>JAFIDM010000002.1:19760089-19788598 GCA_023159025.1 Thereuonema tuberculata
ATAGATAGATAGATAGATAGATAGATAGATAGATAGATAGATAGATATAGATATTAGAGCTAAAATTATTATTTAAGAAAAAAAAAAGAAATATAAAATTACTATGTTTCTTTTACACACAGTAAGGAATAAATTAATTTTCTGCGTGATATTATATCTATATAATATCTTTTCTAAGAGAACTTTTGACAATTGAAGTATACTGATGTATCTGTGCGTGGAGAAGTAGCAACATTAATTGGAGTTAGAGGAAATAATCATAACACCAATATTTAAATTGCAAAATCAACATGATATATTCACTTCCTTATTCTTACTATCCACAGCAGGCTGTTTACCAAATATCATTTGTACTTCTCCTTTTCGGAAATAATTTAAAGAGAATATGATAGAATTTAACATTTTCAATTTAATTGACTATAATAAACTTTATTAAATACAATAATAAGGGTTACTTCAAATTATTAAGGATATATTTTTAAAAGTTATTTCTTAATAGAAAAATGAATTCACAGTAACCATATTAGTAAATATGTTTTTAACTAGTTTTTATTAAAATTTTCGTGACTACTAGTTTTGATACCTTTATAGATTAAAATACCGTATCATTTATTGAATTTGTCTTTTTGTAGTTGACAAAAGTTATATGTAATTGTATATAATTCCTCACGTAATGGCAACTTTTGTTAACTACTGTAATAAAAAAAAAATCTGCCTCTGATACTATTAACACTACGAACAATTAGAATAAGAATCCTGCAATTTTTTAAGGCTTACATTCTATTTAAAAAATGTATAAAAAAAAAAATATAAACTATAACGTTTCGGATCTTTAATACTATAAACGTTTCATTTTAAACATTTTCTATTTTTGAAAAATGGATCTAATATTATAGAAAGTTATGGTTTATATTTTAGTTGTTTTTACTTTTTTAAAACAGTGCTTATTATGCTTAAAATTTTTCAAGGATTGCAACAATTGAGACACACGTTAAGCGATTCCAAGAATTAAAATAAGGATAAAACTGCATAACTGATTCTTCTTGGCTGCAACAGTGAGATATGTTTTTAAGATATTATATGTTTGTTGATTAATAAGGAGAGATTTCTCTGAAAGAATAATAGGAAAGCAATTCCTTAATTTTTTTTATTGTTATTGTTTTAGAAAAGCCTTTTTATATGCAGAGAAATAATAAAATACAATTATTAAGTCGAAGGTTTTTTATTCATAGAAATCAATTTTCCTAAAGTTTGAGAGAAAGCCTAAAAAACATGTTTAATATTGAACTGATAAAGAAAACAAATATTAATATAAAAATTAAGATGCAAAAAAACAAACCAAAAAAAAACAAAACATATAATGTTGAGGTATATCTGAAAGAAACATAAACTGAAAAAGATTCTTCATGATTTATGATTTATAATTTAGATGTTAGTAGAAAAATTATTTTAACAGAAATTATCCTAAATTTATCCTATCCATTTTGTCACATACAAATTCAAAAAGTTTTTCCATTTTTTTTTTATGGAACAAATATTTAAAATGACTAATTTTATTTAATCAGACGTTAGAGTTATTGATTAATTAATAAGCTGTTCTTCCTCTAAATTAGTATAAAATATTTAAATATAAAATTTCATCAAAATCAACCAGAAGAAATAAGTTCTAACATCACGGACACACAGACAAGATGAAGATAAAGCAAATTTCGGCAAATAAAGAAACACGATCATAGCATGATATCATTATAACTAATAATTTTTGCTAAAATTGTATAACTACACGACGATGTTTCAAAATTCGTATTCGAACTTTGAAACGTCGCCTTGTTTTACTTTTAACTGTCAATACTATGTGTAAAGGTGTATTATGATCTCTATGTTTAATTAGTTTTACCTGAACGTTAAAACATTTTAATTAAATGATTTCTTTTTGTAAAAAAAATTTCGTTGTTGTACTTATTTCTGTTTTATCTTTATTAGATATCTTTGTCGTTATTTGCTGTAATATCGAAGGAGGAAATGCAAAGAAATATCAACAACAACAAAAACCATTAACTTCCTTTGGTGTAATTTGTTTTTTATTTCTCATGATTCGTGCTCGTCTAAATAAATGTATATTTGCTTCTGTAATTCGTCTCTTCTTTAATTAATTCGTGCACGTACTTGAAATAACTTCAGTTCAAAACAGTCACTATAAATCCTGAACTGACATATTGATTTTTTTTCAAAGAGTTCACAGGAACCATGGGTTCTTCGAATACTTCAGTGATTAACCTAGAAATAGAGTAGGTCCTTAGTATTTTTTTTTTGTTTACTTTGTTTTTATTGCTTTTATTTCTTTAATGAAGATCATGCATAAACATGAAGTCAAATTTGACTGTTTTTATCAACTGATTGGCGAACTACGATCTTTATCAAACATACTTCCCTGGAGAAAAGATTCGGTTGAACGGTGTTGCATTTTCAATACCAACGCATTAAAGAGAATGGATTAATGTTTATGCATAATAGCCATAAAATCGAGCATATGGAAACGCCTATAAGAACCTAGAGGAGTACATCTTGCTTTTCAAAGGTGCAGGTGATACTCTAGGAAAGGCACGAGCATGTTATGCCACGTTTGCAATTCAAACCACACCTTTCCATCGATAAATTATTGTTAGTACACTATTTGTGAGTCGTAGGCACAAATAACAATGGCACACCTGAAGTGTCTGACTCCTACACCTACGCTCGCGTTGGCTAAAGATACAGAATCTCAGTAGGGTTTATTTTATGTTTTTTTTTTTCCTTCTCTCTCTTCATCATCCTCTTTCTACCTTTTGGTGTTCGGTCGCCTTTTCTTGCAGAGGACGTGGTGTCCAGGTCGGTAACCCTTCCCCAACTGTTTACTGGCTGTAAGTGCTGGGAGCATCATAGGTAGGGGAGGCTGTGGAGGTGTTCAAGTGATGACCTCAAAATCATCATCCACCTCCCCCCCACATCCTTACGTAGCTGCTCTTTCAGTGCTCAAAACAACACGGCTCAGGGAATCCAAAAGAAAGATACGAAAGCGATAATTTTAACACTTCACTTAACATTACATTTATAGCTTCATTACTTACAAGATAAAGCCACAATAATGCACAATCTCCTGGTTATATATTGTATTCAGATTAGATTCCCAAAAGCATACTGGAATGCCCTTTAATAGAAGCACACAAGGAAAAAAAAATCACTCGGAAAAAAATTCCTGAACTTCCTCCATTCTGTAAGGAGAGATTTTTATTTGTCAATTCATATCTCTCTTTTTTTATGTATCCTCTCAAAACTAAAATATCATATCAAACAATTCTGCATATTTCTCAATTCTTCTTTTATTTATCTCCTAATAAATTTTCTGTCCTTTTTAGATAAGACTTGCCAAACTTATATATGCGGGAATGGAAAAAGAAAATTCAGTTTTCCAAATAGATTTGTATCTGATGTCTTAGAAAGCAAAAAGAAAAAAAATAGAACATAACTGAGTAATTTTGTTAAAATTGAGCAAAATTGGCTTCTTACGTCATTCTCAAGCATTTAACTTAAGACAATCAAACTATTGATGTATCAGGGGGAAAACATCTTGCACAGACACAATCCACATGCAAAAGTTACACAGAAAAACCTTTTTAATGTTATATCTTAAGGAAAATTAAAAAAAAAAAAACAAACAAGCAAAGAAACCAATAATTCTATTACTTCTCTATTATTCTTTTTAATTCATCATTGAATAAATTTTTTGGGTTAATACTGATAAATATAATTGGGAATGTAAACAAAATATTAAAATTTTGATTAAAACAATACATGTTTCTGCTAAAAGAGTATTTGTTAACCTTCTTTGAAACAATTACATACAACATGTTACTATAAATTGTGAGCAAATATTATACCTTATAGTAAACAACACAATGATGAATTAAAGAATTTAAAATCAAAAAGGAAATTTCTGAGTAAGGTACCAATATAAAGTATTATTAATTATAAAATTTTTATTGTTATTATTAGGTATCATAATTTTTTTTTACCATTTTCATAAAAAGGAATTATGTTAATTATACTTTTGTGACATTATTACATTGTTTAGATATTATTATTTTGAACAAACTTATATATTTATAAGTGAAGACTAAAGTAACGTCTACAATACTCGAATGCAAAAACTATTATTCAGAAGTGTTTAGTAAGCATTTTAATATTATTCACTAAAAATGATATTAAAAAAAATATTTTGCAGTAATTACCTTTTTGTAATGCTTTGCTTTATCAAGTCATTATGGGTTTTAATATTTTTTTAATTTGAATATCTTCCAAAAAAGAGAATTTCTTTGATCAGTGTACAATTCATGACGGAATCTTCTTTTTCAAACATATTCTTTACTTTGTCATTTTGAGATGTTTTAAGTACAATTTTCTCAAACAGCAGAACATAATTTCTGCTTTGTTCTGCAATTCTCAGACTAACTGTCTTACTGAAAAGATAAAAACTATATTTTGTTAAAATGATGGAAGCGAAACGTCAACTTTAAAACGGGTTTAGTAATTAAAAACATTTTCAAGCTATAAAATTAAGATAGGAAAAAGTGTAAGCTAAAATTGTTATCTCAATTTCAAAAATAAAAAAAAGTGATTTTTAAAAGGAAGTTTTTTTTTTTTTTTTGAATGATAATAAATAATTTAGAACAGAAGTTACTTCATTTTATGTTATAATTTTATAAGTTTTTATTATAAAATTGAGGTACAATTAAGTTAGCCTACAAGTACTTTTTTTTTTTCTTTTTTTTAAAATACCCTTCAATTTCAAAAATCACATTTATTAAGGGAAATGTTAGTACAGTGCAACTTGGATAATTCGAAGCTGAAGGGACCACTATAAAACTTCGAATTATCCAAGATTTCGAATTAAACAAGTTACATCTTTTAACTTTAATTTCAGGTCCACGGAATGCTTGAAAAGATTATTCTGTCAATAAGTAAATATTTATTCAGAAAGATCATGGTATGAAAGATTTAAACACTACATGTACGTAAACAAAATAAGATTTACATTACGTAAGCTACAGTACATATTGCATTCAATACAGAAAATTATAGTTTTTCAAAAAATTGTGCAATGTCTGATTGTTTTGTAGAATTCAGTCGCTTAAAGTTAGCAAAATCATCAAGCATGTTTAGTGAACGGAAAACAGCTTCACTTACGTTGGTTTGTCCTTCAATGTATCGACGAAATTCGTCGTTATCCCGTACTTGTTGGCGATTTGGCATTTCTTCTTCACACCCTTTTCCACCTCGCGAATGACGGCGACCTTTTCAGCGAACGTTAAATTCTTGTACACGCGTGGTTTACTGAAAGACATGGTGACATTGACAGCAGGAAGCTCGAATGGCGTCTGAAGCGTCAAGTGTCGAATGGCGTCACGTGTCGAACGGTGGCGGGAAGGGGATTTCAGTTGTCACGTGTCGAATTTCTTAACGATGAAAAGCCGAAAAGTCGTTATGGTTCGAAATTTTTTATAAAAAACTTCGAATTAAGGAAGTTGAACTTCGAATTATCCACGATTTTTTAACATTGATTTACTAAGAAATTCAAGGGACCAAGAGAAATCTTCGAATTAACCACGATTTCGAATTAAAGACGTTCGAATTATCCAAGTTGCACTGTAATAAGAAATTCGTAACTGATAGCAGATCTTTAACTTATAATTTTCTGTCAGTATTTCATACTACGCAGTATAAAATCATTCGTAAAAAAAAGATTTAAAAATCGCTTGTTTATTCTCTATAATTCACTTCTATCGTGGCTGAAGAAGATTAATATCTCTGACTGTTTCCATAATAGAGAAAAGAGGCGTTTTTCTCCAATTACCAAACGTACCTGAGGTTTTTACTGAACGAATCAGGCTAAAACATACGTTGTTACAAGGTCTTCACAGTTCTTACACTGTTAGAAGTCCTATTTTTGAATTGTACCAAAGACCAACAAACAGATAAAATTTCATAAGTACTTAAAGTAGATAAATAAGATAGAGATATAAAATGAAAAACCTCATTAACTTTCAGAAACTTTCTGATAATTTCAACTTATGTATATAAGGTTTTACTCAAGTTACATAAGTTATTAATATAGGTAATGCAGTCATCTCTTTAGATTTAGGACTGAAGGTGGTTTATTTCCATACATGGGGATATATCGAATTTAAATCTATAAAATTGCAGCATCTGATCTATTACTTTCAAATCTAATGAAAAGAGAAGTTTGTAGACGAGATATTAATACGTATTGATGAATTTATGTAAGTAGTGTTTTACTGTTCGTTTTCGTTTACGAAAGCCTTCAACGCTTTTGCGCATGCGTCAGGTCTCCTTGGATTTCATGAAAATAGGGTTGAGGAAAAATAAAGAGAGGATATTTACTTTTTATCAGTGTTAGTTTACTAGTAGCTGCGTTTTATTTGCGCTTTTCGGGAAAGAATTATGGAAAGAATAAATACTATAACAGGTACTAAAAGGTACTAAAAGAAAAACAGGTCTTAGGAAAGCGCCCATCTCAGCGTATCACCCCTTTGGGGAGTAGAATCGTCTGTTGTTGTCGTAGCTCTCGCTTTTCAAAACGAACAGTAGATACTGCTTTTAATATAAATAATATAATAATAATAATAATTGATAATAATAATAAATATAATAATGATAATAATTTTTTAATAAAAAAAAGAAATTTTTCAATTTTTATCTTTAAAAAAAAAAAATCTTTCTCTTAATAAATAAAGCTAAAAAAAAACAAAAAACTTATACATTATTTTAAAAATATTTTCAGATATATCATAATTTTCGATAGGATTTTAAGAAGAAAAAAAGTAAGCAAACGTAGAAGCTGTATCATAAGGTAAAAAAAAAAAAAAATTTTTTTTTTTGCAGAAAAAAACCCAATTTTAGCTCGAAAGGCTCAATAAATTTCCTCTTAAATAGATTTTAACGACATTTTCTCTAATTCCTGAAATTATCTTTCCAATAAAAAAGAAGGAACAAATAAAGGAAGTATTAAAAAAAAATCCATAAAACTCTTTATATTATGTATCAAGCAAGGCTATCATTGAAATGTATGTTTAAAAACTGGCTTTGGTGATTTAATTTTATTGTTATTTTTCTCGATGAAGTCCCGATCACTAAATATAACTTTTTTTTATTTTTGTTGTTTTGTTTTTATTTATTTTTTTCCCTCCTGAACCTATTATTAATTTTAATCAAGTGAGATAATCAACTTTGATTTCTTCCTTCTTTGTAGATCGTAAATGAATGTTTTTTTCTTTATTTTTAGTCCGATTGGAAACCTTCAAAGTTTAAAAGGTCAAAAACTCTTTGAACACGTTCTTAAAATCGTGCTTATACCCTGGGTTTTGTTAATCACTGAGAATAATTCACCTGTGATACAATATTTGACCTACAATTACGAAAATTGTATCTGTAATTTTTTTGTTCACTAAGGTTAAGTATAAAAAGCTGTTTCTTTATTTAACTAAGAAAATATTTTAATTCTTTATTTTTAATACTTGTAAAAGAAAATAATAAATTGTAGCATATTTTAACATACTATATTAATATACTTTCTTAAGAACTATATATATATATTTACTATGGTTACAACAGCCAAACCGCTATATTTTTATTTTATTTTAGATCGAAAATACAACTGAAACAGTCCATAATGGACATAATGGGAAAATTTAACGTGCATGAAAGGTTTATTAAGGTAAAAAAGGAATAAAAACGCACACAAATAAAAATAAATCCCTGAGCTGCTTTTGGAATTCTTGGAAATTCAAGACAGACTGTTTCTGGCTTATTAGCCATTATCAGTTGAATTTATCCAGTATCTGCAGTCAGTGAAAGCAACAAAAGGCAAGTAAACAAAACAATGATCCTTCATATAAAAGGCATTAACAAGAAAATTAAAAATAAAAAGGACAAAAATACAGTTACATAAATTAATTTTGCATGTATCATAATATATGTACATATATGTACTATATGTACATATCATATATACGTTACATATGTATCTTACATACAGTATATTACATACAACATATGTTACATATGTTACATATAAAGTTACATATATATGTAAAATTAATTTATGTAACTGTATTTTTAACTATATAGATACTTTTCTTTCTGTAAAATGCTATTTGTTAAAAAATTGCGTTAAAATAAAAAAAATCCTACAAAAAGTTTTATTTGTGGAAAGCAATACAAATGAAATAACTCAATTCGTAAGCAGGGTAGAGGTCTGTCACATATTCATTTTCTTTTGGATAAGAACGAATGATTTTTTTAGCAAGATTTTTAAAGCTACAGAGATGAAGGATTCGAATGAATATTTTATAAGGATTTTCTTTTTTTTTAGATGTAAGTAGTTTTGGATTATGAAGAGTTAAGATTTTAAACATAATAATAATTTTTTTTTTAACATTCGTATGCAGAATATCGAATGAATCACACTTGAATAAAATATGTTTGTATTTGAACCAAAATAGCTACAGTATTTTCGTTAAATGTTATCTTTAGTTATATAATAAGTTGCCACTTACGTTTTAAATATGAATGGCATTATTCGATAACCCCCAATAAAAAAACATTCTAACTCAAGAAACATCATATTTCAGTTACAATGTTTAACGGACGATATCCTTGATATCCATGAACATCCAATGGCTACCATTTGCCTTGTAGTAGTTGCAGACTGTAAACATACTTAGGGAGTCTTATTTTGTTATTTTAAATCATTATTTTTGGTAGATATTTAAGGTCATTTTGATGTTCCTGAAAACTGCTTATCGTATGGCCCGAATTGCCAATTGTGAATTTGGTTGATTCGATAAATACGTCATACTACAGTGAATAAACTCCTGACAAACTAATAAAAGTGGTTGAATTCAAACGATTTATTAATAATAACTAATTACTTTAATATTTTTTTTTAAACTGGACAGATTACACTGTCGAAGAGCACAAATTGCTTAAAAAATATACACTGTACTGGTGTCAGGTTGATTAAAGATTGTACAGACAAAATGGACTGTAACTAAAGCACTCTCACGCACTTTCTGACTAAAAATTGTAAGTGATTAGAGGAAGAATTCAATTACTGGAGAGAAACAGTAACGCCAGGTGAAAGGGTCATCTGTTGGTAGATCAAGCAGAAGAAAAATCATTCGACGTATACGTGTTAAAATAACGATTCAGTTATTAGTGCTGATTTGTTTTTGACCGTGCAATTTAATTTCTGATCATCTATAAGTTAAGTAGTGTCTTTTTTTAGTTTATATAAAAGTCTGATGTTTTCCATGGCTAAGAGTAAAATCTGAATAATAGTCCAGATAACAATGAGAGATGTCTCATGAAGCTAAAGAAATATCATTTTATTATTTTATTTTAAATTTCATTTAATATCGTAGGATCAATTGTATCCTACGAATGATAAGTAATTAATATTGTATTTAAAAGATAGTAAAAAAAGAAATATCATTTAACAAATACAGACAAATTGTTGAAACATCTGTCAAATCTTGTAGAAATGAAATTTCAGTTATTGTTTTCTCAGGTTGAGAATATTTAGTTCTGCTCAATAAAAGGAATAATGTATATATGTTACTCTACTAACTATAAGGTTCTTTAATATATCCTGAAAATAATATTACTTACCTAGAAATCCTTAATGTAAGGGATTTATATCCTTTATATTAAGGATATGTACGTATAATGTACATATAATGCGTGAGTGTGTATAATATATTAAGTGTAAGTAGCTCGTATGTTTGTATATACAGCATTGCTATTTGTAACGGTGAATTCTATATTCAGTGAATTAGTTAGCATAGGAATATTACACACCTAGAAATCCTTAATATAAACAACTCCATTAATTTCATTGGCGTATTTAAGTTAACCAATGAACATTATTGTATTCAATAACAATTATCACATTATTAATAATGATGCTTCATAGATAACAATTATAACAATAGTAACATTTCATGCTAAATAACATCCTTATTATTTAAAAACTTACTTTTTTATAAATTCTTTAACATAGCCAAAGGATGCACTACTCATATGTTAAAGAATTTATGAAAAATAAGTTTTTAAATAATAATGTTGTTAATTAACATGAAATGTAAGAAATGTTAGATTGTTATTATTGTTATTTACGAAGCATCATTATTAGTAATGTGATAATTGTTGTCATTATTAATAACAATGTTATTGATTACAATAATGTTCATTTGTTAACTTGAATACGAAAATGTTTCATTTAGTTCTATTTGTAATGCTAAAGAAATGTAGAGGAAAAAGAATAGTTTCTTGTCCTCTCTTATCACGTCATGAATCCTTCGCAAAGAAGATGAAATATCGTGAAAATTAAAGGAGTTGTTTATATTAAGGATTTCTAGAAGTGAAATATTACTACACTAACTAATTCATTGAATATAGAATACACCTTTACAAATAGCAATACCGTTTATACAAACATACGAGATACTTAGACACACACACATTATATATACATATATACTTAGATATAAATAATAATTTTAAATGGAGATATTACAGCTAGGAAGGAAATTAATTTTTACTGTTGAGCTCGTTCTGTCCAGTTTTATGTAGATCTATCCAGTTAGTATTAATAAAAAAAAAAGAAAGAAAAACTTGTTTCGTGGCAGTCTTCTTCTACCAGCCAATTAATTTCTATCTAAAAAGAAATAAAATTATGACGTCAACCAGTCCAAAATATTGAAGATCAAATAAAGGAACATTTGGCCAAGGTCGAAATAAGCGGAAGAAAAATACTAACAACACAACAGTTAACAAATAAATTTATAACAATGTAGTAAGTCAGAAATATTATACAATTCGTATATGTGGCTACACATTCAAGGAAGCTATTGTCCTAACTTCTTAGTAATCATTACAACAAGCTGATTCGATCCATGTTAAGAGATCTTGGAGTTTTCAGTATTTGTTTTGAACTTAATACTCAATAAAAACAATTGCGAAGGTGAAAATTTGGTTGAAATATTTCATTTACATTTTCATTTGTAAAATATACTGACACTGATATACTGAAACTGTCATTGGCATTACTATTGACGATGTTTCTTTCCTCACAAACTTTCTGCTGAATTCTTCTTTGCAAGTTTTAGCAAAGAAGTGAAAGGGGCTTGGTATAACCGTCAAGCGAATATTGAAAAATTTGATTGATTTGAAATTTTATTTTTTAAAAAATAGTAATAAAACAGATATGTAATAGGTAAGCTATTTCACTTAGTAGATGACGTTGATCAACAGAATAGAAATGTTCCACTACCAGCAAGGGTGGTGCGAATGGTGTCCTCGCACTAGAAGCCGTCGAGACCTTATTTTCTTTTGTTTTTATGTTTTAGCATTTTTCTGTTCAATAAAAAAAGTATTTCATGTAAAAACACTACATTAGTTTATTTTGATATGTATTACATGTCTCTAACATCAATAAAAAGGAAAAGGCCCAGTCAAATACAGTTGCTTCGGCGCTGATGCTACCAAAATTATCTCAAAGTTGCTTATTCCTTAAAAAACGTTCAGATCTCAACACACTCCTAGAAAAGTCGTGGAATGTTATCATAAGAGACCTTCCAATATCTAAAAGAACTTGAAAGTTTTTTTTTCTTAGATATCAATTTTTTTGAAGTGAAAATAACTTATTTTCAGGATTAAGTTTTCTTATTCGTTCTTTTTGGATAAAATTCAGTTATAATTAGTGTCAAATTCAACATGGTCTTAAAGGTAGCAGATAGGCCTAATATCTTATTAGCTGGTTTCTAATATTTTATAAAAATTAAAAAGAATTGAAGAAATGTTTTCATATATCTTGACTTTTAATTTTATTGTGCAGATTTTATAACTGTTAAAACTCTGCATCTCAAAAAAAAATTCGTAAGTATTTATGCATATTTTTTAGCTTCAGATATGTCGTATAAATAACCTAACGATTTGCTTGTCTTTTCTTCATTTTCAATCTCTTCTGCTTTCTTTCTGATTCCACGCTCTCATTCTTCCTATTTCTTGTGGGGAGCAGAGGGGTATAACATTAAGACCAATTATTGAATTTGTATCATAAGGGCTTTTAAAATTAATTAATTTGTATAAGACTTCCATTATTTATTTTCAAAATTGATTCTAAATTACAATTATGTCAGAAGTCGATGAACTGTATCGTGAACTTTTAATTTCGTAATTGGAAGTTGAAGGTTCATTAAAATAAATTAAAATTTATAAAAGAAATAAATTTTAACATATTTCTACGATAAGACCTTCCTGCTATTCTTAACTAATTATACTACACCTTATAAAAAAATGAGCAAGAATTTTTAATGAATATTTTCCCTTCGAAATGAAAGAAGAATTATGTTCAAAAAATATTTCAATTGCTTCTGTCAGTATAAAAAAAAAAAGAATAAAATTTTTGTTGTCAATTTCCTGTTGTAAATCAAAGCCAATTGGGTTTGTGCCCCCCCTCCCCCTTTCCACTTATTGGGGAAAAAAAAAATAATGATCTGCCGAACCAATAACTTCCATAACAAACTGTTCTCGAGTAACAAGTGATAAAAAAAAGAGTAAAATTAAAAACATCGCGTATTTATTAATCAAGTTGGCCAACCGTGAAAGAGGAAATTGGCCGAGTCCTTATCAAAACAGAATATTTCAATATAAAACTGGATTATTGCAGGTAAAAAGGTTCAATCTCTCCGAGATTAGACAACTGAAAGTAGTATTTACGAAGGGATTACATAAAACACTAAAAATAATTATGCTTCTCAGAATCCTGTCTTTTATCATTAGATTAGATTTCACATAAACATAGAAGAAAAAAGCTTTACTGGAGGGAGTATTTCAGATCGTTACACCATGATTTAAATCCCCACACTTCTCAAATAAAAAAGTGAGAAAATATTATAAGCTGTGAAACCTAAGGTCAGACCTTGCAATAAATTAATAAATTTTAGTCTACAAACAAGTAGAAAGCTCTTGATATCGGCATAGTTTTGATATATGACAAAGGGTGATGTAACATTGGTAAGACTCTTCTTATTGAATTTACCGAGACTATTAATTAAAACAAACAAACAAACAAACAATAAATAAACTTAGAGTGAAATTTTAAGTAGAATTGAACTTTCCTTCCGTTCGTTGTAATAAAACACGAAATTCACTTTGCATCTTTGGTACCAAAAAGAAACAAAAAATTTTTTGTTGCTCTTTTAAATTACCATAACCCGAAACGTATTCTTTTTTTTAAAAAAACTGAAATATAATTGTTAAGAATTAACTATTACATTTAGTTAGTTCAGCTGTCGCTCAGAACTTAATAGCTAAAAACAAAAACAAAAAACTATTGCATTGTAGGTAAGGTAAATCATCAACCAATAATTCTATGAAAATGAAATGTATGATGTTAAACTATCCACTATCTGTTCCCTGTTCATTTTGCCACCATTCCCGTTGGGTACACTCAGACAGTGGGGTACAAAAGAAAACTGCATTTACATGGACTGTCTCCAACAGATAACAGAACGCTAATATATAATTTCTAAATGTTTAAGATGTATTAATGATTACATTTTTAAACCTTATATAATATAATTTAAAAGAAATAAGTCACCAAATTTATGTAATTTCGAATTTTTGCTTTTCTTAAATCTAACTCCGTAATTAAAACAAAACAGAAACTTAACAGTATTGAATTCACACACAAATAGCTATTGTAATTTCTATTTAACGGGCCATTAACTAATAAGGCAATTTCCTAAATCCTTTAATTGTTTTCTTATCTCTAATTACTGGTAATTAAGCTTTCTTCGGATTATTATTTATTCACCGTTACATCTTTAAAATATTCAGCTCCCGTTTTATGAGGCTTAACTTTACACTCGTTGTTATTATTTTCGCGAAATCTAAGAAGTGTAAGTGAAGAGTAAGGGGAATGATTTCACCAGAATATCAGAACTGAAAAGAAAAACTCAGGAGAGGTGTAATACTTAATTCGATTGAATGTTGAAATGAGACATCTATATTACATAAGAAAATCGAAATACTGAAATTTTATTCTATCTACGACTATTTGATAAAGTAAATATATTAATTTATTCTAATGTGCTTATTATTTTTAATAACGAAATGCTTGGCATACATTTATGTTCTGAATGGGTGTGAATTATAACTCTAATTTCAATCTTTTTTCTTTTCTTATTTTAAAGTAGATGAAATATTTCCTTCTCCATCTAAACTACACTAGCGAAGTCTTTGTAGAGATAACAGCATTATTCGAGTCGAAAACACGGGCCTTTAAAGAGAAATAGGAGCTAATGGAATCTTTTGAAATCCGTTGCTGGGCACGAATAATGAGAATGTTTTGACAGCTTGGATAAGCGAAGAGCGGTCATTGAGAAATTAGAAAAACGAAAAATGTGCCACAAAGTACAAAGAAGAGCGAAGTGAGAGAAGACATCTCAGCAACGCAAATACTTCAGGACACTAATCATAGACAGATCTCTCGAAAAAAAAGTATATAGAATAGCTAACAAGAACATTATACATTGCACAAATTTGCAAAGATTCTAAGTCAAGAAGTTACGACGAACTAAAAAATTGGCAAATAACAAGAAATCTGGGAATTGCAGAAGATCAAAAGTGGACAGTTTAGATCTTCATTATCCCCACAGTAAAAATTTATCAGCGAAAATTCTTAAGTATTAAACTTAACGTAATTTTAAAGAGTACCGAGTACTTTTTAAAATTAAAAAGTTCAAGTAGAAGTTAATAAGTTTCCTAGTACCTTAACTGAAAACAACAAATACATAGAAACATTTATTCAGTTTTACAGAAAAAAATGTTGTTAAAATGTGCAAATTTATTTCTGACGTTTATGTAAATTACGCTATTTTTCTGTCATGTGTTCCATCTTTTCTATCTAATCGATTGAAATCTAATCAAATCGACTGAATAATCGAAATGGGTTAGTGCTTGTTTATATTTAAATTAAAGATAATTAGGGTAAACCACCCAGTTAATGGTTTCCACCCAACAATTAACACTACCATATATGAAAGTACGGAAACGAAATGCTATAAAAATAGTTTTAATTCTGCTGTAAATAGTTTTAATGTTGGAGTGAGTTTTTCGCTTCTATTTGGAAACTGCATAAATAATTTTCTAATTTGACTAGCAAAAATTAAATGCATAATGTTTTATATTTCTTAATTTAGAAAATTATGAAAAATGCAAAGAGGTAATATGAAAAGAAATAAAATACCCGCTAATTCACCAGCTTAGCAGTACAGATGTTTTAAAAAGACGGAAAAAATTACTTTTTAAATTAAATAAGATTTATTTATCTCGATCTTATTGCTTTACCATAGCTAAAAACTAGCAAATATTTTAGTTTAATAATTTTAGTAAAGAAGTATTTAACTTCAATGTTGGATTCGCTACTTATCTTAGCACGATTAGAATTGATTTATAGGAACTTTAGAGCGTCGAAATTGGTATCTCAGCTGACATCCCTAACACAACTTGGGAGGTCTTTGAAAATAGAAGTTCTTATTGCTGTTGATAACTTGAAAACTCTCCAAATAAGATCCACACCTTAATTAATATTTAACTTGATTTTTAGAAATTGGAAAACTTACGGCCAGACAAGCACATAATTATGATCATCAAGATATTAATATATTTGCTACTATTGGAATCTAATTGTTTTTGCTTTGATAATTTTATATGAAAAGACTGCAAAAAAAGTAAGAAGCATTTACTGTAAAATTATTACTTTCCTATTAAAGAAACAAAGTTATACGATAAGATACAAAGTTGTATTTGTGAACATCTAAGTAAACGAACATCTAAGCAAAAAAAAAAAAACAATCATGGGAAAATAAATACCAGCAAATCCCATAGAAGATTTAAATAAATACAGAAAACAGAAAGAAAGGACTTTAGATTCTCAGAACAAATATGAAATATACATGACATTAAATAGCAAATAAGAAGAAGCAAATGCAGTCCATCACCATATCTGTTGAATATGCACAAACATATACAATTAAATTCAAACAAGCCACTAAACTTTATCAATCTTTATTTAAAAAAAGAGTTCTATTGAATAGAATTTAATTCTATTGAATTCTCAGTAGAATTGTCATTAACAGTTGCGTGGACATTGTTTTTCAAGAAACTTATGTTAAACTACAGAAAAACCTACATTACTTTTATTTTACTAGCAATGAAACCGAATCGGTTTTCTAGGTTTCTAATGCTAATCAAATAAAATTTTGGTATTACCAATTTTCCGAAGATGATTTTTTGTTTTTATTATTATTGTTATTATGTAAATGTTTCTATTCTTGGATTTCCCAGCAAAGACAACATGGCGAGTACCAAAGTATATATTGCCAAGCATAAAGAAATCTGCAAGAATGATTAGGGATGATTTTTCTAACAATGTGTGTTGTGTTGAGTACCACAGCCTTCTGGAGTTGTGCATAAGTGTTTTTGTATAGTTCTAGTGTGCTGAGGCTGTGATGCAATGTGTAAGGCACAAGACCAGCGGCGAACAGGATGATTATATTATTATTATACAGGACACTACAAAACAATGTGTATCACAGCTGCCAGTTCTTTAGCTGGTGTTGGCCTTCAAACACATCGAATTCTTCCCAAGAATCTAGGATGTCGTAATGTATCGGCGCAAAATATGTGCTGATCCAAGCAGTGCGGCTTTTTGGAGTTGACCGATGGAGATTTTGTCAATATTTAGATCTTGTAAGTGCTTACCAAGGTTTTTTGGTATAGCACCCAGTGTGCCGATAACCACTGGAACCACCACTGCCGGCTTGTGCCATAATCGTTGAACCTCGATTTTTAGGTCTTGATACCGTGTGATTTTTTCCAGTTCTTTTTCTTCCACTCTACTATCACCAGGTATGGCTATATCAATTAGCCATATCTGTTTCTTTTCTATCACTGTTATTATTATTATTATTATTATTTTATTTATTTATTTGTCGAAATGCCATAGCTAATATACCTATCTTAATTTCAAGAAATTTCTATAAAACATATTTCAAAGAATATGTGTTTAATATGTGAATTTTAATGTGTTTTTCTTGCTTTTTAATTTATGCTTGGAAGTTCCATTCTTTTTCCCACCTTAACTAATACCTACCTCCGTAATCGGACCTAGGGGTTTATAGCGTCTGCTCTCCGCTGATGATCGGCAGTTTACCGAGAAACAGCTGTTCGGAATTCGCTTTGCACTGATAAACACTAGGGCCATTTTTAATGTGTTTAATAATTTTTAGACGATTAATTTGATGCCTACAAAAAATTCATTTGCGGCCAGTGGAGACTGGCACATGAATTTCTTTTCTTTTACTTTTAATGTTATGTGTTTTTCTTGCTTTTTAATTTATGCATGGAGGTTCCATTCTTTTCCCACCTTAATATTTCAAAGAATTTTGAAAAATTAGTAAAAACTATTGTGGAAAAATCAAAAGTCATTGCCTTAACTGATTGGATATTATTTACAGATAATAATTTTTGATAAGTGACGTCAATTTTTGAAGTTGTATCTCAAAAATATTAATTTTTAATGTTTTGTTCCAATCGAAAAAATAGTTATAACAAGGAAACTGTACAATTTTTTAAATTGGAACCAAAATATCTTTTCTTTATTGTTTAAGTTTGTGTTTCTTGATTACTGCCTTCCAGTTTCGATGACAGACGGACTGTGACAGATAGACGAATCTCAGGAAATATGTTATTTACACTATTTGACTTTACCTGTAAGTTTTCACTGTTTTATTGACTGTATGTCTTCATTATGAAATTGTAGGGTAGAGCTGTTTGCAAACAATCAGCATTTTTGAGATTAAGATTGAGGAACAATGATTTTCCAGAAAGTTGTTCCCCAAGGGAAAGCATTTATTTAATTAGAACAACTTTTATTGCTTGAGTTTTCATTTCTCATTCCCAAAAACTTCTGAATTATGAATTTAATTGGAGCCGGAAAAAAAACAAACTGTGGGAACAAAAAAAGAAGAATTTGACTTAAATAATCTTTTTATGTAAGTTAAAACAACGGACAAAAAAACACTGTTACCATTAGTGACTAGGGAAAAAAAAATAGAGCAAGCGACAGCAAGCAGTCTTGGGTGGATAGACAGATAGATTAAAAGGTCCTTAATCTCAGAATAGAATGAGCGTCGGCGTGTATAAATCAGACGAACAAAACCACGGCCTGCGGGCTACTTCTATCGCGTTCGAGTCAATAATTATACGACGCTGTTGGTTCGAATAACTGCTGCGAACAGATTGGAACCAAACGTAGATAATTAGAAATTTAGCATTTTAAATCTTGCTGAAACTCAATAACGCTGTCAGTGCCACCGTTTACCTTATAGCTTTGTTTTTCGAGTTCTGCGGTCACTTCGACAGCAGCGTTGTAAGGTATAAATAGTGCTTTTTCTTATATAAGCACGTTGAAGCCCGTAGGGAAGGAAACTGCAAGATCGCTGATTACTTCTTTTTCGCAAATGAATTCAACTTAAAAATAAGAACGGCCAAAAACAATTAATGCTTTCAGAAATATCTAGGTTGGACGAATGATAGGAATAAAGAAAGAATTGAAAAGGTAAATATCAAGTCACCGAGATTAGAATCAATTTACAATTTCACTGCTTCGGCTAAAAAAAAGGGGGGATTTCTATTTATACGAAATCAAAGGGAATCAGTTTGAATAGTAAAATGAAACAAGTAGACAAATGAAGGTAAAGTATCAGACAGTGATTTTTACTGTCTGCGAAGTCAAGGACAAAGCTAATTACTGTTGTGAACGTGTAAAAATGTAAGAAAACTCTTCATGCAGGTTCGTAGGGAAAGAAAACTGAAAGAAAAATCCACATTAAAGAGTAATTTTATCATAAGAACTTGTAAACATCTACATCTGAAATCGTTGCTGGCATTAATCAATTGAAATTTGTTTTTCAACTGTTCTAAGCATCCTACTAACGCCATTTTGAATTGAACCTTCCTTAACCCGTCATCTTAACTCTATAATAGCGTATATTTAGATAATATACAAAGAAACCTATTATTCAATCATAAGGATTTTTTAATATTTGACTTTAATAATAAACATAAACTTACATGTTTCGGAAAAAATTGCTTTCCATTTTCAAAGTATATAGAAAGAATTGTTGCTAATTTTATCACGTTCTGAATTGTTAAGGATTTATAGCTAAATAATGTATCTCATACGTTAGTTTTCATGTCGTTGACATTCTTATATTTTGAAAATCCTTATGTTTATAATATTTCTACATACTTTGAAACTGGAAAAGCATTTTTTTACGAACATAAAAGTTTATATATTATTAAAGTCTATTATTAAAAAAAGCCCTTATGATATTTATAATCAGAATAATTAATAAAAAGTAAACTTGCTTTATTTATAATTGAGAAGTCTAAACAATATTTCATTGTTTAAATCAATGTTAATTCTCTCAAACATAAAGCCTTTGGGCCCTTATTTAAATATTTAATATAAATATTTAACATAAAATATTTCTGTAAAGAACTTCATGAACAAATGAAATTGCTGTGTTTCTATTTCTTGATAATAAAATTATTTCCATGTAATTTGAACATTTAGTAATCTTTATAGCCTACATGCATATATAACCTACCCAATTACAGTGCACGAACCACTTTGGTTGATGCATATATAAATAAGAAAACGAAATTAGCGCAGTAACTGGTGTTGTACAAAGCGTAATAAAACTCAACAAAAAAAAAATAAAGAAGTTGAGAATTATTAATATTAACAAGAATGAAGATTTATGGCTGGTGTTCATTTATCTGCAACTAACTATATTGCGGTATATGTATATTAAGAATAACCTAACACAGTCAAAGAAATTTACATCTATGATTATTTCTTCCATGAAAGAAGACGAATTTATTTCTTCACTAATCTTTTTCTAATCACTAATCTTTTGCTGATGGTTAGCATATAAAATTAATCATATTCTTATTTATTTGTGATACCATATTAAAACTTATTATGAAATAATGAAAGATTCTGAAGAGATACAACTTTTATATATCATGATGAAAACATTTAAACTGAAATATTAATAAAATAAGATTAGTGTATTCTAAACCAATACATATTAATTAGACCTTCTCCTTAGACAAGATAGGCAAGTCCTGGCAGTGTTAAAGTCAGCATTAAAAATTAGGTAGAGTCAAATAAAAAAAACAAAACAATATAGACTTGGATGCAATCCAAGGATAGATACACAATTTTCCTCTAACTTTAAGAATAAATAAATTATTTTCCTTGACAATAAAACTAGAGAAATTGGTTCACCTTACTATGATTTTACGAAATCTATTACTTTTTTTTAAATTTCGAGTAGTTGCTGTGGTCATTGTGGTAACCTCAGCACCGAAGTCCAATAAATCCATTTCGTTAATTCACTTAGTGCTGATGGTCATCTTTATTTGCAATTTGCTTTAATTTTAAGACCTATAAACCAGAGAATTTCGAGACTTCATGGTGTGTCCATAAACATGTGGCCCAGAAAAACATATCCTTGGTTTATCTCTCTAGATTACATCTGCCAAATATCCTGTGGTAATGGCGCTGTTAACATCGACAAAACATTCGAGAAAGATACAAAGATATGCTATTGATAATTGAAAGGCTCTCTATAAGCCTCTGGCAATTGATTTTGCCTTTGCATTACCATTAGATCAATGTTTTATCGTAGTTTTATATCCAGAGTCCTAAGGTTATGTTAAATATTAAAAAGAAAACATGCAAACTTACTTTGTTTTCAGTTTGAAAATCTGGTCTGTTTCCTTGTCTTCGATTACCCTTTAAAAATAAATAAAAATTAAATGAGTTTATGGTAACAATGAAAACTTTTAAAGGTTCAATTTACAGCTAATCATTTAAGATTTTAATTATCGACTGAATTTGGACTTGCTTTTGTGCCAAACAATTATCACTGAGTTTGTGTCCAAAATCAAACAACAGTAGAATTTATACACATTTGTAGATTTTAATACTATCCTGATAATAAGATTTCTATTTCTGTAATCGAAAGGAATTATAGATTTAGTCTAACTCTTGTTACTTAATATGTATCATACAAAAAAAAAAAAATAACAAAAAATACGTATATAAAGAAATACTCATGTCTGTATGTGATCAAAATAACTAGGAAGCTTAAATTTAAGAATTAAGTTTAGGTTGATACTAGAAGCATTCCTTACAATTTCGGTACATATCCGGGTCAATAGATAAGAAATAAGAGGCAAATAACAGCTAATTTCATTATTGCTAAAGCGCATCAATCCGAAAACTTAAAATTTTTTTGGCTTAAAATATAAATTTTAGCGATAGATAAAACTTGGCGAAATGTGATCTCCCTATTGATTTTGAGAGAAATTGGACCGTTAGGGCTGAAAACTATCAATACACGGGTCTTCTTACAGCACGCTAAATAAAAATGGATTACATAGAGATGCTAAGACATCACAGTCTTTCATACAAATATTTTGGATCATACCGTACAGGCATTCGAAGGTTGGTATGGAAACTACATCTCGTTTAAGAAAAAAAAATATCTGTTGAAATTCTTTTGAAGTAATTTTAACCAATTACAATAAGGAAATTTATATTGAAACGATAACTACTAATTTTTAAAAAATAGCTAAAATTTCTTTAAAAGTATTAAATTGTATACTATACGAAGGTTGTTTGTGATATGCCTTCATCTTATGTTTTGGCATCATTAATTATAATAACGTTTAGAGCTTAAAAGTCAGATAATTTTTGCTTTGAGATAAGGAAAGCTTGGTAACTTATAGCTGAAATACATTAACGTTTAGATATTAATTAAGACAAGACAATTCCAGAGTCTATCAAACCGAACGAGACAGCCGATCAAATATAACGATTATACGTGATTAAATCTTGCATAAATATGTAACTGTCCTTAAAGTTAGAGAATTGGAATTGGGTCTAGCCAATTAGAAAAAAAGACAAACATCTTTATTATTACACATTCTTTTTTCCGGTATTTGGTAACATTTGAAATAGACTGCTGGAGATTTGTTTGAAATCTACGTAAAACCTAAAATGACTCTTTTTCGTTATATAACGATAACAAAATTAAATGATGAAAAAAAGTGCATTAGTGCAAGGTAAATAAAGAAATCGAAACTTATGTCCGCATTAAGATCTTTTTTCATCTTTAAGCCTCACTTAAAAAGATATTAAGAAGCGATAAATAATCAAGATATATTCAGAAAGTATGTTGTTTTTTATAAATAAGTATCGTTGTATGATGACTTTTTATACAGAAAACATTGTAACTTTCAACTGACGGTTGAAAAATAAAAACAATAGATTACAACTAATGACAGAAGGAATATATGGAATATAGACTATATATTTTTATTAAGACAATTCTTTATATCCAAGATTTTATTTTCTGGATTAACCAGCAATCAAGAAGAAGAAAAAAAGGAAAAGGAAAAGAAGAAAGAAATATGTTGCTATATATAATCATATACCTTTACTAAAGGCCATTACATAAAACAAACCATTAAGTCTTTATTCTTGTCCACTCTCACCATCGAAAGTTGCTTGTTATATTGTTTTATAGGTTTTGCTAAACTGTTTCTTTCATTCTTTCTTAGTCTTTTCTCTCTCTGATTTATGACATTCTTTTAAGTTCTCAATATTCATTCTTTTTTATAAGGTCTTTGTGATTTCTACCTCTTTTCTTAGTCTTACCAATAGCTAAGGAGATAGAGATAAATAACTGCTAAAATCCGTTGCCATTAAAGACATTAATCCCGGAAACTCGAAAACTATTTACCTTATAACATCTGACACTTAATGACAGACAAACTTTACCAAATGTAATCTTCGTACTTATTTTGACAGAAAGTGGACCTATAGGAATGAAAACCACGAGATACAAAGAATAAAAGTAAGTAACATAGAGATGGTGAAAGTTAAACCATCATTCGTACAACTGTTTTTGAATCTTACCATGCGACCATTTCTAATACTTGGTTCGACAACTGTATCTTGTTAAAAAAAAGGCAGAATTATCTTTTATTTATCTTTTTATTTATTTATATAATACAAAACTAATCAACATAAGACTATAAATGCTATTTTTATACTTATGCTTTTTTTCCTTTTAGGCCAAAATTCACACTAGAGTAATGGAACAACTGTTAATCTTGATAATCGTAAATTTCTCTGAAATCTAGTGAAATATATTTATCATATATAAAATTCACTGCTACAGGTAAAAACAGTTTAATTTTACAATACTTAATATTTCATTACTTCTCTGTTATTCAAATTTTTAACTTCTGCTTTCAACCATTGACTTTTTTACGTCATTTTTAAGACATTTTAAAGGTATCCATCTACATTTGAATTTTTACCAAATATAATTTTACTTAAGTCTTTTATTAAACATATGTTTTAGCAAATAATGAAAGAATGAGATCTATTTCAAGTTCTCACAATAGAAAACGTCAGTTAAAAATATTTTTGAATAGTTATGATAGAAAATCTTATTCATTTAATAATAAACTAATTAATTCCGAAAAAAAATCACAATAATATTAGATAGAAAGAAAACCTAAGATAAAAATAACTTACTAACAACTATCAGAAAGATGTAATCCATATTTTTTTCTATTGTCCTCTCTTCTGGTAGTCATATGATTATTAAAATAACCACATCTTCACACCAATAAAATATATTCAATAAAATATATTTATTCAATATATTAATAACAGCAAATTAGGATTAGGAAAATTATGGAAAAGTATAAGAATAAGGAACTAAGGGTCAAAATTTGAATAGAAATGAAGAAGTAGATGCTAATAGCAATTTTGTGAAACTAGCAGGAGATTTGGTAAATTTATGTTTTGATTCCCAAAAAACTGCAAGATTTGAAGAATTAAACTATTAAGTTTTTTCCTATTATTGGGTTGTTTGTGTCAATAATGATTTGACATTTAAAATTGTTAAATTTAACAATATTACATGTTGTAAAGTACATTCATGTTCATGTCTAATGTTTTGTATCCGCCCGAAATTGTTTAGTTTTTGAATAAGCTTGAAAAAGGAAGAAAGATATTCTTTCCGAAAATTTGTTATTATTAATACTGTATATTGAATAAATGTATTTTATAGAATGTATTTATTGGTGTGAAGATGTGCTGATTTTTATCAGAAAGATAAATCGTTATTATCTCCTTATATCTCTTTAAAAATCTACCTCATCGATCATTGAGATTTAGAAACTGCTAATAAAGACTGGCTACAAAAGTATTTGAATAAAGAACATTTTATGTATTCAGTGATGATATCAACAGAATTTCAAAACTTAAGGTTAATCAATTGATAACAGACGAAATACCAGCATAATAGTTTACACTCGCATTTTAAAAGTAATTAATGTTCTGTAGTATTAAGTTAACAGAAAATTCTTAACGTATTTTGTATGATATGTAAATATTAAGAGTGAGAGAGAGAAAGACAGAGCGAAAATTACAGTGTTACATAAGTAAAAATCTTTAGCAATAAGGAAGGTTAACTTAAGGCAAAAGAAACTCTACAATTACAGGCTGTTTTACGAGCAAAGACTCCAGAAAGGACTTCGAAATCAGCGATGTAAAGATAAGACACGTAAGTGGAAATGTTTGTAAAATCACAATGATATATTTTTGCCAATGCAAGACAAGATGATTCACAGTAAAAACGAAGACAATTCTTATAAGAAACTTTTTAGTTCTATAAATGCTTTTTGTGAATTATAACTTAGGATTCTTGTTGTGAGGATGCAGCATTGGGGAAATTTTATATGAATTTTGAATTTGAATATTCTTGCAATAAAAGGTACTTTTTTTTTTCTGCAGCAAGCACCTTAACTGGTTCGAAGACAGTGGTCAGATGTTTTAGGCCATGCGCATGACATTAACATACAAGCATGAAATAAACCTAAAAGCTGTATAAAAGTTTTCGGATAATTAAAACTGTCTATGGACTGCAGAACTATGGACTATGGTTCAATTTCCAGCGGAGATCAATAATTTTTTCCTAGTTTATTTCTTTCGTCCAGGGTTTACCAGTCATCTTGTTAAATGTGTTAAATTACATTCTCGGTAGTTTATGCGAGCAAGTGTCAGACCTGTCTTCGACCTCAAGTTAGGTTACTAGTAATCACCGCAGCCTTACTTCGTATCCTGCCTTCTTAATACTTGAGTATCCCATTACAGGTTAAGAGACCCTTGAGATCGCGGAAGATAAGGCTCCGGCGTTTGCTGACCAACCAAATTAAATTAAGGTGGTCAGTCTTACGCCCGCCCACTCATAACTTCCGGGAAAGAAACCCGATACCCATTCTACAGAGGGCTGGTTGAACCCTAGGGCCGGTTTAAAGGAGAATTCAACTGGAAAAAATCCCCCCCCACCCCAGTCAAACGCCTTAGCACTTGGCTATCACTTGGTTACCAGACCTCTCAGCGGAAAATACGACTAAGTTTTATCTTTAAAATATAACTTTAAGCTATGTTTAATCGCAAGAAGAGATATGAGAGAATGAGTAAAAGGGATTTTTTTACCAGACGTAAATGGTTTGTCTAAAGAGCTGAAGTTATTTCAAATTTACACAAGAATTATTTAGATATACAAGGTATAATTTTGTACTTACACTATAACTGACTTCAAGACATTTAATACCGTACTCAAAGTATTCGATAGCAAACACTGTCAGTAAAAGATAAAAGAAGTTCTGTAATGACAATTGAATAAACAACAGCATTTAAATCTACAAACAGCCATTTCTAGTTTACAATTTATGACTCAGGAAACGAAAATCTAGAAACGATGTTTTGCTTCGGAGACATGTTAGAACATGAATTTAGGTTTAATACATTAACATCCGAAATAAAAACTTTCAAAATTTTTACTTATTTTTATCAAATTTGTAGAGTGAATTTTGATGATTTTAAATCGAGATAATAAGATTATTCTGATATGATCAATCTTAAATATATAATATAAAAAGATATTTATAAAAAAACTGCGCAGATGATTTTGCCGAATTTTTGTTCAAATGAAGTGACCAAAAAAAAAAGAAAAAGAAAAAAAAATCTGTTTTTTGTTTTCTCAGCACGAAATAGATTGACCTCGTGATCGTTTGTCACGCAGCCACTGAAATCCCGCCAAATCTCGCCAAGGTCGAGATTCAAAAAGACGATAACGACTGCCGGAAGCCGGACACGTCCCATAGAAAGGGAGGAGAGAGTTAAAAAAAAATAAATCTATAAAAAATTAAGAATTCTTGTTACTGTCTGTCCTTGTAACTGTTCACAGTTACCTAATCTAGATTTAAGGCTGCAATACCCAGTAATTATGTTGTAGCTATTACTTAGAGAACATTTCTTTGTAGCATAATTGTCTATATTAATAATTTGAATTTTGATAATGGGGAATTCGTAAATGACCCTCAATTGTATTTCGCCAAAAAAAAAGGTAGAATTTAACGACTCGTATCTTTAAAAAGAACTGACCTAGGAAAGATCTTTGGAACAAGACACTTCCATTATAGTGCAAAAATAGCAATCTATCTTTGAGGCTTTATTATTTTTAAACATTCTAGTTTATTCGTTGTCCATTAAAAATGAGCAAGAAATATTCCAGAGTTATTTATTAGCAGTAGATGCAATCTACGTTGTCCTGTTTATGTGTACAGCATTTCTGTAGATTATTTAATAAATGAAACACATACAGAAACACCTTTCATTTTCGTCTGGTTAGGGAGTAGAAATGGATGAATGTCAAAGCACAGGCTTTATTTACCTTCAAATTTAGTTTGGTCGATGAAAAATAACTAATTACACAACAGATGCGAACGCGGCGAAACCTAAATAAATATAAAAATATATAAACAAAAGCTAAATAAAGAAAAGGATAATTTGAAATATTTCTATTCTTGCCTAAGTGGATGATGAATATATATTTAAATATTGGTGATTTAGAGAGAATCTAGATTAATAAAAAAAAGGAGGAGAAAATTAGTGAGGACTTGTATTCAAAAACTGAACGAAAACCGTCGTGGAAGATTGGATGACATCGGAATAAAGAGGAATGCTCATGGAACGAAAGTAAAAATGTGATTATGATTGAAAACGGCCGAAGAGAAGAACGATGAATGTCAAGTGGACGAAGGTACACTTCAACTATTGCTTAATATTCCATAAAAATATTAATGAAAATACAGTGCTTGTGTCAACAAAAATTCTACGAATATTGTAAAAAAATATTGTCACATAGAAACAATAGAAAAACAGCTACAGAGACTGCACTTGGTGCTGGTCCCTAGGGCTCACTCAGCCTTTTGTTAAATGGGAATCGGGATTCATTCCCGGAACTTGAAAGCTGCGGAATTTTAGACTGCCGCCTGTTCATTTTTAGTCTATTGGCTAAGCCTATACCTTCGCTTACCTTCTTCACTGAAAGATAGAAGAGGAAAGAAAAAGTAATATATCATACAGATGCGATTCTGATTATTTTATTTTTAACCTTTAAAGTGAAAGGAATAGTTAATCAAATGCATGCGTATATTAATTAAGCTTTTAATATTAAGCTAAATTAAGCTTTAAGCAAAATAGTTATAGCCTAACCCAAATCAACATATGGACTGCTCAGAAGCCAATCAGTGTAAGTCATTTTATTTTAAATTGAAATTTTTTCTGTAAGTCATACTCTAATGTTTATACTTTCGGTTGACAAAGTACGCAAATCACTCCTCCACGTGTATAGTTATATTATCTTTCAATTAAAAATTTATTCTTCAAATTTACAAAGGTTGTTATTAAATTTGGTACGTTATTTTAAAAAACCTATTTCAATTTTTTGGTTTATTGACTTTCACTGATTGGCTTCTGAGCAGTCCATATAATGAATAATTCTGTATTATATGATGTGTAGGATAGGGATCCTTTTAAATTGGTTTCTTCAAGCAAACAAGGATAGGATCACAGTGGATTCAATTTGCCTGCTTTCTGTTAAGATATTATATCGAGGGCTCTATGACATAAAGGCCTAAGTGACATTTTTGTAAAAATTGAGTTACATGTCTTAAGTGAAATCCGAGAACCATATCTTTCATATGAAAAAGAGACCTAACTGAAAATTTCATTGCAACTGGTAGAATTCTATTTCCA
Organism: Thereuonema tuberculata; assembly: GCA_023159025.1. Classification (NCBI taxonomy): domain Eukaryota; kingdom Metazoa; phylum Arthropoda; class Chilopoda; order Scutigeromorpha; family Scutigeridae; genus Thereuonema; species Thereuonema tuberculata. The sequence goes on from JAFIDM010000002.1 coordinate 19,788,480, forward strand.
TAAAAAGCTACTTCCATAGAACTGGCAAGGCAATACAAACATAAAACCCTTAATAACTCGGAATGGAGATTTTGTCACTTAGGCCTTTATGTCATAGAGCCCTCGATATAGTTTATAAA
>JAFIDM010000002.1:19788608-19869987 GCA_023159025.1 Thereuonema tuberculata
ATATTATTTTATAATAGTGTCGTAGCTCAACCCAGACAGTAAAAATATAGGAGAGATTTACACCAACTGATCAAACTGTAGCAGGTTACGAAAGCTGCATTGTTGAAGAGATAAAACGAACACGTGCAGATCGCTGATCATTGAACTTGCATGACTGGCAGAGCGTTATAACGAATCAGCACTATATGAGAGGCAGCGTAACCGGAGTAGCTGAAAAGTTACAGATATGATGGCCATTTATTGAGCATACAGTACAACACAATGAAACAGTAGTGTAGGTAGGTGTAGGTGAAAGTATGCGAAAGTGGCCATTAAGTTACGGCAAATGCCAATAATAAATCGGTAGATGAGAGAATCATTCAAGCAAAATTTGATGCCTAAAAGTCTTACAATTCTGATATTACGAATAAAACATGAAGACTTAACTCACAATTAGTGGATGAGAATTAGCAGATGTAAAATCCCAGTAGTACGTAAGTTTTTTTTCAAATTATTTTCAGTAAACGTCACAGTCTATGAATTTACAGCTTAATAATAATTACTGTAACATGACAATGGTTTCTAATCCATTTTACTCGAAAGATCATAAAGAGGTTTTCAATCATACCTCTGATCTGAGTATTTTACGTCTGGATTAAAGTAAATAGAATTAAATACATCAAATCCTTTGTGGCCACTATGTTAGTCGGGAGTCGCCAGGTTGAGTCCATTGTTAGAGGAAAGAAATAAAGAAATTCTTGGTTTTTCTCTGATTCTTCAAAAAAAAAATCATCCCTGAGAATAAATAAGTATTGAGATTTTTATATTATTATTATTCTAATAATTCCATTGTATGCGAATGGTGTCGATAGAGAAGTATCTATTAGTATTCACTACATTAAATATTCTTTAAATAAGTAAAATATTCCCAAAAAGGTTAGAATGTTCGGTAAAGAATGAAGGGAGTAACAACACAAAAAAGTAATGTGTACATTTAAATGCATTTCTTTCTTTATTGCTTTTAAACAACAGATTTTTATCTGCATTGAGGAGAACGAAAAAATCCTCTAACCAAAAAGCAGGCCCTTGGCTATTCAATGGCAGTTCTTAGCATTCCACTTCTGCCAGTAATATTTGTATTCTGTAAGGAGTTTCAATGTCTTTATTAAAATTTATACAGTTTCCAAAACACTAATTTACCATTAATTAGATACGGGTCAAATAACAACTTGAGAGTTAGAATTTTATAAAGTTTTTCGATTTAATTACGATAAGATTTCACATTAAGATAGGAATTAAATGAAAAGGTGCAGCCAATGTTGTACTATCTTTGTTAACCAAATAAAACGACATCTGGTTAGAAATGTATTAAACCACTTGTCTCTTCTGTAATGAAATGGAAGAATATTTTCTGCCAACTTTAGTTTATAACAAGGCTGCACACATTTAATAAATATAAACATTTAAGGACAGTTTTAAAGTATGACAATTCTTCATCAGTTTTACAGAACTAAACTAAAGGAAAATATTAAATGGATAAACATTTAAATGTAGAAAAGAGACAGTACAAAGTTGTGTTAATTCCATTTTAACTCTAACTATTTGTTAACAATGTCTAATAAAATGTGTGTTGACTTGTTACACGCCACACATTCAAGATCACTTTTTACCAAATTGTCTGAGAAGAATAAAAACTATTTTGAAAATTTATTCTTTTCTCAAATTTTCTCACACAATGTTAATATAATGTCTTTTGCATAAAATGAAATAAAATTTAGGTTTGAATAATACAGTATGTAGATTTGCATAAAACATTTCTTTAAGCACGTATTAAAAACAATAATTCAAAGTTAAGAATTTCCACTCAGCAGTTGTTAATCATTTGCAAGTAATATAATGATCTTTAGATAAAACAATAGACTAATTACTATCCACTCTTCGGAAATAATGAATTGATTAGAAAATATTTGAGAAAAGAAAAATCAATCTTTCAAGAAAAAGCAAAATACTTTTAATGTAAATGTGAGGTTTCGATGTCCCACATTTAATTTTATTGAATAATACTGTATACTGAATAATACTGAATAATAATATTGAATAATACTGTATAAGTGGGTGTTTTTAATGTAGAATAGGCCATTTTGAGTAACTTATTCTACAATTAAAAACATCTTCTTCAATGAAAGTTGTCTCATTTTGTAACATATTGTCAAAACGATGAAGAAGATAAGAAAGATCTAAAAGAAAATAGATGATAGATACATTGGATATCCTTGAGATTATAATTGTAATATGGAAACTCTAAAGCTTTTAGTCAAAAAGATACTTTGGGTTAAGTTTTACGACAAAAACGATTTCGAGAAGGTATTCATCGACTGAATAGCAAACCTCCGATTCTGGACAACCTTGAATTCGAAAATCAAGGAAATGGAGGAAAGTGTAAAATCAGGGAATGTATTTTACAGTGATAAAGACGGCAAATTGTTTGCTCTATTATATAAAAGACCTCTATTCAAACCAAACTTAGAATCATTTAAGTTCATATCTATGGCTTCAGTCAGCGACAGGAGAGATTGAATGCAGAGATACGGGATTAAAAATACAAATAAATGAAAACACAATAAACAAAGGTGTAGGAATGACAGAAAAACGTCAAAGGTAAGAATGACAGAAAAAAGGATAAAACAAATAAATGTATCAATGTTTATTTATATGAATATTTGGCCATATCTTACGGAATGAGTATAATAGTATAAAGTGAAATGTTGTTGCTAAAATATAGTTAGCAGTGGAGTGTCCAGGAATTTGAAAGGGGGAACGGGACTTTTCTGAAAAAAAAATAATTTAATTTTTAAATTATTATATTTGCTGAAAACGTCGAAGAAGAACTTCCCATTTTGTGTAAAAAAAAAAAAAAAAGGCAAAATTAACATGCAGTATTTGTTCATAATTATCTTGATTCCAATGTTTTTCTGTAGGATTTTATCACTTTCATTTGGTGATTTCTAAACATGTACCAACACATAGAAAAAAAATTCAGATGTAGAAGTCAGATAATCTCTTAGTCCTCAAATAGGAAAGTTTCAATTTGATCTATTCAGCAGTTCACAAGGTATCTGGAACACACACACATACAAACGCAGAAACAGACTGAATGATTTGATGAATCTCACTCTCCTAAAAGTAGGTTCAAAAAGATTAAGAAATTAATAGAAACGGAAAATTTGGAAGATAAGATAATAAACACTTCAGCATTTTAGTCGAATTAATTTAAAACAAAAGTTAAAAAAAAAATATGCATTGCAAGTTTTAAGATGATCTGAAAGTTATTTTGATTATTTTTTTTTTATAAGCAACTTTTTTAGAGAATTAGAATAAGCACATACTTTCTTTATATTAAGGAAACCAAAAACGATCCGATAAAAACTAGAGAAAGAGTAACTACGAAGACAAATTGAGAATTTTAAAACCACGAATGGACAAAAACAGTTTGAGAACTAAAAATTACTTTTGGCTTTGGTAAATTGTCGATTTTTCGTAAACATTAAGTGAACTTTTCAGAAACCTAGCATTCATTGTAGCCGGGCTGTGAAATTATCAGTCAGTGCACCGTCTGCACGTCCTGTTTGTTAAAAGGGGAGGTCCTTTTTTTTGCTGTTATTCTCGGCTTCTAGTCGCGAATTGAACTATTACACAGTTGTCTTGCATCAAAGAAGAAGCATTTTCCAATTCATTTGAGTAGAAAATAAGCTTCCAATATTTCTTTCAACTGACTTAGAATCTGAACAGAGACTTAGTGGAAGAAATTTAAGCCTGATATGGAGGTATCTCCGTGTGGTTTACTAAGTACTTCATTTCCGTGAAAGGTAGTGTGACCTTGACTTAGCGCCGACCTTGAATAACCACCCAGCATATTCGGGTGCATTATAAATCCTTTATTGTTGACATTTTAATTCAAAAACTCTTCAACACTGAAAGTTTCTTTGGAAAAAATTCATTCTCAGTGATTGTTGTACACTGAGCAAAATGATTCTTCTAAGTTCACTGAGTTATGATCTTTATTCCAGGAATTCTTGAACAGTAAGTGAAATTCTTATGCGAATTATAATAACTCTGAACAGAATACAGCAGATTAATAATAACCTTTCTCAATGTGACATTGAATATTCATAAGAGCAAAACCCCAGGATAGTAAATTTATACAATTTAATCCCTGAATGTAAAAGAAATTGTCAAATTTTGATTAAAGAACTGATAGCATTCTTAATCATTATCATCACTTTTACTATTATCATTTTCATCCAGTTTTGAGGTTTTCTCTTTCCTACAAAGTGAGCTCTTCAAATCAGTCTGTTTGTGCGCTTCCGTGTGTCTAATGTCTTTCCAAAATACTTTTGAACCAATGAATGGAACTGTTTGAAACTTGGTAGCAAGATTTAATGAATACAGACAATCTAACTTCCATATTTTATATCTTTAGTGATTTCTTGTTGAAAATTAGCTCGAAACGATGACAAAAATACACATAGAAAAGATTCAGAAGTGAAACAGAACGTTTAACAATTAGAATTAATCTTTTTATTTCGTAAATAGATTCCCATATGCTTCAATATGATTAAATCTAGCAAATGATGAGAAATTAATTACTTTTTTTATCGCAAATGAAAAATGTCTCTTCTTTTTAATTACTTTTGATCTAAATCTCACTGAACTTATTATATAATATGTAGGATTTGTTTGTTTTGAGACACCAATTACCAATAAATTATAAAATAATTCTAGTAACCATTAAACAACCAGTAAATATTTGGTCTTTGCATTAAATAAAATAAATAGCAATTTCCAAAGTATGAGTTATACTGTATTTAAGCCTTAACAACAACGGTCATATTTAGAATTTTTATACTAAATTAAAAATGTTACATCAACTATTTTTTTTAATTCTTCAAGTGGTTAAGTCTATTTTAAAATGATGATGTAAATAGAAAATGATCAAACTATATTTATATATTAGAAGTGGTATAGTTGTTTCGTACATCAAATAAATTATGTTCATATTACTTTTATAAATTTGATTACTAGTGATTGGTAATTTACTACAAAATGTAATAGCATCTTCAGAAGTTGCAGATAAAAATGAGCGAAATATTCTAAATTACAACTTTATTACAACAATTACAGTTTTACGTGCCTAATAATTGAACAAAATCGTAACTACGGAAGGTACGGAGAGTCTTGGACGGCCGTTTCGCCCTCTTTAGGACTCATCATCAGACAATATCCACTAACGATAGGTTCAAAAGGCGCGAACCTATAAGAATCCCATTCTCGCTCCCGGAAGCGGGACCCCACAAAATCAAAACACAATTAAAAATATACAATAATAGAAAACATGTCAAATCCTTGGCCTGCGTTCCGCTAGGCTCAAAAGGAATTTGTCTAAAGCATAAAACAAAGCTTTTAAACTAACCAGTTTAAGTTATAACAAATTTTACGTGCCTAATAATTCAACAAAATGGTAATTGGAAAGGTATAAAGGAACCAAAGGAAACAAACGAACCAATTATCATCAGAAAGCTTTTAAAAGTATATAAACTTGCCTTTTTTTCGCCTTGCTTTTAAAGAATATCATTTTGAATGATATTATAATGTGTAATATCATAGATTAGTCCGTAGCTCTTTCCTAATGAAGGTCTACTAGTCCTTCGTTTCTGCAGCCTTCATTATTTCCCTTTTATCCTTTCTTCTTCAGTCACTTTCATTTTCTTTAATTATGTATCTTAAAATTGGCGATACTTTAAGAAGAATCCGATGTACTTTCTTATCTATTCTTTATCATAACATTGGAACTTTATTTATCCTTTATACAAACTTCTTTCTTCGGTCCACATTTTTCAAAGACTTCCATCCTACTTCTAGGAAGAAGACCTCCAAATAAATACACTACATTCCCATAAACACCATTCGGCAGCTCTTTTACAAAAGCCCTGCGTTCTTTGGATTAGAAAGCCTTCATTTTGTTTCTCTTTATGTCGTTCCTTCTGTCTGATGTTATCTTAGTTTACGAATCCACCTGCTGCAGTATCTGACCATCTAAAGCCTACAGTAATGGTATTTTTTTCATGAACAAGGACAATTAATGTAATCATTTATTTTAATTAAGCTTCTTTAAAACATGAAAAAGAAATATTTTTGCTGTGTCAAGTGAAATCCTTTCTCAGCTCTTAAACTAGTTTTACCTTTTTAACTCTGGAAAAATTAATTCATCAAGTCTTATTAACTTACCTGAAGTAATATTGTAATAAATTATTGTTTTTATTATAAATTCTTGTATTTCCTATTGTCCAACTGCTTCACTTCAAACTTTCAAATCATATTTTACGTTTTGATTCTGTTACAGTTAATTGATCTGTTAACTTTTGATTGGATTTAAATTAGAAAATCGTTACAAAACACGTGACTACCGATAACCAATCACAATCTTTGCGGACGTCCTTAAAATTCATGTGTTTTTCGATAATTAAACAAAGAACTAGCTACATTTTAGTCTAAGTCTCTTTTTCTTTTTCCATTATCGCACAATACTGTAACAGTTTGTAAGTAAATATTTTGAGAAATCATTTATTGTATTTTTGTAGGAATTATTTATCTGTAATTTAATCATTTTAATCGTTAACCGTTATTTATTGTAAAACATTCGTTTTCTATTTCCTAATTGTTGATATTCAATGAAAAGCAAATTTAATGTCCGTAATAATTCATAAGTAGACAGAAAAATCACAACCGGACAAGAAATATGACTTCGCCCATTGAGCCAACATCGTATTTATGAACTATTACGACGAATTTGCTTTGCATTGAACTTATGATGTTTCTTGTTTGTAATTAAATTCCTTAAGCTTTCAGTGGAAGGACAAGGCTTAATACTGTGGATTTCACAGGATAATTTTTTTATTTGCTTCTTTTTTATCTCGGTGGCCCATTCCCGCGATCGATAATGCTTCTAGGTAACTGAGCCAAACATCAAGGGTAAATTCTGCTGATGATTCCTAATAAGGATGAAATAGCTGTTCAGAATTCCCGTTGATGATGGCTCAATGTGCGAAGGCACATTTGCTGTCCGGTTGTAATTTTTTCTCTCTATTTCTTCTGTTTATCGTTAAATTCTGTTTCGTTGTATCCGTTAAGCCAGTTAATTAATTTAAATTCATTATGTTCTTGTCCAATCATTATGTATAGTTTTAATTATTTAGCCAATCAAATCAAACTATATAAATACTATACAAAAAAATGTTTTCCATTCAATAAATTAATTCAGTTCAGTTCCAGAACTTGACTCGTTGTTTCTCCATCTCATCGACTCTCCCACCATTACATTTTTTGTAGAAATTATTTACATACAAAAAACTGTTACAATATTAATATGTAACTTTAATTAAAAAGTAAGAAATTTCTGAACGAACTTAATGCCTACTTGCCTTAAGATGTTTGTTTTGGTAATGTCACGTGTTTCCATTGGCTGAAAGTTAAATAAATCCGAAAATAAGTTCGAACGTCGCAAATTCAAGTAATTTTCACTGAATCACAATGTAATTAATTTTAATCTTATCTAAATGCTTAAGTTTAAAATCATCGTGTGTTATTAGACATCAGAGTTAGAAATGACTTGTTTGCCGTCAGAATTTCGGTTCTAAAGAGTATTTGTGGGAAGTTTTGTCATCTTCTTGGGCAGGGATCCGTATTCAGAAACTTTCAAATACAATCGTCTGTTGTTTGAATTACTTATCAGATTTCAAGAAACTTCATTCATTGGTTCAAAAGATTTTAAGGGGAAAATATACAAATATTAATTTTGTGAGCCTAAGTTTCCTTAACAAGTAGATCAAAAATATTAAATTTTATTAATTTTATTAGAACTAGGCCATTCCCCGCGTACACGCGCTTGTTTTTCTATATCACATAGAATTTGGTTAAGTAAGAATATTAACTTATAAGTACTTACACCATACTTCTTTCTAATTTCTTCTCTTCTGGAATTCTTAATATTAAGGCACAACATACTCAATATAAATAAATATAATAAAACCTATATATACATTTATTAAAACGAATTTTTCAAAGAGAAATCGTCTCTTCTTCTTCAGCTTACAATGAAAATGCAACGAAATTTAAATAACAATTAAGGAAGACTACGTGAAACACAGTATTACATGGATTGTTAAAAACAATTAATATTTAAACTATTGCAACATTTCGGCAATTATAATTCTAATTGTCATTTTCGAATTAAAAATAAACAGACGGATCGGAAATAAATAAACAATCTTGAGATTCCCAAAAAAAAAAAAGTTGAATAATTCATTATTGATGGGGGGAAGAGGAAGGAAACATAAGTCAAAAAACAATATAAAGTGAGATGTAATCCCCGTGGCCTAATGGATAAGACGTCTGATTTCGGATCAGAAGGTTGTAGGTTTGATTCCCATCGCGGACGTTTCATTGTAAAAATTATTATTTCTGTTTCCATTCTTATAGGAAATTGTGCCGGACAGACAGACAGACAGACAAATAAAAGATTTTAATAATATAGATTTAGCATTCCGAATTTTAATAGAAGTTATCGAGTTTAATTAATTATCCTATCTTTTAACTGCTGTCAAATATGTATTATTAATATTATTTACTTTCCGTAAACAAATAACTGTTAAATAATCTGAATTTGCATACTGTACCAAATATTCCAAAACACTTAAAATGGTGACTTTCAGCTATTCATATTATTTGAGTGAATTATTTGAGAATTAGCCAATTGAAATAATGTAAGCAATTCTTGAAGGACAGAACAGTACGTTTACACTGAAGACCTGCTGTTGGACGCAGACAACTTGAATGTTTTACATAATAGCTGTTCAGGAATCACGGTGTTCCACTCACGAATGGGAGTTCCTTAGTTTAAGACCTTTTCAATCTGTAATTCAGACGATCAGTTTAGGGGAGCTACACTCAGTAGAAACGCCTTTCATTCGACCGGAAGGACTCAAGATATCTTGAAAATCCCCTGAAGCACAAGGGAATCGCCGACGTTAAAGCAGTGCTTCCCAAAGAGGTCTGCCGCAAATTATGGATATTGGGTTACGGAAAAGAAGATTCATATCTATAAATGAAACTAGCTATCACAGATTTGCTCTAACGTTTGTAACTCTATTTGCTATCCCACAAGAGAGAACAAATGATTTTTCAAATTTTAATTTGAAATACACAATGTACAGCGTCCGTGTCTATTGATCAAGATAACTGAAAAACTATACACCTTAGGAAGCTGGAATTTTAAAGATTGATATAGGAAGGATTCTTAATAATTCCTTTACAAATCCAATCTAAATTGTGACAAAAACTGCAAAAATATGCTTGTCTTGAGGCTCAAGAATTGAGAAATTCAAAAATTATTGTTAATAATAATAGAAGTTCTATATCACAATAAAAAACAAACAAACACAAATTATATAAAGTTTTAAAATTACTTTTAACTATACTTCGGATTACTATACTACGTGCTCCACAGAGGCAACAAATAATTAAATATTCTTACCTTTACCTTATAAATTACATATTTAATGTTTTAATGTCAGTTTGCTAATTGCTATAAACTCAATGATTTTTCTCAATAGATCGCACAAATACCAACGACCTTATCAAAATTGTACAGTAATCGCAAACGGGTTCATCTGACTTTCTTTTGACTGTGTTTTGCCTTTGTCTCATTATTTATTTCTTTTAATTTATCTCAAGATTTATTAAAAACTAAATTAAAGTCAAAGCACAGCAAATCTTCACCTGATAAATACATGAAAATACATAAATGATGTAATATCTAAATAAATACAAATAAATTATTATACTTTTTTGAAAAGAAACTGGTCGTGCATAGTAACCTCTACCTTTTTTTTCACAAGCAATTGAAATGATTTCTCATAGTAAAGAATGCTGTGACAACGATAGAAGAATATCGTTTGAAAAACCACTGCATCAAATAGAACACAGAAAATAATCATAATAATAATAATAATAAAAACTTTAACTCTAGAAATGATTACAATTGCTGTAACAGCTACTGGACTGAAACATAAAAATTTACCTAATCACTTGATCAATCTACAGTTTAGATTTACAATTTACAGTTTAAAGCTATTACACAAACCCAGATAAAATTTTATATACAACACAAAAAATCAGTGATTTTGGACATGCCACATAGACTGTTTTGAACATACCATCAGGCAGCTTAGAATAAGGTTTGCTATTTCGGCCTCTTAATGCGAGAACTGACAGATATACTACTACTACTACTACTACTAATAATAATAATAATTATTATTATCATTATTACAAAGTTAAGAATCTTTAGCATCTTCCTAAGATTTTATGTCGAAAATTGCCATTGAATCAAACCTCGTTACGTCATTTCCCAATTCTTGAGTAAATATGGGAAGTGTTGAGAAAAAATCTTGGACTTTCTAACACCTAAAAAAACCTTCTAACATTTGCCAATGGCTGTCATGTATTGCATAAGTGGTATGAACTTTAGAATGAACTTCGATGTTATTGTTAAAACTATTACACAATCCATTGTAGAATAATTTAATTGAAGTTGACGATTCATTCTCTGTCTCTCCAGCTGAATAGGATTATGGTGGAAAAATTGAATAATATTTAGCAGGAAATTACAACATCATCCAATCCCCATTTCTGTGTTTTAGAACACTGTCGTTTAGTGCCAAAAGAAAGGAAGATTTGAGAGTTATTGAAACTTGAGTCAACTGATATCGTAAATCTTTAATGGCATCAAATGTTAATCGACGATGACGTCATAACCAATCAGAATCAGACAAACACCATCAATTAGGTTTCACAGCACATCAACAATAAAAGTGACTTGAAGTAGGAGCTAGTCAGTCCAATAAAGTAAATTAAAAAGAAGAAGTAATTGAAACTTTGTTCAATACGACAAAGACGACAATTTTAATATTCGATAATTCGAATATGTCGAAGTTTTCTCATGATCGTCACAAATTGTTAAAATCTTTGAAAAATCGCCCGTTTCTATACAGTACTTAGGAAAGATTTTAGAAAATAAAAAAAACCGGCCCCTAATTTTCACCAGACTTTGGCCTATAAATACAGATACTTTGATACTTTTAGAATTTATTAATCACAATGTAATAAGTGAATTAACAGGAAGCAAAACGCCCCTAAAAAGAAATGCTTTACTGAAAATTTAAAAAGATCAATTTAGCAAGATAAAAATCGTTATTCAGTTAATTTTAATTGGAAAATGAAACTAAAATTGAAAACTAACTGTTTTAAAAATACTATGGAAATCCAAATTCAGTAACTGCAGTTTGAGATTTGATCGCCAGGATTAAAAGATTTGATCTCCCACTAGATCACAATTGACTGGTTTGGAAAAAAAATTGAACTTTCCATTGTATATAGACTCAACCCATTTCCGTTCGCGTTTCACAGTATTTCCAGTACACTCGATTTCACCTTAACCTCCCACACTGGAAATCTATTAGACTTCCGTTTTAATTTAGACAGGAAATATAGTAACATTTAATGTCGACTAAAACTACAGTCGATGAAATTAATATATACTCCCTCTGTCCCACAATAATAGTAGCAAGTGAATATTTAAACGAAAATTATCGGCGAATGCTTATTTAAGTTATGCTGTAGCGCTAAATTGCGAAGCCTTCAATCAAAATCAATGTTTCATGACATCTGTCATTTGTTTTGATACATCTTTCTGTTTTTAGGTTAACCTAATTATTACCACTTATAACTATTTTCCTAATTTCATCCGCTCATCAAAATCAATTGTTTTTTTTTTCAGTTTGTAAGATATCAACCCATTGTAAAAGTAAGATGAAAAAAAAGAGTTTTCAAGGAAAGATCGAGTTGCGATTGTTCACAGTTCTTAATGCATCAAAAGAAAAATGAAAAGTTGCAGAAAGGTGCAATTACGTTAGCTGCAAAACAATAATGAAATTATTGAAACACTCAGAAACTATCTGAACATTCAAAATAAAAATTAGAAGTAATATTTTTAATTTATTGTTTAATTTAATCTAGTTTTTTTGATAAAAAATGTTGCATTCTATAATTATTTTTCTTTTGCTACTATTATTTTTGTTGTTGTTGAGCCGGTACGCACCGAAGTGCGCGCTTCGTAGCCGAAGCCTCCGTGTTCCAGGGAGCGATAGTGTTCCCAAGATGGCGAACCCCTAGCAGACTCCCTAGAATTTCAAGGGAAAGATACTGGGGTGGTTTCCCGTGGCCTTTCCCAGGACGCCATTAAGGAATGACGTCAGACCGAAGAGAAAGTGAAGAAGAGGCTGGACAACACAGGAAAGGAAACTGAAACAGCCATGCCACTGCCGGGATTCGAACCCAGGTACTGGCGCACTGGCCGCCACGGCAGACCGCCACCGAGACCGCACGGCCACGCCAGCACGGCACTATTATTATGGGACAAATTAAATTCATCAACTGCTACTATTATTATGCGACAGAGAGAGTATAATTTTAATAACAACAGTTAAAATAATTTTTAAATTCCAATAAATCACACCAAGTTTCTGTATCTAATTCAACTTGGAAAAGATGTAGCATAATTTTCTTAGTTGTATCCTAACAGATAAAATAAATGGACTTATTTGTTTCGATTGTGCAGTTGTCAAATAGCTACATTTCATTAATCGTATTTAAAATGTAAATGATATAGTTCTTAAGCGCGAAACTATAATTTGAGTCATGGAAAGCAATTTACTTCAATACTTTCACATTTAAAATGCAATGTACTGATGTCATCTGATTTCTCCATATTTGAAGATACGTGGAGTACTCAGGAAGCACATATAAATTTCGCATAGGGTGCATCTGTACAGTTATCCGTGTTCATTCACTGTATAGACAGCTGTATTCTCCATCATAATGGAATCAGCTCAATCACCAGCGTTACACTTACAGAATTACCCACAGGTGACACAGTTAAATCCCCAAGACATTAGGTCCTTTACGAATCTGAATATACCCCAGAACTGCTCGCTCCAATAAAGTTAAAAAAGCAACTTCCTCTAATACACATACTACCAAAAATAAATAAGAAATAAATAATAAAAAGCATTTATCATTCTTATAGAAAGATAAGCTATTTCAGCTACCGGATCCCACTGACAGATTTTTTCCTTCTTTCTAAGTTTCATTTGAATTGCAGTCAAATATTTTTTATGAACTAAAAAGCCTGACAAGAGAATAACTTCGTAAATAGATTTACAATTTACCGCCTTCGTCAGCCATCTTATCCATTATCAAAATAGTAATAAATATAATTTTTATTTCAATTTTATCTTCAGTGGTTACATTTGCAGCAGTAATTCTGTCTAAAAAAATCTTTTCAGATCGAGAAAAATCCTCTCCATTTGAATGCGGTTTTGACCCAAAAAATTCTGCACGAATACCCTTCTCTGTACGGTTTTTTCTCATTGCTATTATCTTTCTAATTTTTGATGATGAAATTACTCTTTAACTACCTCTATCATTTTAACATTTTCTCAATCAATCTCCACTTTCCTAACTTCGTCAATTTTTGTTATTGTCTTAATTTTATATTTAGGTTTATATTATGGATGAGTAAAAGGAGCTTTTGAATGAAAATCCTGTAATAGGAGTCACGTGGACGCTTCATTGTTAATGAAGAACTTACAATTTATTGTCTATAAACGCTTAAAGTCACACTACATCATCGACTCCGCAAATTGAATTTTTTTTTTTAAACTATTTAAGCATCACAAAGCAAAATCCATTTTAAAAACTAAAATATTTAAAGGCATTCAATGAAGAAGTAATAATAAATATTCATGAATTTTGATTCCTTTAAGCCCATAAAAGACCATAACCTTCCCATGTTGAGTTAATGAGAAAAGATATAATTTAGATGCAGCACTTAAAAACAAAACAGATCGTTACCCCATTCAAAATCCTGGAGATTCCGCCAAACTTTTCTTCAACACTGTTCAAGTCCGCTCCCACGTGACATGTTTTAGCATGAATGTTGACTCTTTGCCATTGTTATCAAAGGTATTATTATCTCACGTATTTCTACCACAATGATTTCCTCTTTTGTAAGATTTTTTAAAATCACAAATGAAAATTTCTTTGAAACTGGTTTTTATACAAATCTCCGATAAACGATAATATTTCATTATAAAATATTACTTTACTGACTTTACTAATTTTAAATTGAAAGAATCTTTAATGTGAAATTATTTTCAAGAATAAATCAATCCAAAGCATAACAAGAAACAAATTTTAATTTTGCTATTATACATTCCAAAGCCATTTCCAACCAAAAAAAAACGTTGGGAGGACATACCTTCATTATTTCGGGGGGGGCCCGGGCCAAAAAATCTATTCAACCAAGAAAAAAAAACAATGAAAACCTATCTGTTCAACCAAAAAAAACGTTGGGAGGACATATCTTCATTATTTCGGGGGGGGGGGGCCCGGGCCCCCCCCCCCCCCCCCCTTATATACGCCCCAGCCGTGCATTGATTATAAACATTCTTTTAAATTTAATATTATGTCTTCTTAAAGATTTTTTCTAAGACTTTGTCTTCCAAATGTAAATTTTGAGTTCAAAATCTGAAATGTGATGGACGATTCAAGCTCTCTCATAAAAAGTGTAACATTATCGGGTAAACTACGAATTTTTGTTAAATATAGTCACAGATGTATTCAAAAATCTATTATAATAAATACATAAATTATTGTAATTTTAAAACTAAGTTTAAAATCAAAAAATTCTGAATATTCAGAATGCCTTAATCTCAGCTTCATCTAGCTTGAGTCGACCATCTCTAATCTCAGCGATCTGGTACCCATGAGGTTCCAATATCATTTTCTGCATCTGCCAGTCAAATTTAACTCCAACGTGATTATCTTGTCTCAGCAATCGCCGTCTAAACGGATTTCAGATTATCAACATGGCCTTCAAAGATAGGCTTTCATATGAGAAGTAGCTTCGTGGCTGACAGCGTGTGCATTGCCTCATTTACAAAGGGATATGAAACGTTCTTTTACTCCATGTCACTTTTCTGACATTCCATTACTGTTTTACTCGGCATTAGCGGATGCAGTGCAGGGATTGGAGACAACATGCAAATGCTGTAATAATAAAAATAAGATAAAAAAAACAACTGACATCTTGCAAGGAATATAGATGTGGGTGTTTAGACATGTATCCGCCTTGCTATCCGTCCTTCTTGAGTTAGGTATATTGAATGTCCTTAATATAAATTATTCTTAAATCACTGAAATTAATTAGCTGACCATTAGAAACCGGAAATTCAAGAGTGGAAATTTACTATAAACAAACCATCAATAATTTTTCAGAATTTAAATATTAAATTCAAAAACAAATATGACTAAGAAGAAATACTGCGTAATGATTAAATGAAGTTGTCAACAACTATAAGGTAATCAGTGAAACATTATCAGTGGAATATTACCTAACACAGTGGAATATTAACATGCATTTTTCAGCATGAAAATTCTTCATTTTCATAATGTTTCTTTAATTATAAATAAAAAAGCTATCGAAGCCGAGAAATGAGTGCTAGGTAATTTTAAATAAATTCAAAGGAATTTTTGTATTTAGTTATTAGTAAATATACCATTAAACAGGACCAAGTGTAATGGTAACTTTTCCGTATCCCAACTCGATTATATATTAAAAAAAAAACTTTGATATCTTCGGCTTACGAAAGATAACGATCCTGAAACACAGGTTTTAAGGTCTCAGTGATGATACAATATCGAAAAAATTGTAATTCTTAACATTTTATAAAAAAAAAATAACCTTTCTTATTTACAGAAAAAGCCTTTGGTTCGTTTGTGAATGTGCTAAAGCAAGAGTTTTCAAGTAAATATAGAAAAAAAAATATAAAAAAAATTTGGATTTCAAGAAATATTCTGCTATTTTCATAAACTTCTGTAATTCTAATAAATTAGAATAATTAAAAAAGTTAACTTACGAAATTCTCTAGTTATTTTATTCTAATTAAAATTTAAAAAATATGAAAAACTAAGATACAATAATAATCATATACTGATGAGGATGGACAACGCAGTAAATTGATGGGACTTAGCCCCTTAATTACTAAAAGTAATCCCCCACCCCCTTAAGTACTAAAATAATGACTTTTGGTTCACGAATTGACAGTTACAAATTGAATGAAGTAAGAAAATAAATATTTCTATTTAATCTCCTCTCTTCTAACCGTCATATTGTATTATTAATACATTGGAGAGAGCAAAAGAACCATTAGGGAATGAGTCTTGAGACATGATAACTATATAAAAAATAAACAAATAGGTAAATAGCAGGACATTGTTTTAAATGTGGGCATTGTGTAAATAGTAATGTGAAAACACTGGGTATGGAAAAAGACTCAAGAATTAGGAAAATTATGGAAAGTATAATAATAAGAAATACTAAGGGTCAAAATCTGAATAGAAATGAAGGAGTGGATGTTAATGGCAGTTTTGTGAAACTAGCAGGAGATTTGGTGAATTTACAGTTTTGATTCCCAAAAAAAAATGTAAGATTTGAAGAATTGAACTGATAAGCTTTTGCTATTATTGGTGTGTCATTAATGATTTGACATTTAAAATTGTTAAATTTTTATTACATGTGGTAAAGTATATTCATGTTCATGTCTAATGATTTGTTACCGACCTTAAATTGTTTAGTTTTTGAATAAGCTTGAAAAAGGAAGGAAGATATTCTTTCCGAAAATTTGTTATTATTAAATATATTGAATAAATGTATTTTATTGAATATATTTATTTGTGAAGATGTAGTTCTTTTAAAGGAAATGAATATTCGAAAAGAAGTTCAATCTCCAAATAAGATAAACAAAAAATATACAAATAACAAATTTGAATTCCCTTTCTTATTTAAGTAATAAATAAATAAGTAAATAAATCTTTTCTGTGAGTGGTTTTTTTTGTAATCTTCAATGACATTGTATTATGATGATTCAATTCATTAAAACCTACGTAATTTCCGTTGAGGTCAAAAAGAAAAGTAACAAAAAAAGTCGTTGGAAGGCGTTGTTTCAACTAAACGTCTGTCATGTGTCAAATAAGACAATTTGACAGCAGATTGGAAAGAAAGTTTGAAAGGTAGAAGAAATGACTGAGGACGTTATCTCTTGGTTGTTTGCGGATTGAAATACGTATCAATTTCTTTTATTTGTGCATTAAAGTGCTATTAGACAATGTATCAATAATCTACAAATGCCGACTATTCTTATTCATCTTAAAAACAAAAAAGTTAAAATTTCATTAAAATATATCATTAATTGAAAAAGTTGAAATAATTGTATCTTTTAAAGAAATTTTTACTTTTTTTTATGTTTTTTTTAGAATATGAACTTAATGTTATTTAACATTCTATTTAACACGAAGAATATTAATGGATTTACGGTTATTTAGCGTTCTAAATGAAATGTTGTTCCTTACATTTGACAATTGTATCTGCTCTTATTACAAGGTAATAACAGAATTCAATAAAACAATTTAAATATTGAAACAAAATATATATGAAAGTCAATGCATTCTAATATGAAACATCAAATTGTTCTTATTATGTTCATAATATCAGGGTCGTTTTAAGCAAAGGCAATCAACTGTCTCGCATTTTTGTTTTGGTTGGATGGTGTGAGATCAATGTCAAAATTAGTTAAATAAATGTGGTCTCGCGCTTTTACATAAACTTCATTAAAAAGACCTCCCAAATCCACGCTTGCCTACGTCTCCTATAACTTAAAACCATTTATATATAATATATTTTTTTCACTGAAATCTTTATAAATTGCTTAAATGAAAATGTCCAATTTTCTTCGGATAAGAGATATGGAATGTTTACAAAGCCAACTAAGGCCACAGTCCTTAATTACTGAAAATTAATTTAAAAATCGCATTTTTTCATTCAATAATAGAACTGACAAATGAAATAAACAAGATAATAAATAATGAGAATTATTTCAATCTTCATAAATATCTGCTGTTAGCTAAACTTTGCGAGTAGGAAACAGGGGATTCTTGAGTAAACAAACATACAATGAAGTTTTCCCTTGACTTTAAGAACAATGATATGAAAGTATGCTAATAGTAACTTAAGAATTCCTAGCCAAAGACACAACGCTTTCCCAAAAATGGAACAGTCGAAATTTTGACAGACAACACAGAAAAACTTACGGTTTATCATATTCATTTCTTTTGCAAAATTGCAGACGTGTTTGCAATATAAAAAGTAATATGAGTAGAAATTAAATAAAATAAAATCTTTCAGAAAATTTACTTTACGATAACACATGAACACGTGCATTATAGCTGGGGAAGGTTCTCGAAACCAACCTATACTAATCCTTTCCCTCCAAAACATTATATATTCCCTACAGAATTTCCAGACTATTCAAAAATGACGTCACGGAGCAACAACAACCAATCAGAAACATATATTACCAAATCTTAGCTGATATTTCTTTAAACAACTTTCTATTTAATAAGGAAAAAGATGATTCATAATTGATACATGTTATTTTAGCAGTGATTTTTAAAACTGTTGATTAGACTAATTAGGAAGAATTAAGAGTCCATTTCAAATTTTTGTAGACGAATCTTAGATGATCGTCATGGACGTATGCTTTCTTTTTATTAGGCCATTCTAATAATGGGAATTGATCAGCAAAATTCATCGATTTCATTTAAAAAATTCTTTGTAATCTAAAAAGAAGAAGATACGCATCAATATCATTATTTAGCATAAATTTGAAAAGAACTGTACATTGCTTATAGCTTGCTTTTTCCGTGGAAGTTGAAATAAAGTAGAAACCCGAGATATTGAACTTTATAATAACTTTATGTAACTTCAGCACCTGCACACAGGATCTCGAAGTAGAGCCTAGCAGGACTGTAATTTCTTGGTATTTTAAATAATAATCATAAATAATAATAATCTTGTTAATTTAAATAAAAATACTGAAAACCACGGGAAGAAAAAACATATTTAAAATAAGAGAAAAAAAAAAACTGTGATAAAAAGTTAAGTAACTAGGAAACTGCAATTTACTTTCCAAATTGCTATTTCCTTTTGCATATTGTTATCTTTTTCTGATAGAAATAGGCTTGTTCTCCTCAACTGAACCATTTTAATGCAGAAATCGCAGACATTTTCAGTAATAACCTAGTCTCGTCTAATCTCACCGAGTGTATGAGACGAATAAGGACTGGCAGCGCCATGGTGGCCAAGTTCTCAGCAGGAAACCACATTGTCGCAGCTAGTGACTGTGTTCGCAATGGAGTTACTTCCAATTATGTAATGAGTGAAACAGTGATTTGCAAAAAAAAAATAAGGAAAATTTTAACATCAATTTCAAGAGTTGATACATTATTTATCTAAATTCCAAAGCTCTTATCTTTAAGATTATTTTTATTCAAAATGCAAATCGAAGATATAAAAACCTGGAAATTGGATTCAACATATAATTACATAGAGTATTAAACCTTATGACTAGTAAAGTTCAGTGATGTTCCTGCAGGATATAATAGCTAATACAACTATTTATGAATCCAAACCAAATATGAAAACAACAGCTGTCTATGCCATCAAACTCATACAATTCAAAAGAATCTACTTTTAAGAAACTCTGCTTTATAATAAGAAATTTTTTTCCATAGTGCTAAGGTAAAGTTATTAAGAGAGATTTAGTGGTTTCAAACGTCTTGAAAATAATCTTAAAAATAAATTTAAAGAAAAAAGAAAGAACATCGACAAAGAAGCAAGACTGCTGGTTAGTTCAGTCAATAGATGGCTGTAATTATTGATTCTATGTTTTATTTTGTTTAATTTATTTTTGAATTTCGATTTTTTTTTTTTTGAGAACTTTTGAAAAGCATTCCAAAAGTACAAAAACTGTTAATAAAAATAAATCAAATGAACACATACCAAATCCCTAAGACTGAGAATATATCGAAATATAGAAGATATCATAAATGCTCTTGCATCTGTTTAAGGGTGTCCAAGTTTAATATAACATAATATAATATAATAGAAGCTGAGACGAAGGAAAATTCAGAATATCAACATTTAAATATATAAAAATAAAACTGATAGCTTTTTGATGTTATTGAAAGCATAATGAATTCGTAAAACCAAAAAAGCTTTCAATTGTATTTCTATGATTTTTTTTTATTTTTCATTTGTAACATTTGAAGTTGTAAGTTTATAATTTTTCAATTATGAAACTTATAATCAGCATTAGGAATCAAACTAAAAATATAATCTCATATTTTGTTAAAACTTTCAGTTTCGACGCCCTCTAGCGGCTACATTATTGTGAAACCACCTATCATAGCTTCCCAAAAACTTTTCCTGATAATTATAAGCTTAATTTTACGATCTCAGCTCTTATCTGAATGTGAAATCTAAATCATTTCAGATGATCTTTTGTAAGCTATTTCTTTTTTCCTACTTTACCGAATTATTAATCAAATTTCAAAATACAATTCTAGTAGATGAAGTATCTTGGAATGGTATCGAATAAACTCTTTTAAGATCTACAAATATTGTACAACATAAAACCGCTTCATCTCTTTTGTTTATTTAATTGCTTCAATGAAACTTGTTTTCTTCTTCAAGTACTAATTTCTCATAAATTTTAGAAACTTCCTTAAATGTTTTGAAAATGATTTTCAGGCTGCTTTATGTTAATGTTTCTCATCAGACTAAGAGCACGTAAACAATTCCATTGTTAAAACATTTTTTGTTTTCTTGTTAATAACTTGCTGATATGCAATAGTCCAGGTTAATATTCTCTATAGTCTGTATATTTGGCTATATATTTCTCTGAAAAAAAGTTTCCTTTTGTAGCTAGTTTTATGGGTCACTTTTTTTTTTCAATATGGGCCAAAGAAAAGCGCCTTTCAGCACTTCAAGAAAAATATGTTAATACAAATCAGATTTCACTTTTTATACTTCAGTAAAATTGTTAGCATTCATTTGTAAGTCCATGTCGTAGGTTAAAATACTGTGCTCTGAACTAATTCAAAGAATTATTGCTCTAAATCCAAAGTTCGTATTTAATAAATTACGTGTCGATGCTTTTAAGCTCACTATTTTCACCAGTTTACACTATACGTCAAAAAAATGATGTTTTGAATTAAACCGAAACAATGCCCTAATCAATATCAACGTTTTCTTGAGAATTTAGAAGGACTACATTTTAGTTTCTCCAAAACTTCTTTAAGGGCCACTGTAATTGAGGTCCTTTGTAGCTTGAGGATTAATGAGGTGAGGCAAATTAATTTTCTTACTTAAAATTTAATTAAATTGTAGGAACATGATTATGTTTTGGTACATGAATTTTTTTTTACAATTCTTGTATCTTATTTTAACTTATTAACAATTTTTTATTGAATATGTTTTGTATGTTTTTATGTCTTTGTAAGTTCTAAAGTGCTAGTCTATTTCCCAACAACCCAAAAGTGTCTCTTTTCTGTTTGCAATATTTAATACCCAATTAAAATTCAGAAAAGGAATGAATTTAAATTTAAATTTTATAAAAATATATTGCGAAATGAAAAAAAAAATGTTTCAATAATTAATGATAATTTATTCAAAATTCCATTCATCCTTTTAATAAGCCAGAAAACAAAAGAAAAGAAAAAAGAAAAAAACCTTTATTCCATTAGAAAAAGAAAAAGAAAAAGAGTTTTAGTTTTTTGTCTATTACTTGTTAGATGTAAGTAAGTATTAGAAATAATAAGATAAGTTGTTCTGGTTTTGGAATTTTGAATATTTTTTTGTAATTTAATTTACAATGATTTTAATAAAGTACATAATATGAATAGTATATATTTTTTGTCATTGTATTTGGTTTCCTTTATGCTTCTATTTTACTTTTTTTATTACTTCATTGTAGGCTTTCATTGAATTCTTTTTTCTATTATATACTTTTATAATTGTTTTCTTTCTTAATGTAAATAAGCTGTGTTGTGAGAATGCGGAGGGAGATTGGAAACATACGGGAGAGGGTATTTATCCGCCTTCTTGGGGGGTAAATGCCTTGGTGTTATACTATTCACTGGAGGGGAGATGAGAGTTGGGGGGAGGACCTGAGGGTGAAATCTTTTCATTGACGCATTTTGAAAGACGTAGCAACAGAATGGCGTGATGAACTGAAAGAATGAAAGAGAAAACGAAGAAAAAAAGGAGAGAGAAGGAGAGAGAACTGTGCTTCTCTCATCTAAGCCAGTCTCACGCCCTTGTAACGGGTCTTAGGAAGATCATAAGGTACCAACGGATTGGAGATTAGAAGCCAGCAATCACAAAGAACCAACATAGACAACCAATTTCAAACGTCCAGATAGTAGCTCTAGGAAGAAAAAAATATACATATCTAAAGCATAAAAGATTAGAACCTCATTAAATCTAAGGCCCCCATCTTATAGTCATCTTAGATTCTTTTACAATAAGTAGTCTATAGGAAATAAGCTGAATATAGACTATTGAGCTTTTCCTAAGATTTGTCTGCTTAAATCCATAAGAGAAAATGTAAGTTCGAATCGAAACCATTTCCACAGCTAAATATTTCTCTACTCTTGAATAGATACCGGGGAATCCTATCAAAATAACCGCATTCAGAAAACTGCATTTATCTGTAGTTTTCAAAAACATTTATAGCTAACTTCGAATAACTGATGTGCTGATGAAATCTCAAAGACTATTTCTAACTGCATTTCGGAATTAGAGTTTAGAATGAGTGGATTACGAATACGTTTGCATCTTATTGTATTGTTGAGATTTATTTGTTGTTAAGCATTTTTTCATGGCATATTTTTTAAGTTCTCGAAAATATCCCGCAGGCGTCCAAGTAACATCACAGACACAGTTTGTTGTCCAATTTATTTTTCGTTCTTTCTTTAGTAGATGCTGTGTAATCCAGGATTAATAAACTGAGTGCTTCGCCTGAAGGAGAAAACTAAAAAAGAAAAAAATTAAATAAAAATAAAAATAACAATAATAAAGAAAGGTCTCTAATCCTGTGTTATTGAACCACTGATAGAAGAGTTGATATTTCTAAGTATGCAAATATAAAATTTCACACTATGTTTTTCAAGAATATGTTTACTATATATATCTGAAACTAAATTAAAATTAAAATTTTAAAATTGCTCAATGAAATAAAAAAAAAAAATTAAAATTAACTCTGAACTACAAATTCTAATGAAATTTAGGCCTATTTAAAATATAATTTTGTTACTTTTTTTTTTTTATTATAAATCTGTGCAAACTAAATTTATTAAAATCTCTGCAAATTAGATGCATAAAACCTACCGAATTTTAAAAACCCCATATATATATATCATGCATTAAAATATTTATAAAAATCTTTGCTTTTAACAGATTCAAGTGCACTGAAGAACTTATCATAAAAAAATAATAACAAAATCACTGAAATAAAAGAAAAAAAAAAGCTTGTGAGGAAAAGAATATCGGAAAACAGTGACCAAAGGCGAAGTTCGAAATAACAGTAATTACAGCTTCTAAATTAAAATGTATTAACCTATTAACGATAAATAAACATTAACCTAGGCATCTGTAAAGTTAAATAAGTTTTTGCTGAAATTGGCCTACATTGATATTTTGGAACATCAGATAGAAGTTTTGAAATGGTTGGATAGAAAATAACCGGTGAAGAGACGATGGCTGCTCAGACACCTTGTGAATCACGCGTGCAGAAACAAAACAGCCGAGAATAATGGAACTAGTAAAAAAGCTGAGCGAGAGACACGTGGGATGGGCAATCGTTGGCTGGCGTCCGATACAGACAAGCACCAATAGCTGCTTAATTCCTTTGAATAAATGATTTTTTTCTAATCCATTGCAGTCATAATTGAAGTTTTCTGATGTAAGTTGACGCAGTATGGTTGTAGACTCGTGTGAGAGCTGGACTGAAGAATTGCTGTTGAACAGATAGCGCCATTTTCGTAGCGAAGGGGTTGACACTGAGACGAAAGAAAAAATAAATAAATAAAAACAAAAAACGGAAATCCACCCTCCTAGCCACTGTGGTAACGCCATCTTTGGCTGGACAGTGGCGGGCGAAACTTCGGAGTGGGAGACAGAGTGAACGACTGCGACGGTGATGCAAAGCTATCCGACAGCTACAGGTGCGCAATGAGAGAGTGACTTACCTGTCGTTGGATGGCGGATCAGGGGCCGGGGCTGGGCTGGCTGTGTTCGAGAAACCCGTATAACCTGTCGGGCGGGTACCGGTCTCCATTGTCAGCCGCATCTGAGGCCCTGCTTCGTCACACAAACTTCGGTGGCGCGGAGGGATATCAAGGGCCGAGATTGCCTGAGCTCCGTGGCGTCTTTTTTAGGACCGGGGAACTCGCGGGCGACGATCCCACAAGGCTGCGCGCGAGCTGCCGGGAGGTAGGTGGGAGACACGACCAACAAGGCGAAGAAGAACAGGAAATTTTTCTGTCTCGATATCACCGTTAAGTGGACGAGCAGGGAAGGACGGACCGCATCGTGCTCCCACAGTTTCCACTACTTTCGTTGATCTGGCAAATTACAGAGTGTAACTGTTCCTCGCGACTTTGACAGCTTTGCCTTGAAGGACCTTGGAATAGAGGACATTTGAGTTAAGTCGTAAATGGTGAAAAAACGAAAGAAAAAAGGCAAGAACTATCACAAGGAATTTCATTGATATCCAAATTACAGTATTCTTTGTGGATCCTTTTAAAGTGAAAACCATATCATTGCAAGAGCTATGCATTCCTAAATCTAATTACTTTCCGTTTAAAGATAGAATTTTATAGTCAAAGTAAAAATAGATAAATTACACAGATACGGGTTATGGAACAAAGAAATAAAAAACAAAATATTTAAGTATTTAATTTAAAGTATTTAATTTACAAATCCAATGAACAAGCACAGAATTACAAAGATTAAAACGTTAAAACATAAAAATACTATTTATCTTCGAACTAACGGTCTATTTCTTCCATATCTTTTTTTTTTTTAATTCTTACTCTTTGCTGTAGCTTTCAGGTGCCCTAAATACTTACTAAAAGTTCTATAAATTCTGTACCTACTTTCTGTAAAGAAAGAGGAAGACTGTCGAAAAAGGTCATCAAAAATCTATTTTAAGATCGTTCTTATGAAGAAGTAAAAATATAAATATTTGTTATTCAGTTAACATTGTAATGTAATTTGCTTTTTTTTTATGGAAAGTAATTTACTTGTTACTATAATAGACTATCTATTATCTATTATTGTTATTATTATTAACTATTATTATTACTATAATAGATAGAAAATAAATCACTGAACTGAAGCGTCATTAATAATTTTAACCTAACACATTTTAACATCTTTACGATACTTAAAATAAATTCATTTATTGAAGCAAACATCAATTGAGATTGTAAATAAAATAATTATATAAAGAAATCGATCTTAAGAGAGAAGATACATCAGAAATATCAAAAGATCTGATGGAAAAAAATGAAAACTTAAATGTTAATTAAATAACAGTGAATGAATATTGACATCTGGAATTTTCTGTAGTTTTACACTTTTGAAATATTAGTTAAAATTGTAAGAAGCATCAAAATTATAAATAATATATATTTATACTTTTAGCAGCAAAATCAGCTGCTAAAAATTCAACATTTCATTCTAGTTCTGATGAATAATTGTAAAAGAAAGAAATCTTTTATAAAAAGATGAACAAACCATTTTGTTTTCAACATTTTAACATTTATTTATACATTTGAATTATTTAACACATAAATTATCTTTGATCAATTGACAGTTGTCTGTTTAATACTTGGAATTAACTGTTAGATTTAGTAATTTCTTTATCATACATTTATGAAAAAAAATAAATAAATGTAAATTAATTGAAGAGTATTTACATAGCATAAGAAGCAGTATTAAATAAAATATAATATACAGTTTGATTACTATTCAGTTAACGTCAGGAAATAACATAAAACGATATTTTAATTACTAATATATGACCAATTCATAAGAGTTTCTTTTTTTAGATCATTAACAATATATTTTTACTGAACATAATTTATTATATCAACATCCTAATGTTTACATACATAATTATAAAAAAAAAAAAGATTACGATTTAGGTAACGCAATGACTAGAAATAAAAATTGCTAGAACAGAAATTACATTATAAACTAATGTGGCCCAAAAATAGCAAAAAATTACCAAACACAAAACAACTTATAAATATAATAGTTAATTTTAAGTTCCTTGAGACAATGTTACAAGAAGAAAACAACGATACTGATGTATACTTTTCTATGTTACTTGACGTTTCTACTAAATACGGTAGTAATGTGCAAAATTTGTTATTGTTACGATGACTTAACAGAAAAAAAGCATTAAACACTCTAATATTAGTCACCTGATAATATTTCAATGAAATTCAAAACATATTGATACTATAATGAGCAATTGTTTATAAATGTTGTCTGAGGCGTGAAGACTAATACATTGAACCCAGAAAACACTTCTTACCAATTATTTATCTCCTACAAGAATTATTTTTTTTAAAATGATAATAAATCGATTAGCAATTTCTTTTGGCTTTGCATCAAAATTTAGTATTGTAATATAATTTCAATTTAGAGATTAATACAACTATGAATGAAGGATATAAAAAAAGACTATTTGTTAGAGAAATTCAATTTATTAGCAATAGGTTTTTAGTTTCATCTGTCAAGATAAGCTGAGATTACATAATAGAGTATTGGTTTCTCAGCAAAATCTATTTCATTTCTTTCAGTTAACCTTTAAAGTAAATATAAATAAAAACTAGTGAATAGAAATCTGTAGTAAGTAAAATGTTTATAGAATAATGAAAAAAAAAAATGTCCCATTCATTGCATTTCGCTGTGCTTTTAATTGGGGTACAGGGAACTTTCCCGGTTGGTCTGAAATCCGGACAAAAGGATCTTTAAATTCGATTTCCTTTGTACGAGGGGGTAAAGAAACGTTGAAAAGTAACAGGACGACAGGGGGAGCCACTAGTGAACAGGTGATTTATTCTTCAATCCCAGAGCGTACCCACACACACAGGAGAGGGGCACAGGAAGAAATCGCTTTGATCTGTTTCCTCCGTCTCCCCCTCCTTTTGCCGAATGCCCTACTCAGTCAAACGCTTTGCTTTTCTCTTTTGCAGCTACAAGAAGATGGAGTTGAAGGGTTACGATGCCCCCAAGCGGTCGTGACTGAAACTAACACCAAATCTCTCAATAGGAATAATTAGCGTTGAGAATTTTGTACATGAGACTAAAGTCTCGCCATGGGAGATTGACTCAATCTCAAACGGTTTTGTTTTAATGAGGCTTGTTCACATATCAATACAAGACGTGACTACTGTATTCTTTAATTTTTATTAGTTATTTATACTATGAACAACAAAGTTTAATTTCTGTTAGCTTTGTTTTTGGTCGTTTCACGTTGATCAAGCGAATTCTTTGGGTTTTCTTTTTAAAAAAATCTGATTTCATCGATTACCACTCCTGGTCATTCTTATTATTAGTAGAAGCTGTGCTACAAGAAGAAATATAAGCCAGTCCTTAAACTTTATTTATAGTTAGTCATAACAGTGGTCCCCCATAATCAATAATTATATTAAAAATTAAAAAGAAGACATTATGTTAAATGACTTTAATGCCAATTAAAGCATTTTTGTAAAGCATAAAAACAAAGGAAAAAGGGAAAGAAACGATAAAATAATCACTTCCATTTCACACTTAAAACAAATAAATTATTCTTGGTATTTAATTAGCGTGCAATGTACACTGTTCTGCACTTAGGCCTCTCTCTATTCTCGATTATTTCTCATAGGGTGAGCTTGGCTGTCGAAGGACAAAGATCCTGAAACTAGTGTCTCAAGGTCCCAGCAATGACAGAGACTATAAAAAGTTTTGACTATTTATAAATTTTTAAGTTTTCTTCTAAGAACTAATATAAAACTCTGCTTTGCTGAGACAACGCTCTAAACACAGAATAATTTGGTAAGAAAAATTAAATTTGTACATATCTATTCGTACTTTCCACAGAATACCTGTTATTTAACGCAGAACAGAAATCAAGGTTTAAATAAGGAATTATAGACAATCGAGTCTTTAAATTAAGATAAGTTTAAAGTTATTTATAAATTATTGCTAGGTTCAGAATTATTAAGAAGATCTAGATCACAAGTCTACACGCCAAAAACTGCCAAAATATATGCCTTGAAATGCCGTAATCATGTTGATTCAAACTCTAATTATCTTAGGAAACTGAAATTTCAGTGATCGGTGTTTTTTTTTGATCTTTCTGATACTAATTTGTCGATACTTGGGGACTTAGAATCAAAAACCGTAATGATTAAGTCATTTTACAATGATAATAAAAATAACGTATTGTCGCAGAAAGTTGAAATTTTAGAAATATAGGTAGAATATAAGTCAATGCTCGCTACCAATTGTATATTGAATCTTATATTTGTAGTAAATAAAATCTTTTATATAAACCATTCGTGTAACGGCAGATGGGATGTGTCTTTTATTGCATCGGAAAACGCCTCATACTGATATTCTAAAAGCTTTACAATTTACCATTATTTTTAGCTTTTTGATTACTGCTTACAATTATTTAAAAAAATAAATAAAACTTGATTATTTAGTTCCTTCTTGAGTAACTCAGTGTTAGTCTGCAGATTCTTCGAGGCCAAATTCGGCAGAATTGCTACTTTTTATTATTGTTATTTTCTTTAATATTCCAATTTCTGATCTGGTAACATAGGCGTTATTTACGTAACGTAACAACAAAAGTAATGTCGTAAGTTCTATCAGAATAACAGAACTAAAATGGGGGTCTTGCCATCGCTAGCATAGAAACAATCTTACAAATTTTAAGATTTTAAGATCATTCTTGACCTGTTTATTTAATGTCTTCGAAAGTTGATAGTTAAATGTAGGAAATGTTGTTTGAAGCAATTAGCATGATAATGTGCAGTAGATTGCTTTCAGAATGCAAATAGATCTACCGCCTATGCATTTTTATTGCAGAACTTTAATATTAGGTTCTGGAGACAAGCTAACTGATTCGTTGTAGTGATTGGAGAATCATCAAAGGATCCAACGTTGTACCATATAATCAAAATACTCTTTTGAAAAATATCCTTGTTTCATTGGACTTGGTATAAATCTTTTCTACATTTATTACTTAATTAAAAGAAATAATATGAAATAGCAGATACAAATAGTAAAAGTTGGAGAAGTGAAAGAATAAAGTAACTTACATATAAATGTTTGTACGCTGGTACTGGATGTATTTCTTAACATTTGTTACTATTCTTATCCATGAACTAACCATATAATTAGCCACTTAGTTAATTATGATTTGATTAATGGGGTTCTGGTCTTGACACTTCCCCCAATCCCTCCAAAGAAAAAAAAAGTGCTGAATTTCTAAGATCTACAATTATCTATATCTATCAATCTATCTACTCATGAATAGATAACTTTGATAACCTTCAGTTAATTACGTACTTAAAAATGATGGCGTGATAACAAAAGGAACAATCATTTGAACACTTCAAACGAAAAGCAAATTAAAAACATGTTATTTCCAATTAAAGCTTTTGTGATCAATTGTTGATTATTAAAAGAAATTCTGCGGATTTTTTTAGTGCTAAACTATATAAGCATAAATCCTTTTACTATAGAAATCAATCGTTTTCTGTGCTTTCTATTTATTATAACAGACTTACGGTGATCATAGTTATATCTTTATTTATCAACATTAAACTTTTGAAGTGCTATAATTAAAAAGAATACATCATCACTCGCATTGCAAATGATATTTAAATAATATAAATTTGGACACAGATCTAACACAAAAGTACAAATATTAGAAATAGAAAAAGAAAATTACACAAGGAAATTAAGTGAAAGTTTATTAATAAGAATTCGAAAACTAATAATTTAAATAGATATGATGGTGTTAAAATTGATGACAAGTTAGATATTGGTTAATAAATAAACATCTAAATTCTTATAAAATAGTAGAACTTAAAAAACTTGATTATTGAATATATTGAGTAACATCACTAATTTGTAAAATTCAATTGCTATATTCATGTTTTTTAATTATTATAATGAACTGGTTTTTTAGTTATAGTTCTTATTGTAAACAGTTATATGAATCAGATATTAATATCATGTTCTCGCCTTTTGTTATGAAACTGATTGTTTTATCTTTAATGTTAGCAAAGCTTGAAGAAGGAAAAGCGAATTCTTTTCCGAAAATTTGCAACATTAAATAATATTTGCAATTCGAGTGATGATGTATTCTTTTTAATTTAATATGAACAGAGAAGGGGTAAGAAGGAAATATGGAAATATGTCATAATTAAGAGACAGAGAATGTAATATCACATTGTAGGCATTTATTTTGGAGTCACTAATTGGTGCAATCGTTTGAAAAATGCACAAGTATCGGAATCATTAAGAAAGAATTAACTGGTTATTTTTTTTCTTTCTCTTCTTTATAGTTTTTTACAAATCTTAAATCCTAAGTAAAAAATACATACAAATGCCATTCTGTTATAAGTTAGTTTTCGTTAGTTTTCATTTATACTTTATACTTCAAACTCTAAATTCTGTGCATTTAGGTTAAAAGCTAATATTTTGTATTTCATACAGTACTGATAAGGAAGATATAAAAACAGTATACATGATATTTTCTTACCTAATCTGAGATACTTGATTGCATTTAAAAAATAAATTTAGAAACTTCTCATAAATTCGTGACGTAACTAAGTACTCGTACATTTAAAATAACTAAAGGTTAAAACTTCACAATTAAAGTTTGAAATTCGAAATAGTTATTGTCATTTATGTTTCACTGATTAGATTGTACTATTAGAAGATTATTCTTAATGCAGTACATTTTGATGTTTAAAAGTCATAGCTCTGTGTATGTTTTACGTAGCATCATTAGCGATTTCAGATTCATTTTATGTTACCTTTCAGAGTCATAGACACGTGACAATATTTTAAAGTCTGAGGACCAATTAGACGTTAAAGAATTCGTAGATTTTTAAATAACTGGAAAGAAAATCCATAACATAAATATGAAACGAATAAACAAATGAGTGCAAAAGCAGTATAAATTTAATAATAATATTCTTTTCTTATATGTTTAGATATGATGTACAGTATACCGATGCTCACAGAGTTCACAAAATTGTAAAAATGAAATAAATATTTAAAAGATTCTATTAAAAATCAAATCACATGATAACACATGTTATATGAAAATATTATAGGAAAGTTCTTGAAAACATTAGTTTAAAATGGTTATTATTATTGTAAAGAATCAATCTTAAGTAAATCACTCATCAGAAACTTCATGGCTTCTGTGTTACGATATTGTTGTGTTTTTTGGTAAACAATATCTCTTTAATTTTTAATCTGTACTTGTTTTCTTTGTTCAGAATTTTATTTCTTTCAAGTTATATTTCATCTTTATTATGTTTAGTAAATGATTTTTCATAGCTGAAATGCTGAATTAATGCTATGTTATATGCTTAAAAAGTAGTTACTGGAGAAATCCCAAATTTGAATCTATAAGGCATAATTTTGGCATATTGTTTAAGTGAATAGCTTATTGAATAATTGAAACATTTCAAAAAATTTGATTTTCTGCTAACTTATTATTATTATTATTATTATTATTATAATGTTACGTATTAATTATTATCTGGATACACTTGTATAAAACGTATACAAGAACGATTGTTCTAATTCAGAATTCTAATAAAGCTCACCTGAATAAGTAGATAATATAAGTTTACAAAATAAGGAAAAACAGCTCAAAAGTATTTTCGAAAGTGTTATCTAAACCAAATTCTATTTAGTTGTTGTTATTTATTTATCTTATTCAAGTGTGTTTTATTGGAACTCTCAAAATTGAAGTCCGATTTTCACTTGACAAGGAAATGATTAACATAGAAATCTACAGTGTCCTGCTTTTTACCAAAATTGTCTTTGATTTAAGATCAATAAATGTCTATATTTTCAAATTTTACTTTGTAATTGCCTATGATTATAGAAGCAATCTTTTTATTTTTAAAGCAATAGTGATTTTTTTTCTTTTTTATGTTGTGTATTATTATTTCTTCATTTGCTTTAAGGTATTCTTTCCAGGAAAACATTCGTATCTTGATGAAGCGTAACATACCAACCTATTCTGATTGATTTAAGGCTTAATCAAAGCCACAGACCTCTTAATAACAACCAACAAATACCATCTATATGCAAATCGTCTTCTATGAAGTCTACGCGCTGATAATATTAATTACACTCAGATCTAGGACTTAGTAAAAAAGAAAAAAAGGAATTCTGGTAATCATTAACATTTTAAATAAATATTTTAAACAGTGAACAAAGCTTAAAAAATTTCTGCACAAGAAATTGCACAATTTCTGCAATGACTTTACGAAGAATAGTTAAGATTTTTGTAAAATATTTAAATAATTATTTTGTTAAATTAATTATGGCAATGAATAAAGAGGAACTAGTTTGCTGTAGGAACAAAAAATATATAGGAACTATTAAAAATTCTCTATTAAAAAGAATAGATTTCAATAAGAAACAAGATACAATTAGATTACCAATTTTGGAATATCAGCCAGGTAAGACTGTAAAGATGATATAAAAAGTTATTAAATAGGTAGGCCTATATCTTCATTCGTTTCTGTTGATGGCCGTAGCTGCTTATCTACTTATCTATGTAACAAATTTAATTGAAATCTTCATTGTAACAACCTACAGCTAACTTTTAAAATTTCAGCTCCTTACGATATGTAGTTTTTGTTACCGCAAATGGAACTGCGCATTTTGACAGAAAACTGCAGTTTAGAACTTTTTTTTTATTTTAACCCTGTCCGACATATATTAAAAAGGTCTTAAAAAATTTTGGACCAATATTAAAACACCATGAGAATATAAAAATTATATTCTATTTATATTTTAAAATTGAGAATATAAAAAATTAAAGCAATTTTCAGCTTCAGTTTTGAAATTTTTCTTTTTGGAAATAAAATATAGTTTAAAGAAAAACTTTTAATAGATCTATCTTATTATAAATAAATCTATCTTCTTTTCATTTTGCGTCTTTGAAAATAAAAGATTTAGTTACTAAATCTTATTTAAAAAATCATAATTTAAGAAATTGAAAAAAAAATCGACTACGAAACAGCCTAACTTAATTTTATAAATTACTGCAGATGTTACAATTTAAATTCAATTATTTCAAAATCTGCCAGGGCCATTTTTAATGGGGGATTGTTGGGCTGGGTGAACAGAGGGCAGGTGGACCTGCTAAGCCACAGTTTGAGAAATAAAATACAAAAACTTAAAGTCTTAAATAAATAAAAAAAAATGGAAGCTTTATTTAAAGAAAACTGCATGATAGGAACTGCAGTGGGGAAAAGTCACTTTTTTAAGATGAATTACCGGTACCTTTTTTTTTAGAAAAGATAAGATAAGAAAAATAATAAGATATTAACATTAGAAAAGATAAAAATCGATTTTATATTAAATAGTATTTTTTTCCATTTTATTTATTTATTCTTTCTTGTGGCACAATCTCATTGTTCGTAACCCGATCTGGATATTATTCATAATAAGATATGTAATCATTACATAATTACAAAGAAGTAATTATCTATGTAAAAAAAATATGAAATATAAACTCTTTTCCACTAATTATAATTTTTTTTTACAATTACATTTTTTTATCAGTATCTGTTTTAATTAGTAAGGTATGTGGTAAGATGCTTTTTTTTTATTCTTATATTGGTATAGCAGTATTTCTAGTGTTGTTATAAGATATTTTTAATGTGAATTCGATAACTCCCACGCAATTTAAGAAAAACAAAGTGAATGATTGTGTAAGGGAATTAATTCCAAACGCCCACGGCTTCTACGTTTGATGGTGAACCTGTCTATCACAATTAGCCTAACAAGTAAGTGTAGATCATTATTCTTCTGTTGACCATTGTTAAGTTCTTTGTAGTTGCTGAGGTGAATCTAACACCAAATAATCAGACAGACTTCTTTCTAAGGACCACCTTGCGCATAATCCTTGCACATGATCTCACAGATTTTAGATTCTGCAGCGAGATCTATTTGTCGACTGAATTTTATGCCTTTAGACCTTGTAATTTGAAGATTGACAGCGGCGCCGGACGAAAAAGTAGAATGGAAATATAAGGCTTCCAACTCTATGTAGACACCTAAAATTCAGTTTTCAGAAGATAGTGGGAGAAGTCTGAGCAATTGTAACTACTTTACAAATTATCTAGATAAGAAAATTACTAAGGATAAGAACCATTTCCGGAACTTAATTGTAATAATATTATTTGAGAGAACTTTTGAGAGTATTTTTAAACTTAATAAAAATTATTAAAAAAATTCTCTAGATGTATTCTGTAATAAAATTTTCAAATGTTGAGTTCGAAGTTTGATGCATACATACACAGAAAGATCCAGAAAGATACGAGTAATATCGTATTCGCAAGTCATAAAAAAAAAAGAAAGAGTATTGTAACAAACGATTCGTCTTGAAACTTAATATGTATATTTGTGGACAAGAAATCTAGAATTTGCGAGAGTCATTGCAAAGTATAGCTTGTAGGATTCTGACGATAGATTATCTTACCTTTACATTCAATACGTCAAGATCAAAAGTGCTGTGTTCCTAAAATCACTCTGAAGATAATAATCATTTTATGTAGCAGTAGTTATCTTTCAAAATCATTAACCTTATCACTATCTTCAAAAATAAAAATTAAAGAAGTGGTGACCTTTTGTTAAGATTCCTAATTCATACAAAGATTTGAAATAATAAACGATCTCCTATCAATAAATACATCGATACTGAAGTAATAAATTATTTGCTGTATTTTGAAATTGATATCGCAACATTTTACAGAAACTACAATACAAGTTTTCCTTGAGAAAATTGATTTTATTGCAATACATCCTTCGGAATTATGGCCTAATCATTGTTTGTAGCTTTCCCACAAAAGTTCATTATTAAATTTCTATTATAATATTGTACTCTATGATTAACGGATGATTTGTCCATCTACAACTTCCAAGTCACAGCGGAAATATAAGTAAAATTAAGAAAAGAAATCTCTTATTTTCTTTCATTAGGTAACTACTTAAGTTTTACAGTTTTCCTTCTTGGGTCTCCTGAGGAATTATAAAAAATACAGTGAATTCTAAAAACCAGTCATGCTACACCTAACCCCCGAAGAACACGGTACTTGAAGAACACGAATTTCGAAGAACACGGATACCTTCCCCCGAATTACACGGTTTCAAACTACACGATTTTCGAGTAATTCTTTTGAAAAAGAATAAAATACATATATTATTTGATATAAAATTACAGTAGTTAAAAATTTTTAAATTCTCAGTAATTACGTCAGCGATTAATGAAGTTTTAACCTTTTAATACTTTTAGTGTTTTAGAATTATATTTTTCCCAATTAATTTGACTGAATAATTTATATTTTATATAGTTTTCCAATCTTAAACTAAGATTATTATTCAATTTATTGATTTGAAAGATTTTTAACCAATTGTATCTAGTTATTTTTTCATTATTTTGATTATTTTTTATTTTCACACTTGAAACGAAATCCCGTTTTTTGTAGTCTCGAACAACACGGTTTCAAAGAACACGGAACCAATTAATCGTGTTCTTCGGGGGGTTAGGCGTATTTTAAGATTAATTCCAAAAATGGAATAAGGAATTTGAGCTCATAAAGTTAAGCCTACCTTGACATATCAGTTCACAAAGAGATCTTTAGTTTATAAACACAGATATTTATGTTTATGTCGTGAGTTTTATATCATTCTTGGAAATTTAATTTTATCTGAGTTTTTTTCTTCTCTTCTATACTGAAGAACAACCAGTTCATAAAATTTACGAATCAAATTACAACTATAAAAAAACCTTATTGTGACTCTTTTATCTCAGTCTGTGTGAAATAAAAGCTTTAGTAATTTATTGACATTTAGCAACTGCTGTAATTTATTTGGGATCTGATATTTACGGATGCAAATAATTCAACTCAAAATTAATATTAATATCTTGACATTAACATAACTCTAGATCCACCCATTCATCATCCGGTCACATTTCATTCCCCCATCAACATGAATTAATATTTTCCACTTGGAATCGTGAACGTATAAATCCTGTGTCGATTTGACATTTCCTCCTATTAATATCAAGCTTAAATATTTTTTTGGTTTCTTTTGGCTTTGTTTTTCTCTCTCTATTTTGGGTCGGATGACGAAATGATCTTAATTTTTCTTTCTATTTCCACCCGCATTGCTTTCCCCGCCACGCCCTGACTGCCACGCCCTCTGGTGCGACGCCAGAGAACCTTATCTGATGTCCTGTTACGCGGATCACGTTTCTGTAACTCTCTGTCTATCGTTTTCTTTCTCTCTATTATTTTTTTTTTTATATCCCCCACCTACGCAGCAATGACGCCTTCTCCCTCTCGTAAAAATGCGCCGTCTTTGGAATGGCCTGGGGGCCTGTAGTGGGGTGAAGGCTACGTCGTTATTGGTTGCTCCGTCCATTCAGACAGAGCCAATGAACCGTTAGCAACGGAGCCGAGAACTTACGCACCGCTGCTCTCTGCAAAACAACCATTTCCAATGGCACAAAGATGAGGTTACAGTCGGCCTTTCAAGCAGTTTTTGCTTGCTTTTTTTTTGGCAACGATAACTACAATTCATTCTTCCAATAGATTTCCAAGAAATATGGATTTTTTTTATTATTGTTTGGAAACAATACTTCTATTTTTATTTATCCAAATCAGAAAAAAAAAATCAAAATAATTATTAAGTTTAGTTTTATTTATTAATGTTTTGTTCTCAAATTAATAATTTAATTTGCTATTTTTTGTTACTGTTAATATAAAAGCCCTATATTATATCAAAAGCCATTTATATATATATATATATATATATACAGGGTGTTTCAAAAATACACGGCATAATTTCAGGTATGTATTTCCCACATGTAGACAATCAAAATAGTTCATTACAACATATGTCCGGAAATGCTTCATTTCCGAGTTATGGCCTTCACAACATTGAAAATCACCGGAACGTTTTTCGTTCCGCCGGTCGTTGCCATTACAGAAGATGTTCAAAATGACCACCTCCTGCTTGAATACAGACCTCACATCGATGTCTCAATGACCTGCGAACACGATCCCACACTCCAGGAATGTTGCGTATGTCCTCAGAACGTGCCACAATTCGATTCCGAAGGGATTCCAAATCAGGCACCGGAGACGAATAAACCAATGATTTTAAATGGCCCCACAAGTAGAAATCGAGAGGGTTCAGATCAGGTGAGCGTGGAGGCCAAGCAATTGGGCCACCTCTACCTATCCATCGATCAGGAAACGTTCGATCCAAGTACCGGCGAGCCGTACGACTGAAGTGTGCAGGAGCGCCGTCATGCAAGAAGTGAGCGTGCTGACGATCGATCAGTGGAGTGTCGTCATAAACATGAGGTATGGTGTTTTCCAGGAAGTTTGTGTACGCCTGCCCCGTAAGTCTGTTTACAAGTACATGGGGTCCAACTAATCGATCACCAATGATACCGGCCCACATGTTGAGGGAGAACCGCACCTGGTGATGAGATACAACAGTTGCATTTGGGTTTTCATACGCCCATACATGCTGATTGTGGAAATTTGTTATGCCATCTCATGTGAACTGTGCTTCATCTGTAAATAATACTAAGGCAGGAAAGTTCGGATTTGCAGCACACTGCTGCAAGAACCACTGACAGAACCTAACTCGTGCAGGGTAATCTGCTGGTGACAGCGCCTGTACACGTTGCAAATGATAAGGATACAATTGATGCTCTTTCAGCAGTCTCCAGACAGTCGTATGGGGAACATTCACTTGCAACGCTAACCTTCGTGTGCTGACAGAAGGAGTTCTGTTCACAGTCTCCAGAATCTCCTCCTGTTCTTCTGGAGTTGTAGACCTTGGTCGTCCCCTTCCCAATCCAGGAGAGTGAAATTTTCCATACTCGCACAGACGGTGATGGAGACTTACAAATGTCTTCCGATCTGGACATTGTCGCTGTGGGTACCTCTCCTGGTACAAACGACGAGCCAGCGCAGCATTGCCGTCTGCCTTACCGTACATGAAGTGCATCTCTGCCAGCTCCTGATTTGTGTACATGACACACAGTCGAACGCCAAACACACCACTGAATTTAACCTTCGCCTCGGAATGATCTGTCAGAGTGCCCTCTTAATGTGTCCTTTGACGGCAACGACCTGCGGAAAGAAAAACGTTCAATGAGACATCGATGTGAGGTCTGTATTCAAGCAGGAGGTGGTCATTTTGAACATCTTCTGTAATGGCAACGACCGGCGGAACGAAAAACGTTCCGGTGATTTTCAATGTTGTGAAGGCCATAACTCGGAAATGAAGCATTTCCGGACATATGTTGTAATGAACTATTTTGATTGTCTACATGTGGGAAATACATACCTGAAATTATGCCGTGTATTTTTGAAACACCCTGTATATCTATATATATATATATAAATATATAAATATTTTACTTTCCATTTATATAATATAATACTTTATAAAAAATATTTTATGTAACATATAAAATATTTTTGTAATGTTTAATTAACATAATAAGAAACACAAATATAATTGTGAATTATATTCCTTATTTATATTTCTTATTATATATTCTTATTATATTCCTTATTATATATTCCTTATTTTATTACTTGCTTTTAGTGATTTTTTAAAAGTAATTTAAAGATTAATTCAATTATATAATCTATAACTTTCATCAGTAAGTTGTAATTATGTGTAAATTCTTTCTATTCATTAATGTCATGTGTTTCATCATAACTTAAATGATTAAAATTCAAAGCTGTTAATTAAACATTATTATTTGCAGTTTGTAATCTCAAACAAGAGCAATAAATGCCATTTTTATCCATAATAACTTTCCTTAAAATTCATTACATTTACATATTTTTTTTATTAAAATTTAATAATTATTTGCTTAAATTTACATCAAATTAGTTAATTTAATCATAATAACATTTTTTATCTATTTTTATAAAATTCCTAATTAATTACCTGGTTAAAATATTATACATTTCTTTTCTAACACAATTAATTCATCATTAAATAAATTAGTAGAATTTATTAGTCATTCAAAAGTATTTTATTTTTAATGAAATAAATTTTTGAATGTTATTTAAACCATTGTACGTGTATTCTATAGTATTCATTGAATGGTTTTCCTTTCAAAAATAAAATCATTCAATAATAATCTTCAATGTATTGTTTTATTGAAATTATTTGTATTACTTTTTTTCTTCTTCCCATTATAGACTATATTAAGAGATATTATATGATAATTAAAGAATATAAAAGATTATAATAAAAGTAAAACGTTTATAGAAAAATAAACGTCTTTTTGGTAGAAGTGCTATGATTGTTTCTATTATTATAATACGAGGTAATTATAGGAATTATACAGTTCACGCAAAGTCCATCTTAGGATCTGAAACAGCAAATCAAATATCTTAGCCCTTCCTAATGTCAGCCCAATACGCAAAGTCCATCTTAGGATCTGAAACAGCAAATCAAATATCTTAGCCCTTCCTAATGTCAGCCCAATACGTCAGAAGATATTGCGAAATTCATACGAACTGATCAAGTCAGTAAATATTA
Organism: Thereuonema tuberculata; assembly: GCA_023159025.1. NCBI lineage: Eukaryota > Metazoa > Arthropoda > Chilopoda > Scutigeromorpha > Scutigeridae > Thereuonema > Thereuonema tuberculata. The sequence continues at coordinate 19,828,579 of JAFIDM010000002.1, forward strand.
AACTGTGTCATAAATCATTGATTTTAATTTAGATTCCATTACATTACATCATTTATTATTAGTAATTTGTTAGCGACCCGTTTGGTAGCTATTGTGATAGCGACCAAAATCGGTAGCTATTGCGCCTGTCCACCCCTAACAACTCCCGAACGGAAGGTTGGATCGACAAACGGATTTCACCATCGTGTTCACACATACCAAAAACTGTTGGAATAGGGTGTTTTCAGGGTTCGACGCCCCCCAATGTTCGAGATATTTGGCTTTGTTTTCATTGGATTTCCGCTATTAGCTTAAACGTTAGAAATTCAATTATCTCCTTTCAGTTGTCAGCTGTAGCTTGATGCTTAAGGTTTTGGACTCCTACTGAAGGTTTTCGGTTCGAATCCGTATATCTCCTTTTTTTTTCTTCTTCTTAATCTTTTTTTCTCAATGTCCACGTGTTTTTTTTTTTTTTTTTTTTTTTCCTAACGTTTTTTATTTTTTTTTAACGTACTTCCTTTTTTAATTATTATTTTTAATTTTATTTATTATTATGGGTCGCCCTTAAATTTATGCTTTACCACAAAATTCTATTCACTTGTTTTAATTTACTTCTTTCTTTCTAGTTATGTCTGCTTTTTTTTGTTAAGAAATGTCTGAAATTGGAGGTCCAAAGTTGGAAGCACTGAATGTTGTATTGAGGACTTACGATCTCATGAACTAGTTCATCACTCAATATAAGCAGGCAGTGACTTAATATTTGTATGATAAACATTGGAACTAATGACTTAGCGAATTGGTTGACGAAATGAAAGGTAAATAATGGATCCTGCAGATGGAAACTCTGCTGTTTCAATAAATAACACCCTAGGCATTTAAAGATTTCAAAGATGATTAAATTATAAGCTACTGCTGAAAATTATATATCTTTATTTTTAATTTAATTTTCAAGAACAAGCTCTTAATGGTCTTCATTTAATGTGTGTTGATTAAGTCAGTACATAGTTAATAAATATAAAAGTTTAATATTTCTGGCACTTTGTAATGATAAGTCACAATCAGAGTGATGTCTTTATCACACTGTTAACTCATTTATAAGCTAAATAAAATATTGTCATAATTTGAAACCTTTCGTTGTTAGTAAATATTTTCATATTATTGAATACACAGTCCCTTGTCATTTACAGTCTACTCGTGAAATTGGCTTCTTCCATACATTTTTGTGTTCTTTAAATCATTTTTATGTTTTGAACAAAATTTTTAGTAACATCAAAATTCAATGATTAAGCTATGCTCACTATAAGTTTTGCAGAACCATTGTTCTGTATTGTTCTGCTACATAACAAAATTACCTTCTTTTCCTAATAATTTTATACTGAATTCTGAAACCAGCTAAAATATTGCCGCTGAAAATAGTTACTTTCGTGCTTTTCTTACACAATGAAAATTTTCTCAATTTTACAGAATACAACTAATAGCATAACATGTTTGTGAACTACAAAACAAAAAAATATAATCCACGTATAAGTTGGTTGCTACCAATGTCATCTGCCTTACAAATTTCAACATTCGCCTTATTTGAACCAATCAAATGTTATTTCTCAAAACAAATCTACTATAATAACCACTAAAAAAACTACAGCACAGAATGGGAGTTGTTTACTTCATCAACGTAAAAACATATCTTTTACAAATGGTATCATATTAAGGTTTCAAAACTTATTATTATCTAAGGTGGATTCTGTATTACTGAAGAATGTCATCTCCAGCTCTTTGCTACCTGAAATTCTTATGCTTGCAGTTCTGTAATTCTTTCGGAGTTACTTTTCCAAATTACCACTATTTGACTTGACCTCTCACTTCTTCTTATGTATGTGTATAATGTATCTCCAGTCTGATAAGTTGACCTAATATGGATTTCACTGTTATTACAGCTTCGTATTTTTTTTTTTTATTAACAATTATTTTTGCTAGTTTGTATGAAGAAAGATGCAGCGCTTAAATTGCTAAGAATATTAATACGATGACATGGGATTTTGTTTAAATTTAACATTACTATTTATCGTATCTATGTCAAGAGAATTTTAACTTTAGTATTGTCAGTGATGAAGTAAAATTTGATCTTGTAATACTGTATTTGGTAAGAAGTTATTTATCTTGAAAATGACAAGTATTTAGCTGTTAAATGCTTCAGATTCTGCTTCTGACAGAATTAAGGAAGATTTGAATTGAAGTATTTTGAGCAAAGACTGCTGTTGTATCTCTACGCTGTGTTTTTGGTTCAAATGACGCAAGGAACGCAAGATGCAAGGATCAGTCAACTAGTTCTAATTTAAGCATTGTGAAATACAATGCCTCATGGAATGGATTCAGTAAAGCAATTATGCTCTCCCTATCTATCTGGAATGGCTGCATTGATGTGTGTTTGAATTTATTCAATGTTTAATTGGCAATAACCTGACAATAAGCAGACAAACTTCCTCCCGAAGATTTGATTCCTAAACATCCGGAATCTTGAAGAGATCTGTCCTACTACATTAAAGCTGATTGTGATATTAAACAGCGGCTAATGGTGAAATCAGCATCATATTTGACTTCGAAGTAGTTTGGTTTCAAGCTTTTCAATGGTCATGGGTTTATCGGTGGTTAGGAATGACGTGATCAGGAATACAATTAAAGGCTAGACTTGACAATTGAAACTCACTATTGACAATTTTTTATTGTCCTCCCAATGAATGATGACCGGCGGAAGTTTGAACTGCGCAGTCCTTCCGGTAGCTGATCAATTATGTTGTCCTGTCACAATGGCCGACGTCGTCTGCTTTCACTGAGAAAGACATGTTGATAACGCCAAATTAAAACTTCTCTCGACTATTTCGCGTTATTTCAATACCAGTTGCTAACAATAAGTATTTAAATAAATAAATAAATATATATTATTTATAAATACAATGCTCTTTTGCAAAGTAACAAGCGATTCGCACAATGGCGGCGTCCGTCTTACAATCAGACGGAAGTGCCTGACCAGACTAATCGATGATACATGCGCAGATCTCACAAAAACAGGGCGGCCATCATTCATTTTTATTACTTAGGGTTAGAAGAATAGTCAACATTTCCAGGGAGAGTTAATTTTAAGGTAATGACAAATGAGATAAAAAAAAAATCATATTAGAAACCTGTCTTTAACTTTCTAATAAAAATGCAAACATGTTTCCAGCCTGTTTATTCATATTATTCCAATATTTGAAGAGATGCTGAAATCGTTTTTCAAAGAAATATCGTAATTCATTTGAAAACACATCAAAGGCAATTCTTTCCTCTACTTTAACTTCACAGGATCTGTAGAACGACATTAATTGTGGTTCAATATCAAAAGTCTGCTAAACGGCGTTAGTGAGCAAAGTTGCAGCTAGCAAAAATGGTGGGAAAAAAATGATGTTTTGAAAAACTAAGCCAGATTTTATTAACTTTTAATTTGGAATTTATATTTTTTTTATTATTTTTATGGACAATAGAACTCCTGAAAACTGGTATGTCTTGATGCGTTTCAGCAATTCAAAAAGATAGTGATAAATTAAAAAAAAAATGAAAGTAATTGAATATCAACTAATTAATTACAGAAATTAATTTAAATTTAAGTAAATTTAATATCTTGAATTGATAATATAAGATAAATGATCATAGACTTCGATATATATAAATATTAGCTAAATTACAAATACTGTTGGATCTCAAAAGAAAGCGATAAATGACGAGAAATAAGTAAATTTTCGGTATTTGAGTTTTATTAACGAAATTGCTATCATGAACTCTTTAGTTATACCAGAAATGGTCTTTATGAAAGTCAATCCCCTCAAAAAAGAAAACGAAATTTTGAGGAAGAGAATGAAATACCTGTCCTCGTACTTGCCATCTGAAGAAGTCTTTCGCATTGAAATATTCTGTAAATTATATTAAAGAAGGAATGCATATCTGTAAAGATAAAGTATAATATGAATTATGAAAAAAAATATATTAATAAACGCATTCCTTTACTTTCTTTCTTATTTCTTTGTCTATTTCTTACATTTTCAGTAGGTTTTTTTTTTTTTGAAGACATTCAAATCTTTTTTTTGTTTCTTAGCAGTAAAATGATAGAAAAAAAATATTAAGATTGGACCAAAATAGACTGTAGTTAATAGTAATCTACATTACCTGTTTTCATTTAATTATCTGATTTATCGTCTCGGCTACAATAAAATAAAGCAGAAGTAGGCTATTAGCAGTTTTGTTTTTGGTTTTTAAGCGTTTTTGAACAGCATGTTCCAACTTTTTTTTCTGCCAAATACTTTTTCTGTGCAGATATTTCACAAAATTGACAAATCAAAATTTCTAGATAACACAAATGATGAAAATAAAGACTATTACGTGAACATACATACACAAGATGAACTAAGAAATTTCGGATCTAACTTACAGTAGAAATGGGGGAAAAAAATGGTCTCGTTCCGTTTGATACACATAAGGGCAAGATCACAAGGAAGGTCTCTTGTTTCTGCAGGCTAAATGTCTCTTGTTTCTTTGTTTAGTTCATACGGTAGCAGTGGGTTTTTCGAATCCGCAATCCGTGTAATGCACGACTAAGAATGATATCAAAGAGCAATCGAAGCGTTAATAAGCCGACACCAGACACCAGACTACTTCACAATCGACTGCAAACGGCCATCAACAGGCGCTGGAAGCAACAAGTTTTCTCGAAGCTCAGGCGTAAACACATGAGTGGTACTTAGCCAACAAAGTGTCCTCTGTTTTTATTGCGGAAAAGCTTCTCCAATTGTTTTGTCTGTTATTAAGTGGGGAAGGGTTAGTTTCAAGAATCAAAATCTGCCATAGAAAAATATCTAAATATCTACTTGCTTCTGAAGTTCATCATCAGGCAATTAAAAAATCGGAAATGATATTTTAAGAATAAAATTAACAAACTATTCCCAATGAGATTTGACATTGTACAAATAAAATCAGGACATTGCTTCTGGGAAAAGTAAAAGAATTCATCCCCTAATACGTAATATTTGTTAGTTAACATGACAGGTGTTCCTCTGTATGCGCTACGCTCATTCTCACCCACAAAGACAACCATATACTTCGTAAGGGATGAACTGCAGAGATATCAGGATCTGTGAATCGGAGAATTATGAAATCAAATTAAATTATTACATCATTATTAAATTAAACTACATATTTAATCACTTACGTCAGTGATTCACCATCCCTATCACTGCTAATGAATTATACAGTATATTATATACACTATTTCTGAATAATATGAAAATTGAAAAAATAAGTTAGAATTGCTTTAAAAAAAAATCAATGAACTTTTAACATATTTTAAGTTTGATTCAATATGTAACAATTTATAGTTTTCATTTTTTTTTTATCAAATAAGAACTAGATTCTGAATTTCATGGGGAAAAAAAATCTTAAAATTTCGGTAAAATATAAATTTGGTTAACTTTAATAATGGGATAAAATATATTAATCGTGATGAATTGATTGTTTTGTTTTATTTTATTTTTTACAATAAAACTGAGATATAATAAAATTAGAAACAACAAAACCGCAAATTTCAATATTTGTATTCGTAAGCTAAATAAAGTGATGATACAGAAGTTCAAAGTTAAATTTAGGTAGACCCATATTTCAAAGATTTAAAAGCTGTAGACATCTTAAAAATGTACACAGGCGTTTGGGAAGCCTCTCTCAGTCAATATAACATAACCGTAAAATTTTTAAATGTTTTTAGCTTTTAATATCCATACATGTTAATACTCGTACATTCGGACTTGATGATGTAGAAGTTAAATTGGATTTATTTAAATATTATTTTTAAACTTATAAATTTAAACAAGATGCAAATGAACGATTCAACTAATAAAACGATTCAATCATCTGGGTTTTTTTTTTTGTTTTGTTTTTTTTTGATAATGTTTTTAATATTCCTGGAGAAAAGAAATGTAAGTGGGACTCATTTTTTTCCTGATTGGGAATATATTTTCATATAACTGTCAATAAAAGACAAAATTTAAATACATATAACATAAGTCAATCTTAATCATATAAATATCACAAAGGCCGAAAAAAAAATCTTAATCCTAAGTGAAAATTAAAATCTAGAATTATAATTCTAATCAACCAGAGGATTTATATCTATTATTAGCCAATTTCTAATGATTTTTTTTAAAATTTGATATTTTAGAAAAAATTTTGTTAATTTTTTTAGATTTATTTATCGTATCCTGTAATAATTTATATGGTGGTATTATCCATAGCTGTTAAAAATTTTTGAATGTTCCAATTTTAAGTTATTTATATCTCTGAGATTATAATTGTTTTTCGAATTTGTATTATTCATATAAACTACTTGATAATAAACTTTATTATTAAATTGTGTAGGAGTTTTGTTTCGAAGTAAGTATTTTATTATGCATTAAGAATTCCCTTGTTATTTTATTTAACATTTATTAATCAAGTTTTACTAATTAAGTGTAATTATTACTACTTAATTAATGATTAACTTTCAGTGAATGCCTCGACCTGTGAAAACATTCCGATGGGTGAAGAGATAAACCAACACAGCTTCGGACCTACAACAGCAGATTCAATGATATAAATAACGAAACAGCATTAAAAAGTAAATGGAAAGTCTAAAACAAAGCGGCTTTGCTGATAAGTCTTCAACGGCTTTAATTTTTAGTTATTTGGAAAGAATAAATATTTTAAGAAACACTCCTTCCGATGTAATTGATGGTATTTCCGCCATCAGTGCCATGACAGTGCATTTTTCAGGATGCCTCAAGCACTGAGGATTGACTAGATAATTAAAGACACGGGGATCACAGATTGACAGACTTTTGTTGTAGAAATTAATTGAAGTCTTTATTCAACATTTTCTGTAATTATTCTTGATCGAAGAGGAACTAGTCAACAAAAATCAATTCAATCTCAAAATGGGAAATGGGTGGATTGGAATAAAACACCCGAGTTGAAGTTTATGAATTTTACATTTTTTTAGGCTTTATTCCTAAATGTACATTTAAGCTTTTGTTTTCTTTGTTTTGTTTAATTACTATCTCTACTTCCGTTAACGAAAGATCATATAAGAGGCTTGGTAATGGATTAAACAATTCAAGCATCTCGGCGGCATCTAGTACTGAAAAACTGAACCAATATTTCCTCTATGAATGTAAAATAATTAATTACAAAAAATAGATTTTTGATTATAACACGTTTTTAAAACGAACTAAAAAGTATTAAATAATTTTTCTATGAAAATAATTGTAAGAGTTATAACGAAAAACGTGGGGCGCATGCAATAGATAATTGAGATGGTATGGATGTATATTATCTTGAGCCCCACGTTTTTCGTTTTACCTCTTACAATTATTTTCATAGAAAATTATTTTATACTTTTTAGTTCATTTTAACTACGTGTTAAATTCAAAAATCGTTTTTTTTAATGTAATTAATGAATGTAAAATTAATCTTATATTTTGTTGTAATTCCTTATATCCTGGACTTGAGAAAATTATTCTTGTAAATTCAAATAGAAATCTTATTTTTTTCGGTATCAATTTTGTTAATGATTACTTTGTTTGCTTCCTGTTTTGAATAACTGCTGTCATTCTGGACTTACTATCACGATAAAGAATTTTGGCCATTTCCTTGGAAGACAAAACTTCTTTGAGGACAACAACTAGAATCATATCTTTAATAATTATAGACTTTTAACATTCAGAATGATCGGTTTGAAAATATTTCATTCATTTCAGTTTTTTGCGAAGGAAAAGGTTGGTGAAAATGCATTAAATACTCATCTTTCATATTCAGGAGACCCGTTTGAATTACCCCATTTGTACGTTGAATTAAAAAATTAATAAGACCATAATAATAATTTCTTAAATAGAAAATAGTTCCTTTTTAAACTTATAAAGGCAAATTAAACTTTTTCATTTCTGGCGCTATCATTAAATTTTGAATCCCACTTTACTATGATTGTTATTGTAACTAGAAGTGTTATTTCCCTGTAGAGCTTTGCCTATTGTACAGACTCGAAGAAATCCCATACCATAGATCCGATAGACTGAGGGAGATATAGATGCCTACGATCCACAGCGGTTGTAGAATAGAAGACCAACCTATTGCTAGCCTGTCTCGATTTCCCGTTGAGCGCAGTACACGTTAAGCTCCGAGACCATTTTGAGTAGGAACATTTCGGGAAAATCGTGGTTATTCCGGGAACCCAGCTCCTCCATCCTTTCTAAAAAAATTTGCACCGTTTGAGCTTCCAGGCCCCCATTTTCCACTATGCATTTAACAATAAATATTTTAGAAAAAAAGAACTCAACTAAAGTAATGTAATGTGGTGAGCGTGGGTGGCTTGACAGCCAAGCACCGCGACCTGAAAGATCTATTGTTCTATCCCACGGAAACAAGGACAGACGGAGAGAAAGACTGAGAAAGGATGGTGTGAGATAATGCAGGGGAAATGGGAGAACCCCGGGAAAACCTGCCCAGCGTAGATCGCCACCATCAACGAAACCCACATGAGAACCGAACTTCGGTACTCAGAGGTGAGAGGCCAGTGTCTTAGCGACATCGCCAACCGCGCGGCCACTCAACTAATTATAAGCTAATATTTTAAAAATTATGAAAAAAAAAAAAAGAAAAATTCAAAGAAACAAAGTACAGTAATTAAAAAAAAAATGTTATTACAAAAAAGGGCTTCTAGATAAAGCAAATTAACATCGATTCATTGATCTTTTGAAAGGTTAACTGAAGGGGGCATGAATGAAATTTAGCAAACAGGAAAGGGATGGAAAAAAAAAAAGAAGGAAGAAACAGGATTTGGGGAAAGTAGATTCCAGCACTTGAATTGCATAATCACTGGGTCAGTGGGAAGGTTTAGCCCCAAGGGAAAAACATCGCTAACGGGAAAAGTTCACTTTCTTAAAATAAAATCAAATCTATTTTAAAAATTGCTGAATAAATCGGAATTGTTTTATTATTAAGAGCTGAAAACTAACACAGATTCAGGAGTTGAATCTTTCTCCTGATGATTAGACAATATTTCAGAAATTTCGAAGATAAAAAGATTTAATAATATAATGAATGTTTAACGAAGAAAGAATTAAAAATTGCAACCAATAATATTCAATAAAATAAGTACTTACTATAGAAAATAAATCCACTTGCCATTTTATGTTGAATCAAAAAATTTATAGACAGACTAACTAGCGATATAAGAAATTTCTAGTTTTAATCTAAGTTAATTAAATTAATCGTTATGACACACATTAAATTTCCAGCACTTATAACACAGGAGTAATTTTGTAATTGCACCTAATAGGACTGGTTAAATTTAAAAAAATAAAATAAAAGTAAACTACATAGATAGCATTTCCCAAACTGTGTTCCGCGAGCATTTCCCAAACTGTGTTTAAATGAAGTTTGCCATTAAACATTATTAAAATTAATGGTATTCATATTTTGTATATATAACCGTTTTGCCACCGACTGTACTTCGAACATATTTGATCCTCTCTTTCTAACCGAAAGTAAAGCAAATAATTAACAGGCCTTAAAAGTCCTCGGTACTCACAGGATTTACCTGCGGCCTTGTAAGACAACACAATATAGCATATATTGAATAATTAGGCTTTCATGTGTGATATATTTTATCTAAATGATAGGACAATTTCTCAATCTTATTTGGCATATTTTAAGGTAATTTAGTGGGACAATTTCTCAATTTCCTGAGTTCCTTTTTAAATAACTTGCGGATTAACACAATAAGATTGATGTTCTCTTGACTCAAAAAAAAAATAAAAAAATTCTTGAAATGAAAGATAATTTATCAGTTAACATTTTATTCAAAAATTAAGAAATTAATGTAGTAACTAAATTTATATTATAATATTAACGTAAGTACCTGAGAGATGCCTGTGAACTATTTAGACAGCTTTTTTTAAATCTTTCCTGCTAATCTCAGTGCGAAAGAGAATCAGATGCAGAATTCTCTATTTCTACTTTCAAGGTATAATCAAAAATTAAGAAAAATAATCCTGAAAACAAGACAATTAATTCCTTTGTTAAAATTTGAAACTAAAAAAACTAAAAAAAACAAAAGCCCGAATTCTTATTCATTTTTAACAGCCACCTACATACAGTCAGAGCTGAGCAGTACCTAAGTGTGAAATATTGTCACTTGAAAACACAAGACCTCCTATTATTAATATTATTAAGATAAGTTAGAGAATTAGTCAACGTAATTTGGAGCTGTGACATATAATAATAGGGAGTTATGACTAATAATTGATAATAATGATCGTTTCGTCGATATTCCGATTTTTCTTCATCTGATTCATCAGGCTTTAATTTTTAGTTTTCTGAGTTTAAACTTGATTTACAGTTTTTGAAACTCTCGACTAAGTCGTTGTTTTAAACAGAAGTCAAGATTAATTTATAATATTAGATAAAAAATCAATCTGGTGCTTATTGAGTTCACAAATACTGTTAACATTGTGCCTTAGGTTGGAAAGCAAGTATAAAGTTTTCACAAAATGCAAATTATTATTCGTTTATAAATAAGTGAATAAATAAATTAGATAATACTATATAAATGTTTAGATAATAAAGAGACATTCTAATATATTCGATTAATAAATTTAATTTTATTATTTGAGGATATTATTATATGTTACTTTCTAACCACTTGAAAGCATGTCCACAAAGATTAAGAATCAACAAAAATATATTAAGAAACCAGTTCTCACTCAGACGTACAAACATCAAATACTTCATTGATGACAGTAAGTCCAGAGCTTTGCTTTCCCTGATAGTTTAAAAAGATTTCATTAATGAAATTTTGTATTCAACTAAATGGAAACATCAATCAATAAATAAAAGATCACAAGTTGTGTGATTTCGTAACTTATTTTTTAGTGAGGTTTACAGAATCGAGTCTGAGCAAATTGGAGACAACAGTTAAGAAAGCTAATGATATTCTTTACTTTCTAACAATTTAAACTAATTTCGGCAAGAATTACCCAAGTGAAATTATTTTCTTTTTTAATGTTATTTTTTTCTACATTTTTCTTCGATATTTAAGATTTTAAAATTACAATTTTTTTTTTAATTATATTGAGTAAATTTAATCATAAAAAAAAAAAATATTGGAATCGCAGTGGTCCCTAAAAAGCAAAAATAAACAATTCAAAACTCACTAATGAAATATTAGTGAGAAAATTTGTGCCACTAGTCCGCCGGCCTCAAAGATTTTTTTTTTAAAGCTTAAAAAAATTAATCTGCGCATTGAATTATTAATAAACAACAAAGGGTGAGATATTTTTGCTTCTGAGCCACAACTGCGATTTCGAGGACTATTCCTATTAGCCTCAGTACTGAGGCCTCGTTGCTTACTGGCGACTGCTGCTGGCTGATGATCGCCAAAGAGCGTGAAACAGCTGTTCCAGGCTGTCACTTGGTAAACAATTCGGTCTCACCCATTCTTGCGAAACAAAATTATTGTTTTGAAAGAAGTGCAAGGCACTATTATTAATAGAAATATATGCAAAAAATAGACAGGCACTACAGCGTCTCAGCTTTTTTTTGTTACTCGTATTATTATTTTGTTGTAATTCTGATTTATATCTGCTATGTTTTGCGGTGAAGGTAATTAGACATTTGTTTGATAACGAGGTGTTAGGCGTAATTCTTACATTTTAAATCATTGATTTATCCTTCAAACTAAATAAAATCAGAGGTCAAATATTTGCACGTTTACCCAATACACAGGTTTCTACGCGACACATATAATTTATCTTAATGTAAAATTAATTGGCATCAAAAGCGTGTTCAGCCTACATTAGCGGCCCTAAGACTTCTTTGAGTTTCTTTTGAAATAATGGCCGTCTCTCCAATAAGTCTTTTATGTCTAAAATACAAGAACAAATCCACACCTTCCGTAAATGTCACAGCATAAATCATGACAGACAACCTATACGAGTGCATGGATTAGCGCGAAAAGACAAATTTACCGGAATTCATCAAGGACTTCGTACCACCATTGGTGGAAGAATTATTACGGTTCTAATTCTTGTCTCCCTCTGATTTATTAAATGCTGATTAATTACTGTAGTTCTCACACTCAATAATGGCTTATTAATGAATGTAAAAAATAAATAAATAAATAAAAAAAGATTACTCAAAAGCTACCGACTGGTTCAAGGCAAGGCAGACATTCTTTATTGGAAATGTGTTTTTTTTTTTTGCGTATGTTCGGTTAACAGAAAAAACAGCAATAAAATAATTAACTAAACTTATATTTCAATATCTAAAAAGATTAAGATTAACTATACAAATCTAAATTATAACTAACTGTTTCAATTAAAGTATGGTAAAAAAAAGCCGTCTACCATTATTTTTCATAAGATTTTTACACAGTAAGGAGATCTTAGAACATAGCAATGCTTTATTGAGACTGTTGTAGGTTATGTCAAATTGCAGTTGGATTTTTAAATTTGATGGGTGACAAAAGAGCATTCAAATGCATTGAAATAATAAAAAAAGGTCAAGCTACATCAACCAATCAAAAACATAGATACATAGATGTTATAAACTGATAGATTGATAAAAAATTACTCAGATATTATATTTTGGAATTGTTTTTGCCAAGCATACATACCTATACATTCCAGTATACGTTAAACATTTTCTATTATCTTAACTATGCCTTTAATACTTAAAAAAAAGGGGAACGGTGGTAATCCACGATGTATAATGAGGTTAAGCTTATGAATAAAAACGGGATTATATGAATTTACACAAAGCTATGGAAACATATAAAATGATTCTGCTTGTTAATATGATTGATAAGATCTAAATAATAAAAGAGTTGCGGAAAAATTAAAACTAAAAAAGTATTGACATGTTTCAGATACCCTTAAAACGGTATCTATCTTCTGAAGATAGATACCGCTTTAAGGGTATCTGAAAGATATCAGTGCTTTTTATTTTTCAGTTTTTTTATGTTTAAAGACTGCGTTATTGGTCATTATTTCTATGTATTCTTAGTCGCAAAATTAGAATGTTTTAATAAAAGAGTTGCTTCAAACTTTTTGTTTTTAGCCCCCCCCCCCCCTCCATTTTAATTATTTCAAAATTAACCAAACACTGACTCCTAACATGCTTGAATCGAATGCCAAAAAACTAATAAACTTTCACTTCGCCCAAATTCTCGGAATTCTCGGACACTTTTAGAGATGCATCAGAATAAACAAAAACCACAAGGAAATTTAGTATTTAATTTACGAGAGGCCTCAGAAATTTTTGTCTTTTGTATTATTAAAGCAAACTTTATAGTCGCCAGAACGAAATGAATTATTGAAAGAAGTTCTTTTTTTTCTAAATTAAATCTCCACCAATATTTCACAAGCATTTAAACAAACAAGATCCCAATTGTCAATACGAAATATTTATTGGTTCCAAACCCTCCTTAATACCATCGTAACCCACCTCCCAGATAAGGAAATAAAAAAAGAGCACAATAAATGTCAATTATTCTCTTAATGATTGGCATAATTACAACTCGTTGGGTCTCGGTTAATTGTTTTCGCTCAGAATTGAGATTGAAACAATTCACAGTACGACATATTCCGATGTATTTAATTCACTATTTATGTACTCAACAAGAAAATACTAGAAAGTAAAGTGCCAACTCTTTGAACTTGTTATACTATTTGCTTTCTATATTGAAATGCCATTTTATGAAGTGCACACTTTTCTACATGTTACATATGCCTAAAAATATGACAGCTCTACATACAAGTTATTTTTAATAATTTACATTGTTTTACCGCAGAATTTCCAAATTACTTTTTTTCTTTTACATTTTACGTTTGTTTGTTCGTTTCTTTTTTTTCTTTTGTGGTTTGTTCGTTACATATTTTTGTCTGTATTTTGTTGTTTATCTTGCTTCTTTCCATTTATTATTAATATCAATGCTTTGTTCATGAGCGTCCTCAGTAACGGCCAAGAGCCCTCCCCCTCCCGTTTTTTAATTTTATTACAATCAATATAACTTATCGTTTTGTTTTGCTTTTTTATATTGATGTTCTTTTTATTTTTTTTTTGCACTTTCGGATTAAAAAAAAAGCCATACTCTTACCCATATACATACTAATACTGTAAAAAAAAATCCCTAATACATATGTATATATTTAAAAATATGTATTAGGGATTTCTTTTTACAGTGCCCTCCTATTTTGCAACTCCTTCCCCCACCCGCACTCCTGACATTCATGATTGCGTAATACTTTGCTCCGATATAGTACGTCACTTTCTAATTAGAAACACCACCACAATAATTTTATGCATCTAATAGATTCATTAAATTATATCTTTTTATTCTTTTTAACCTTTTGTCTTCGTAAGTAGGGATTAAATTTAATCTCAGTCGTAATTTAAAAGCTATATTGAGATGCAGTATAAAGTTTTTTGAAATAATTTTCTTTTGTAATACAATAATCACAATTACAATAAAATTGTAACAATTTGTATTTAGTTTTATATAGAGAAAGTAATTGATGGTCTTGGAAGTAGCAAATATTCTATTGTTTTTTCAAATGAATGGTTGATCTAAATAAGTTGTTGTATGTGAAAGGCTTAAGGCTTGAACGGGTTTAATTCTATTCAATGTCTTGCTTTGATTTGGTTGTCATTATCTTAAGGGATTTCCCACTCATTACATAATTCACAATTTCTGAGCAAAGTCTCATCATAAATTTTTGGACGAAATTGAAAACCTGTGAAAGGAAAAGAGAAGGGGAAAGAATATAGTATTCCCCCTGGGGACTGTTTACTCTGCATTCCCCTGCATCCTGCCCGTCCTCACCTGCTCATTGTGGGTCCGTCTGAGAGAACGCCGAGAGAGTTCGGACGCCGCCACTGTCGGCTGCGTCACAATGTCCCAAAAAGGGGGGGAGAGGGTGGGGAAGGTGGGTTAATGTAGAGACCCGTGGGAGACCCCGGCGCAGGGGTCGTGAGATCCTGACCCCCAGGTCGAAACCCTCCTTTCTACCATTTACGGTGTAACCACTCAAGCGAAATGTTACGTAACCCCCTGTGTGATGACATCCCCCCCCCCACAACTCCCGCTATATCTCCCCTCTAAGCCTTCCTCTGATCAGAACGTCTTCAGATCATCTGATAACTTTGACATCCTTACATACCGTACAATAGCCTCAGATGGTCATGCTGTAATTCGCCTCCAACAACTCACCTCTTTCATTCTTTTTTTTTTCATTGATAAATAAAAATAATAATAATAATAGCTTGAACTACAGAAGAAGATATGACGTTCACATAAGAAGTACTAATAGCCCTATTTACAAATATCTACATATACTTTTTTTATTAATTTAATTTTTCATTATTATTAATTTTTCCATTATGAAAAGAAAAAAAATAACTTATTTATAGTATTAGGATTAGTTACAAGATGCATATTTATAATTAAAATTCATAATACCCAATTTTACCATTTGTTAAAAAACTAAAATATTTAAAAAAAAAAGTGCATAAATCAATAAATAAATAAACAATGAAAAAATACTAAAAGTCATATAATGCCCAACCTATAATAACAATAATTTGTACATTATGATTTCATAGTATGATTTCATAATTATTACTTAAATTTATTTTGTTAATAGGGTTATTGAAATCATCTTTTCTAATGAGTTACCTTCAATAATAATCTATAAATCTTATTTATTGTATGTATTAAAACCTATTGTTTTATATTAATAATTAGTGTGTACTAAAATAATTAAAATATTAATTGTAGAAAAATATAGTAAATAAATAACATACCGTTTATGTTATTAATTAATCTACATTAATATTATTAATGGTACCAGTGGGATTAATTCATCATGAGAATCAAATCGCAAAACTAATTTACATACTTAGGAATAACCGAATTTGTATCCTAAACAAATTTTTGGATTTATTCGTCTAATTATTATTTTTATTATTTTACATTATTAATTATTATATCTATCAGAAGAAGAGATAATTACCAGTTTTTGAATAAAAATATGTTAAGCAATCACTGTTGGGGAATTAATGTTGTATTTACCCCCCAAAAGGTACATATTCACGTAGGAATTAAAAATACAATAATACGCAATTTCAATTAAATCTACAATGAAAAGAACAATATATTAAATAATTACTCTTATATAATTATAATCAAGATTATAATAATAATAATATGAAGTTACATACATTTATTAGTAATAGAATTTAACAACTTTTAATTTTGTATGTTTTATAATCTTTTGTCCTAAAATATCTTGGAAAAAAAATATTTTTAGGATTTATTTTCGCTTATACATTATCCAATGAAAGACTGAACAAAAGCAACAAATCCCATTATTTAAATATGCTGACCTCGTATTAACGTTTTTATAATTTGTCAAAGAGAATTGAATGATTATCATGTTAATGAACGACGATTTTCCCATATTTTTTTTTCTTTAATTCAAATTTGAAATTATATTAGCTTTTCTTTTTTTTGGTCGAGGAAAGCATGTAAAGATATTAAATCTCTCACAAAGTTTTCGTCAATCTTGTGCCTTTTTATTATTTTTTTAAAACAGTAAATTCTCCGATTAATAAATTTATTTCTTCCTATATATATAACAAATTACATCTCGTATAATTTTGCAGATCTGTCTGTGCGCAACACACTTTCTCTGTGTTGAAAAATAATTTTAATTTCCTGTGAAAATAGAATAATTTCTGCAAAGAAAAGTTCGCTACGGGAGTCGAACCTGCAACCTTCTGCTCTGAAGTCAGACGTCAGAATAATATATAATGAATTATGCACTGTAATCATTCATTTAGATTTTTATCTTTTTATTTAGTGATATAAAGGGTTGTTAAGATTATTAATTATATATTTTATTTCATATACAACTTATTTTATCTTGTTTTATCTAGTTTTTTTTATTTACGCATTTTGTTCAAAAGTATAATCTTGGAAAACGGAAAGAAAAAATTGCTAATTAAATCCTAGTATTTTTTTAGTATGATTGTTTTTTTTAATAAGTATTTCATGATAAACTAAAATTATTCAAAGATAAATCAATTAAAAAAAATCACTTTATCTTGAATTATTTCAGTAGCAATTTGGAACAGTTGTTTCTTCTTTATTAGACCTCATCACACTAGGTATAGTTCTGACAGTAGATTTATTATTTTTCACTTAATTAATAATTAGATGTTACAGTAAATAAGAAATGGAAACTGATTTTGAATTCAATGTTTTAATTTAAAATCAAATTTGGTGAAAAAGTCAGTGTCTTTTATTTCAATGTTGATTATTTTATACTAAGTTACGTATTTGGAAGTGGAATAAGTATACTACTGAAGATAAGGTGTGCGTTTAATTATTAAAAATAGGACAGACAATCAAAATTGCATATGAGGGCTGGTACATAGCTACTATTATATAGAAAAAATTATTTTCGTAAACGGTATCTCAATTTAAAAATGGACTGCTTTTGATTGAAATGCTTTGTTTTTTTCCTTGTTGACACATTTTCAAAGAATTGTGTAATTATAAGAGCGCGAAGGCACTGATTCTCCCCCAACCTTTTTTTCTTCTTTTTTTAAATGAATAGCAGATATTTATATTAGTCTAAGTTGTATTAAAACACTCTGGGTCTTGTTAGGGCTGAATGCATCAAATTACTAGAAGTTGGTGGATGAGACAGAACCCAACAATCAACGTCTTATTCTCAAGGTCAAAGGTAATTTCGTTGGCGGATGCAGCAGAAGCCAGAAAATTACCCCACTTCAATATCGTCTTGAGGATAATTTGATACTTGGATGAAAATAACAATGATTTGATCAAATCGTTTAACAACAAAAGGCAATTCACTTAAGACTGGCTCAAAGTAAAGAATTGGTGCGAATAAAGGAATTAGAAGCGAGATTAAATACAATAAAACTACAATGAAAGACAAGAAATTGGAGCCATTATAGAGAAGGATTTTGAAAGCAATTTTCATTGGTTATAATGGTATGGAGATATGACGTTCCTAATTTTCAATGGACTTTTTAATTTGTACATTTCGGTAATTAAAATATGAAAAGTATGGTTCGAAATTGGCGAATTACAGCAAGAAGAGTTTTCATGGGTTCTCTTAGCTAGGGTACACAGTATCTTTGAGATATGATAACAGAATAAAGTTATTGTTGAGTATTTAGCTTAATAGCAGATACTAAGTCATTGATGATTTATCAAAATTACGACAATAGAGGAAAGATGTTTTTCGATCCAAATTCTAACCTTGCTGTTGTGTTAAGAAAATGGCTGATGCTTTCATAAACACTAGTGAATGATCTAGAAGAAAATATTAATCTTCTAAGTTCCTTTCCCGATATTTAAAGGCCCGTTAACTTATACCCATTCGTCAGGAATCGTCATTAACCTACCTCGAGGTGCCAAGAGCCACATAAACCCATAGTGGTATACGTCAATTGTTACAAAATTTGTATTTTAATCTGTTACTGGTATCATCCTTACTTTTATAATTTCGATTTAATATTACTAGACAACAGATGGATACAAATCTTATTTTGAAAGTCATTATAACTTTTTTTTTTGCTTTACAATACAAACTTAGGTGATTTATAAATAAGATTGCGCCTATAACAGTTTGGTGTTTTTGCTTTTTTGTTATGGAAAACCAGACAATATTTCGAAATCATATCATTTTAACCTCTTTAACAATTTTTTTTGTGATGGCCAATTACAATTTCGATCGGATGGCCAGTCCGACGATTGCCTGCCTTTAACCGCGGAAAGAAAAAACCATCGATATACTTACACTTAAATAAGATTAACCCATTACACAATATAAGCTGACTTTTATAGATTTTTACAAATTGAATTAAAAAAACAAAAAACAAAACAAAAACACAGTTACATTATTGTTAAAGTTAAGATTCATCAAATTTAAGTCAAAGTTATTTTTTTTTTTTTATAGTAAGTCATAAACATGATTCTCATCGTCTCCAGTGTTCAATTGCGATCTCCGATCTCGGAGGCTCGCGCTAACCTAGGGATAGATACTGAGGTGGTTTCCTATTTGCCTTCCTCAGGAAACCATTACGGAATGACTTCAGACCTGAAGATGAAAAAGCAGACAAACGCAGGAAAGGAAACAAACATTCACGCCCATTTGCCGGGATTCGAACCCAGGTTCCGCCAAATCGTAAGGGACCGCCATCTTCACCACAGGCTATCCTTTTTTGTTTAGGATGAATATTAAGAATGCTACAGCTATTCCAAAAGCAAAAATATTCTATAATATCCTATGATATCTTACGAGTGCCACTTTTGCCACTGCTTGTATAGTTACATAATGTAGCCTTGCTCGAGTGAAAAAAACAAAAAGCGATTTTTAGAAAGTCTCTTAACTTTCTTTTCTTTCCATTGATGCCATTTTTATCGTGAAGAGAAATAGAGCAACATTTCTACGGATGCTATTAAAAAAAGTCTATGTCCAGACAGATAAAAACTGCCTAAAATTAGACCATACCTCAAGTGCTAAATCGGATCGTGCTGAAACATGCGTTGTTACCAAATTGAT
Source organism: Thereuonema tuberculata (assembly GCA_023159025.1). Lineage (NCBI taxonomy): Eukaryota > Metazoa > Arthropoda > Chilopoda > Scutigeromorpha > Scutigeridae > Thereuonema > Thereuonema tuberculata. Next base: position 19,848,264 of record JAFIDM010000002.1, read on the forward strand.
ACCTGAACTATGTTAATTCATAGTTATATCTTAAACAGACAAACGATATGAAATATGTATGAGAGATACATTAAAATCAATTATACACTAAATATTAATATCAGCAGATATTAAGATCTTACTCTGTCAATTTAATGAATGGTTAAAACAAATACTAAAGGAGTTAACAAAAAAAAAAGTAAAACCTTATCTCTATATAAAAATCAAAAAACAACCCAACAACTAAACGTCACATCGTTGAAGGCTCGTGCATCAAATTATTATCAGCCGTTGGATGAGATGTAATGGAACAATCAACGTCTTAATCTTCAAGGTCGAAGGTAATTTCCTTGGTGGAGTCGCAACAGAAGTCAGTCAGGCAATTATCCAAGTTATAACCTATCTAAGAAATTTCGATTATTTTCAAGAATACAATTAATGTACTTATATAATGATATGTCAATAGAAGTTTCTTTCTTTTGTTAAGAAACAAAATAATTGCCACTCCCCATTGGTTTTGAAAGGCTTCGAAGAGTAAATGAGATTTGTGGGAAAAACAATCTACAAGTAGTTGGATTGTAAGTTGTGGAAGTTTTTGGAAATTCTTGCTATCGTTTCAATCATCTTTCAGTTTCACAAGTAGAAATAATGTATCAACAGTGCACATTGCCGAAGAATGTCAAGTTCTAGCAAGTTCTATGTCAGAATTGGAACACAGTACACATACCTAACACTTCCTGTGATTCAATTTATAAATGATTTATAATTGATTATAAATAATATATCCAATCGCAGTTACTCAAAAAAATGTTTATATATTGATTATAAGCTTTTTTCGTGTCTTTTATTTGTATTAATGTTGTTAGCCAAAACTATTTTAATTCTTTAAACTTATGGTTTATATATCACATACATCTCTTTGAATTTACATTGAATGTAATCCTGTTGAGAAAGTTATATTAAAAGATGGCGAAAGTTTCCATTGAAATTCATTGAAGTAAAATAATAATATAAAGCGTAGAGAAATGACACAGAAATAAAAAAATATCTGAGCTTACATCGGTGAGAGTTTGGGACGGACCGTTTCGCCCATTTTAGGGGCTCATCAGCCAAACCCACTCACCAGATGAAATGCTCAGATAGTGCAAATGTGATAAGGGAATCCACTCCCGCACCCGGCTGTGGTCCCCTCCAAAAGAAAATACATTTAAAAAAGAAAACAAAACAGGCAAAACTTCAAATCCTGGTCTTTCGAAATCGTCAGACACAAAGGACCAGTCCTTCAAAACGGTCCGTTCCAAAATCTCATCCGATATAAGCTCAGATATTGATATTTTTATGTCATTTCTCTAGGCTTTATATTAATTTCTGGCACGTTAAATCTTTTGTTAAAATAATAATAATTGGCAGAAAAAAATTACATCAAAGGACAACAAAGCACCGTGATATTGAGGCATATAGCATTGTAATATAGTGTCTGCTTCGAAATGCATATCTTTCATTAAAATTTTTAATAAGAATTTTGTATTCAACCTACTTTCAGCACATGGAACGTTTGAGAATAGGCTGTTTGGATTAAGAATGTTAATCTACAATTATGAAGATGTCATTTTTAATGTTTTTTACAAAATTAAAAGAATTTTAATTGTTGATGCAACCGTAAAACAGAGTGATTTATCTTATATAATAGATTTGTGGATATTATGCTCAACACTGACCAACAAAGCATAACTGGATGTTAACCATTTAGTTTACAAATAAGAAGTTACAAATACGATAAATATAAGGTTTTACTTTATTATAATTTTTCACTGAACATAATATCGTTGGATCTTTTGGGAGACCTGTAGATCTAACTGTAACATTTCCATTAGTCAATATAAGGTTTACTTTTTTTCCAAGCTATAAAGCAACAGACCAAAGTTCACTTTCTATCCTTGTGTCAGGGGCAGCTTCTTGTAGGCAGAGGTGAACCATTGACGCAATTATATATCTTGAACTACATTGATCCAAAGAGACCCCTGTTTTTCTTGGGGAGTTCCCGTGGTGAACCGGGGTGTCTGCGTTCCCCACGGTAGACAGAACCACCCACCCACCTACCCCGATGACACCGATTCCATTGTGCTTTTTTACCTCCACCCCTCTTTCTTACATCACGTATGTTTTGCATCAAAACTCGGAGCGTCAATTTGGGTCGCAGGTAGATTAAAATTTGTTTACATCCAACGACCAACGGAAACTACGACATAGCCTCTAAATGACCTTTCAAGAATGTTCACTCTAGTTTTATCATCCTTTAAGATTAGTAATTGTAATTATTGAATCGATGACTTGCAGAAACAAAACACAATACATGGTAGATCAGACAAATGGATTGCTTGCTGCAAACCTGCCACAATAAATATGTTACAATGATCTAAAATACTTCGTTAAAAGACGACAGTGTTTATGAAAATTTGAATTTATTAAATTATAAAAAATATGCTTTAGATTCAATAAAAATTTTTCAGTGTTTTCTTAAACTTATTTTTAAAAAAGTAAAAAATTATCAGAATTTCCTTAAATTACTTTTTTTTCTGTATGCTTATAATTCTTAGCTTTCTACAATATAAAAGACAGTCTTCAAAAATTTAAGAAAATAAAAACCGGAGTGAAATAAATACTTACGTCAACGTACAACCATATGCAAATTACTTGGACACATAAACCAGAGAAGAATTCTAAATATTAATAAAGTAATTGTGAAAATAGTAAAATCTTATTTAATCTTATCATCCCATCAGTCTCTTATTTTGGATTTCAATTTTGGATTTCAATTTTTCTGGCGCAATTTCTTTCGCCTAATTTCAGATTAGCTCACTTAGAAGCGAATTTAAGCTTTAGTACTTGCTGTTTCACTTTCAATCTTTATTGACTGCTGCAAATTTATCGATATTACATTATTTAAAAGCAATTCTTAAAACTGCTACAAGGCTATAGCAGTAGATGGTGTATTTTTTAGGTCATTCGAAGGAATTTGACGTCAAGTCTAAAATCAAGGATTTATGGTCAGAATTGGCAAAAACAATAATTGCTGAATCTCATGATTCTAATTATAGAAAGTTCTGTTACTACATCATCTCGTTATGCGATGGTTGTCAAGTTAAGCATTTCTCAGTTTATTTCCTAATGAAGGATAAGATTTACAAACCGTCCAAGGACCTTTTTTAAAATTTAATTCGTAATGTATATATTTTATTATTTTTATCAAGATTTTAAATTGTACATTTGTGTGTTTATAAGTATTTCTTTATTTCAAATAGTACTTTGTAGATTTGTGTATTTTTTTTTTAAAGATATATTTTGACACTTAGTATTGACATAATCAGTCTCAAAAAATATGTTATTAAAGTCTAACAGATGGATTTTGACGATCTCGTATTTTCGTGATTTCACGTAATTTACGCGAGAATAGCCTCTATCCATGTCTTCTCATAAAATATTTAAATATTTAAATGAATTATAATATGGGGAAATGCATGAGACTTTTACTACATTTTAATATGGTTTTCATAAATTGAAAACAGTCAATAACAAACAATAAATTCATTAGGTAGCAATTTCCTAGTGCCAGACATTGAAAAAACGAAATTTCTTTGAGACCTGCTGAAGAGGCTAATGGCCAAATCTCGTGTTTTCCGTAATTCTCATGCAACCGTGATCATCAACATCCATCTGTTAGACAGTAGTTGATTTAGATTCTCACACTGCTTTTTCTATCTTTGTTTTCTTATAAGATTAGTTTTCAGAAATTCCTTGCTCTTTTGAAAATCAGATTGTTTGGAAGAATTCAACTTTCTTATGAGTAGACGTTTACACATTAACACTTATGTGAGACTGAACCCACGACATTGAATCTCAATTACCTGGAATTCCCAAATAGAAAGGTGATGACACTGTTTATACGTAGAAGAAAGTGTCTTCTAGTGCTACTAAGGAAATGCCTCCATAAATCACTGCCCCTATTCATCATTCTATTTCTAGCACAGCAAAGCAATTTCTTTGCTGTTCAAAATTTCCTATACCTTGATGAAAAAATCACTCTTCTGAAACACTCTTCTAGACATCTTTGAGGTGTAACGGACTTGGCCCCTGTTCGCTAAATAAGGCAAATCGTGATTGTATATACAGAGCATAAGTAAATTCAATATATAGGCTGCATTAAATTAAATTCCACATAATAAACAACAATGGGCGTAATTACTATAGATAAATACAGTAATACGTAATGAATGGGATAAGATTCAAGTTATAAAAAGAAATATGGATAGAACTGTAACATCTCGACTTCGATAATTCACTATTACATTAAAAAAAATGGTTAATCTAATAAACATAAAAAAAATTATGATAACATCTCAGTATTGCCGCAAAACATTATTATTTATTTATAACTGAATAAATACCGTATATTTATAACTGAAAGATAGTCCTATAGTTATAAAAAAATGAGAATATTAAATAATGAGGGAAAGTAATAGATCGTATTCAGCAAATATTTGATTCAGTTATACAATTTAATATATTTTAAAAATCCAATTGAAATTAATATTTAATCAATCTACTCAAATACGAAGAGTAAATTCATAATAAGTATTGAAAAACCAGATTACGATTCTACGATTTTTTCACTCTATACGTTAGTAATTGAAAATGGTAGATGAGGTATGGCAATTTAGTAAATACATATTTTTAAAACAAACAATATTCACAAATTAATTTTTGTTGTTGATTTCTTTAATATAAATAATTTGATTACAAAAAGATTTCAATACTCTATAGCCTACAGATAAAATACGACAGATGGCGCTATTTACCGATCGAAAGAAAATATTATTTTCTGAATAACTCAATTTGTGAAATTCGGCGAAATTCGATTTTACTAATTTTCAATCAAGTTTTTCGTTCTTGAGAGATTTTTCTCAAGAATCTAATACTATATTCATCGTACGATAATATTCTTGTGTTGTTTTCTTTCGTGCGGCCATTAAAGGAATAACCCAGTCATTTGAAATATGAAGCGTTTCAAAGATTCAGCTCAACCCGAGAAGCAACAATTTTCTCGAATACCAACTGAAATTAATTCGTATAAATATATAAAAAAATATATTATTTTTACTTAAGTTAATGTCTGTCAATAAAAACTTGATAGATTTTGATTTAATAAAATTGTATTTTTTTCTTGCTAATTTTATTGTTTCAAATTACTGAAGCAGTTTTAAAAGTACAAAGCGATTACTTCAGATAAATAATGTATTTTTATGTTTTGTTTTTATAAATGTAAGAGTTTCTTTAAAATTAAAGAAATTCTTGAAAGTATTAATCGAAGTTAAGAAATATACTTTAGTATTTGTAGTAATAACAACTTTGGACCCAATCTAGGCTAAGTAATTTATTTGATAAACTATAAAACTAAATTGATGAGATTTTAATAACACTGTTTTATAGAATTCTCATAATACCTTAAGGACTATCTTTATAACATTATGCCTAAAATTTCTCTCGTTTTCAGACGGTCTTCCAGGCTATAATATGATGAAATATAAAGATTCTAATAAGTTGGGAATTTTTATTACGTTACTCAAAATGAAAAGTAACATTAATGCTAAAGATAACATTAAAAATGGATATTTATTAAATATATTTTAAAATATATATTTAACGAAGTAATTAAAAAAAAGGCCAGACACACAAATACTTTTAAAAAAAGATAACCACATTACTTTTATGACATGACCAGGTTTCGATCGGACATGTCGGACATTTACAAGTAAATGTTAGACACTTGTAAATGTTCTGAGTGTCCGGTTGAAACCTGGTCGTGTCATAAAAGTTTTGATGTGTTTTATGTTTTTAAAAGTATTTTATGTGTCTGGTATTTTTTTAATTACTTCGTTAATTTTACACACGTTAAATTGAGAACAAAAATACAAAATACATACATTTTAAAAAATATCGATTTTATTTGCATGAAATATTAACTATCCCAACTACTAATGTTAACAAAAAGTAATCTATAAATACAGATGAAGTAATTTTAAGGATATAATAATATTACATTTAATTTTTTATAGCTTTTTAAATGTGCTTAATTCTTGATTTTTATGCAAATACAACATTTCTTCTTAAATTTATAGTCTGACAGATGGATAATTGTTACCAGTAATATAGTTTAGAATTAATAATAAAATTTAGAAACGAAAACTGAATCCATAAAATAGACATTCGTTTCGCCTGTATTTCACTTGTCCCTAGTCATAAAAATCGTTAGACATCGTAAAATTCTGAACTATTACTAAATGCCTGAAGGGATCTGTTGTTTTCGTAATTGATTGCAAGTTATTTTTTTTTTCTTAGAAAATATCTTGTTTTCTTTCTCTCCCCTCCTTTTTTTTTTGATCTCTTAACTACTTGTTATTCTTAACTAGAGTTGGATTAAGATGGGTTGAACCCTTCCATGTCTTGTCGTATCAGTTAGCCTTTGTGGTCGCGACATTTCAATGTTGACCGTTGATTGTTGATGACATTTTTACGCTACATATCATCATTCATTAATTTCAAATTGTGGTTTATTTCTTTTGTTTTTTTACCGTTTCTGTAATAATCTTTTAATATATAAAAATGAAGGTTTCTTTGTTTGTTTGTCCCGTATGCGTTCCTATAACATTCATCAGATTGCAATGAAACTTTGGTGAGTTGTTGTGCGCACGCCCGCGAAGTTTTCTGAATTAGTAGAAATTCAGACATTTTACAATATCTGGTGCGCGAGTCGTTTCAACAAATGAGTGTATTTCCAGTTTCAACGTTTGCAGTTTCCGGTGCGACTCGCATTTGCAATGGCCATCAACAAAGCAGAGGGACAACACATGGACAGCTGTATGTGGCTTGCTCACGCGTTGGAAAACCTTCTGATTTATTCGTGTATGCACCAGACGGAAAAACAAAAAATATTTTGGGTATCCAAAAGCACTTCAATAAACAGAATTAAAAACACTTTCTTTCTTTGAGTGGCATTGCAACGCATGCCAGATACAGCTAGTTCTAATATAAAAATTAATATTACAATTATATTTTAAACAGTATAAAGTAAGAATTTACGCGGGTAAGCTTGGAATAATTTCACTTTTTCACAGCTAACGTAGAGTTATGTCAGTGGGAATCTGACAGCTGTTTCAGCTTCATTAAGACTCATCAACTAAATTTATAAAGTTGTCGATCTGAAAAAGTAAAAACTTTATGGATCCCATTTGGGCTCCTACCAATGATACCCATAGAAAACCATAACAATAAGAAAAAAAAATAGACTCTTAACTTTAGGTAGTTCACTGCTCGACACACAAAGTATTTCAATGGAGAACACGAACAAAAAAAGAACACGGAAATATCCAATTAGATACAAATAACGATGCATTGGCGAAGCTTGAATATAATAAACAAAATTGCGCATTTACAATTAGAGCCTGATTTATATCAATAGGCATTTCGAAGAGCTGTTTGATTTGTGTTATAATAAAGAATTATAAGCCTGATTAAATTATTTTGTCTTAGAATAAAACTAGAAGAAACAGTGCAGTAGTTCAAAAAAATTTTTTTTTTAATTAATAGGACTATTAGCAGAATAGCGATATTCTGAAATTATGATATCTCATGAGATTATATCTAACATTTTTTTTTTTTTATTTATTTTACTTTTTTTTAGAGAAACTGATTTGAAAAAAATAAAAGAGTTGCTGTAAACCATTGTAATCAATTCTAAGGACGAAATAATTTTTACCATCAATTATAACTTATTTTATAAATACATTAATAAAAATTATGTAATTTTCGATATTGTACAAGGTACAAAAGTACAATAATCATCTTAGCTAATTCAAAAAGTAATTAATTAAAAAAAATCTTATTTTATCTCATAACATACTTAATTACAAAGTTAATACAAAGTTAATACTTAAATATTTAAACTTCACATTTATTATTTTCATTTTAATACTATCCCAGAATATATTCGTAAGTGATTTCTGAGATTTGAAAACTTGTTTTTAATCTTTAAATTGCAAAAACAATAAATTCCCAATGTTATCGACGATTAAAATAAATTAAGAAGCAAAATTTAGTGCACTATCAAGATTTTAATGCAGTTATTAAAAAAAAAATTATATTCTAAACAATTCGATATGCAAGGTTGTTTATAATAACAGTAATAATATTGTTTTTTCAAATGCAATTAATAATTTTAACAATAATTTCCATATGTTTGCCAATTCCTCACCCCGCACCGTTCTTGATCTCTTAATTATTATCCTCTGTTTTTCTTCTCAACATGATAATTGAGAATTTTCCCACTTGGATTGTTTTTTTTCTTATAATTATAATAAGAAAAAATAAACTTAGAATTTAGATTCATATAAATAATAACAGATAGCTTTAAATTTCTTTTCAGAGCTTTTAAGCAAGAAATTAAAGATGCAATAAAAACTATTAATCAATATATATTACTTATATCTAATCAGAAAGTTAAATTAATAAGTTACTTATAAGTTAGTTTTATCTAGATAATAAAAATTAGTAATATAATTTAAAAATGACTTTCGTATTCAATTCCTGTAAAAAAATTTACAATGATTTTTGTTCAACTAATATCCCATTAGTAGCCAAAATTTTATAAATGTATCATCATTAATTTATTAATATTTAAAGGATGTACCAATTGTCTTCGGTAAATACAAACTTTATGTCAATAACAGGACGACACTTGTCACTGTGTTGCCATCTGGCGGTCGTTAAATTACCTAAGGAAAAAAAAAAAAGAAAGTTCACTACCTTTTCCAACTTATGGCGCTACTGGAGTTTTTCAAAACTAAATGATTAAAAACTGGTTAACAGAGAAAATAAATAAATAAATATGTAAATTAAATTAATAACAATAAAGATAATAAAGAAATAATAATAATAGAAAGATAAATATCAGTAAAACAATTAACATTAAATTACTTTTTAATTTACAGGCCTATTTTTTTTTTTAAAAAATTAGTTTTACTTAAAAAAAAATTAAAAAAAATATCAGATTCTTATTAAGTGAGTCATATAAGGTTATGAAAGAATTATCAAGAAGCTGTTAAGTGATTCAAAAATGTATCTAATTAATCTAAAAATGTATTTATAAATATATTATTTATAATATATAACAATAAAATGTAAAGAAAGACATTAAAAACAATCATTCAATGTTTTTAATAAACGGCACAAATAAATATTTCTCATTATTTATATATTTGGGTAATCGCAGCTGATTAAGGATAAAGGCCCAGAAACTGTGATCGAATGATGAGGAAATTATGAGTTTAAAAATTATTATTATAAGCAATAAGTTTTAATTCTTAAATTACAATAAGCTATTGATTGATTTTAAAAAAGGTGCATTATTTTTGTTTTTTTATTGAAATTAAATTTGGTGGGCAAGTGTCGGACTGATCTTCTGATCTCAAATTTGTCTATTTCGGCTAATGATCACAGAAGCCTTACCTTCTACGCTGTGGAGAATAACGTGATGCTTTAGCTTTTAATATCAAATTTATTATGAAGCTTCACAGCCCTTGATAACGTTGTCCTTTAAGGTAATGAAGTTTCTGGCCCCGCCAAGATAGGCTTTGGCTTTCAAAATAACCCCACAGCCAAAAAAAATAGCTTCAGCAGTTGTACTGTACAAGAATTAACTGAGACTTTAAAGAGTAAAAATAATAATTATATTAAATTCAGTAAATAAATGCATAAAATTCAAAATTCTATTCATAGAAAAATCTGTTCATAACTGCTTTAGAATAGCCTGTTCTATTTGCTACAATTCTTAATGAGAAATATCTCTTTATTTAAATAAGAACTTCATCTTTTTCAGGAAAATGTCTTCAGAGTTAAACATCCTGTAATCTGAAAATAAATCTGTTTAATATACAGTATCTTTTTTCTCGTAGTTTACCGGATGTACTTGTTGCAAACATCACTGTAGAATTCTCTGCGTTTTAACTTTATTCCTATTATTTTGTCTATGTCAGTAATAATTATTTTACACTTGAATGAGATGCTCGTCGTTCTTATTAGAACACATTAAGACATATTCTTGTTTTTGTTATTTTTCCGAAGATTCTTTGTCCGTAAATATCATTGCCTGCATATCTTGAATCAATATTCATCTGCTTACTACTTTCTGATCTTTTTTCCAGAATATTCATGATGATACAGCATACTTCAACAAAATCCCAATATATTTATTAGGGATCATTTCTAATCGTTCTGATTAGTTATCAGAATCCGAACTTCAAACTTCCGTAATGCACTACTTTTCTAATATAACAACACAACTGTCGTATATATTCTTTTAAATTATATCTGTTAACTATTGTTACTAGGATTGTCTTGGGAAAACAGTTCCATAGACATTGGATTGCCTCGCATGGTATGAGGCAGGCCAAATTATTTATTAAAAGGCCTGACTATTGCTTTGCAATGTCAATCCTAAAATTAGATAGGAAACATTGCAAAATGATTACAGGAATTCTTGCTAGGACACTGTACTCCTAATGAACACTCTTACAATTACTTGGCATATGCCAAAGTAATATATATAGGAAATGTGGAATGGATCAGGAAACTCCCGAACACATTTTATGTTTTTGCCCAGCTTTGGCTAGGAACAGATGGGAGATCTTTGGTAAGATTCGTCTTACAACTGATATTATCTCTACCTTTAAGATCAAGGTCATTTTATCCTTTTGTAAGTCCACAGGACTATTCATGACCACTGAATCTCATCATAGCTTTCATGAGTAATCTTGATGTGGTCAAAGTTGATTATGAGGGGACACAATGGATCCAATTATGAGGTCTGAGTGACTAACGGTGGTTGGCCGACCCTTTTTATTCTTATCCTTATCCTTATTGTTACTGCATTTGTGATGCCTCTTGTTGGTTACAATGTAATAACACATTATATTTCGTAAGTATGATGTATTGTTTATCAACGGTCAAGTATTACATACTATTGTTCACACACACGTTTCTGTAAATACTTGTTGGGCAGGATTATAATTTTTTTTATTTTCACTCATCACAACATATATTTGCTGGAAACATCATTCAGATAAGTTTCTTTGCACTACATTTTCACAGTAATGGAACAGATTACTGGCCCTGCGGGACCAATGTTCTCAAAAAAGAATATTCCTACGATGAAATCTACTGTGAACTCATTCCAAGCAGTGATTTTTGATGAATGTAATGGGATTTCCTGAAACGCAGGCGATGGTTAGGATGCCCAAATTCGACAATTTTGAGTGTTGATAGTCCCATCCAGATAATTATCTATTCTGAGTCCTTATCTCCCCTCAGAATTCTCCAAGGCCAAACATCGGTGATTTCCATTCTGGCAAAAAACGTGAGAGCTAATGTCAGTCGCCTACCATTCGAGTTGACTGATCCTGTATGGATAGAAGCGGATGACCTTCCATACTGTGGCATACGCCAAATCCAATTATCGCGCTACTCCAAGAGCGCTGCTACTACCAATACCAGTTCCATCTGTGCCGTGGACAATCGCAGTTGCAACATTTGTAATTGTCTGTTCTGGAGATGGTTTCCGTCTTCTGTCAGACCGAACTGCTAGCGATCCTGTTTCTTCATGCTACTTAATCATCTATTTCAGTGCGTTAACTGACAGTGGACCTTTAAGCAGGTTCTGCTGGGTTCTAACCTACGAAGAGCGGCTGCAACTTTGAACTGGTGAAGGTAAAATACTTCACAAGTAACGCATGCTGAGGTAATGTAAGACGCATGTTGAGCAGAACTGGTAATCGGAATATCTTTCTGAAGGACAAGGAAGGACCCATTTGATGATTTCTGAACACGGACCCATTTGTTAATTTCTGGACAATTTGGGTGATTCCTGAACAAAATGCTCGGCTGCTTCTATTTGGACGAAGTCTAATCCTAGACGTTAAACACCTAAACATGACATTTTGGCAAATGGCAAGCTCTGCTCTACAAATACGGTCACATCTACTCAAGACCAAACTTATTTCTTGTGACAAGCCACTATTAACATCTTACGGCAAATCGTCGACTTCCACGGCATCTCAGATATCAGGGCCGTCCATTTTTCAGTCTAACAAGAGCTCAACTACTTCGGGCCGGAATCCCACCACCTTTCACAGGAAACTATCACTTATTCCATCACTCTGAACAGGTCCAGCTTTGCATCCTCCGATCTCTCATCCGATCGTTCGATATTCCTCAGGAGGGTCTTCTCCCGTCTCACGGAAAACACTCATCAGCTACTAAACCTTGCTGTATCGTGGTTATCCCATCCTTTCCTTTCTCTTTTCAGGTTCATTTCGACCTCCTTTTACAACTGGAAAATTTTAGAAACTACCAGAATTTTTCATCAGTTCCTTTGTAACACGCCGGATTAACAAGTGAGGAGGGGGGGGGGGAGTTCTTAATCCTAGAGGGCATTTCCTGCTTTCAAATATCACTTTCCCACAAGCAAAGAATTGCCCCAGAAAATGAGTTTATATAAACAAAAAAAAAATAAAAAAAGGTGTGGGTGGAAATAACCTCACAATTTTAAAAAAAGAAACAAACACCTTCTAAATAAACCATTAGAAAAACAACGACAATGAAATGCTTAAATTTATATTCAATTATATTGTTATTTATAAAAAAAATATATATAAAATTTATGTAAATTTATATAAAATTTACTTTAAAAAATAATAACAAAATAATTTCGTAATTTTTATTATAAACTATGTCTATAATTATAGTTTATATATAGACACTATGCACTTAACGGATATTTGTCTGTATCGGATTAATTTTAATCTTATTAAATCCAGATGCAATGGGTTAGTTAAAGCATTAATTCCCTCTGTTTAATATAATGAGATGTTAATAGAAATCCATTCCTTAGATTCCAATGCTTTTCTATGGGAATTTTCTTCTCTTGGTGATTACTGGACAAGGACTCATTTGGAAAAGAAGTCAAATATAAAAGGTAAGTCTTCCCTAGTCCTCGAATTTATATATCAAGTTTCAAGAAGATTCATCCAGTGGATCAAAAGTTATTGGGGGACATATACACACCCACACAGACTGCCTCACTTTCCTACTTCCTAAACATTAGAAATCCAATAGCTGTGATATATTTAGTAATAATTTAGAAGAACCATTTAGTAATGAAACATAATATACACTCATTACCAAAAAAAAAAGACCCACCTAGAAGGAGTTGTCCGATTGTTATGAAATTTCGTATGCAAAGACATTTGGACTGCCCATGCAAATGATTAAACTTTGGTGTCCAATGAATGAATAGCGAGAGCTACAGCGAATCGCAACTGCGCACTCAGCAGATGTATATAAGAAGCGATTCTCAATCTGATGGTCAAAATTTCTGTTGCATTGCGAGTTAGGATACCTTTCAACGACAGAAAAAATGCCTCGCCGCAGGATTCGAGCTCATTACCTGCAACTGTCAGAGTCTGAAAGAGGTCGTATCATTGGATTGAAAGAGGCAGGTTGGGCAAATCGGAGAATCGCTCATCATATGGGTCGAAATGATGCGGCGATTAGAAGATGCTGGCAGGAATGGGAGGACAAAGGCAGATTTCAGCGTCATGAAGGTAGCGGTCGACCTAGGGCCACAGCAGAGCGGGAGGATAGAGTGATTGTCAGATCAGCTGTCACAGCGCCTGAATCGTCGTTATCAACCATCAGATGTGCAACCTGTACACGATTGTCCACCATGACCATTCAGAGACTGCTGAGAGAGCGACATCTACGCTCGTACCGACCGCTACGCCCCCTGCCATTCATGTCTGCACACCGTCGGGCCAGATTACAGTTGTGCTTGGCTCGATCCGGTTGGAATGATGCTGATTGGGGACGTATAGTGTTTAGCGACGAATCCCGCTTCCAACTGTGTCCTGACGATCGTCGCAGACGTGTCTGGAGACGCCCAGGGCAGCATGCCGATCCTGCTTTCACTATTGCACGCCACACAGGCCCTCAACCAGGAGGGCTGGAATGCCATTTCCCTTGATTGCCGGACCCCTTTGGTCGTCATTAGCGGCACACTTACAGAACAGCGGTACGTCGACGACATTCTGACACCTGTTTTGCTACCCTTCCTTTTGCAGTACCCTGGCCTTATTTTTCAGCAAGATAATGCCAGACCACATACGGCACGTGTTGCTATGACCTGTCTTGCAGCTTGTGAAAGACTTCCTTGGCCAGCCAGATCCCCAGATCTCTCTCTCCAATCGAGCATGTCTGGGATATGATGGGAAGGCGACTGCATCCACCAGGGAATGTGGATGACCTGGCTCGTTAATTGGAGCAAATTTGTCAAGAAATACCGCAGGAGATCATCAGGGAGCTTTATCACTCTATGCCACGTCGTGTGGCAGCTTGCATTCAGGGTAGAGGTGGGTCAACACCTTATTGAGCTCGTTACTTTGTAACTCTGTAACTCTGAAATAAATCATTCAATTTGTCGGAAAGTTTAATCATTTTCTATTGTGTACATAATCTTCCTCTCCACAAATTTTTGTCTCCATCGGACAATTCCTTCTAGATGCGTCGTTTTTTTTTGTTAATAAGTGTATAATTGAAAAGATTTTAAGCTTTGATAATGTTGGGGGTCATTAGGAGATATATATTGAGCTGTACACCTGTGTAATACAAAGACAATTTTAATTATAAAAATGAATAATTATGCAATTTAGCCAAACGAGAGCTGGCTTTCTCAAGTGAAACTTACAACTTAGAAACAGTCAGTTTAAAGATCTTGTAACAGGAAGTTGTGTCTTCTGGTAAGTTCTTTGAGTTGCATGCTGGACAGGTTTATGACGACCTCGCTGCCCCCAGTGTGGTTAAGAAGAACTTTACAGGAAGCCCCGTAGAATTGTGACGTCAGTATATAGTTGTCTTGAGCGTCAGTTCTCGCTGTTGCCACGGCAATCAGGAAGCTTTTACATGTCGTGGACCTGTTGACATGAAACTATTGGCTTTGGATTAGTAAAAATGTTATTTTTTATTAAAAAATGTTAATTTTTATAATAATTTTTATAATTGAAAAGATTTAAAGCTTTGAGAATGTTATCTTTTGTCTTTTTCAGATTAGAAAAAGTTTTGGTTTTTTAGATAATTGTAGAATATTTGTAGAAAAGAATATAAACTAGAATTTTTTAAATTAAGTAATGTACAGGGTGATTCACGATGATATGCAGAAACTTCGGGAGCTCATTCTACATGTAAAAGTAAAGAAAAAAAGTTATATAAACATAGGTCCGGAAATGCTTCGGTAGCGGAGTTACGGCTAGCGAAAGATTTAGCCCATAATGTAGTACCCTGGGTAAAATGAAGACTTGCTGGAAGTCTGGGAAGGTAAATTAAGGGGCGAAATCAATAGTTTCATATGGTTGTTGACCTGAATAATGGAATGAAACATGTCGCAGAACTGTGTCTCCCTGTGCTTGTAAGCGTATCCCACGTGGCAGCTACAAAAGAGGGATCGCGAAACAATCGTTTTTCCGTTTGATGTACAATAACGTTGGTAAAGTAAGTTAGACGCACAAAAGTGCACAACAAAATTTGTAGAACATTTATTTCTGAACAAAACGGTGCAAATACAGTATACAGAAAGTTAATAGATGTTCGATTAAATGAACTGTTATGGAGGACAGTGCAAAGTAAATTGAATTGAAAAACATTACCCTACACCTAATCAATAAAATTACAGTAAATTCTCAAAAATGTTTCCATCAATCTGAATGAATTTTTCTGCACGTTTAACGATTGCTCTTGTTGCTTTTCGTAGTTCAGCAGGGCTGTCCTTTAACTGCGTAAATGCTTCATTAATACGGGCAAGTAGCGCCTCACGGGAGTTTACTTTGACCGCGTAAACCTTTTCCTTCGTCCATCCCCATATGCAAAAATCCATCCCCATATACACCAAAAATCCCAGGTGGCCAGTGTATAGGACCTCTACGAACGATCCATTTAATTGGGAATTGATGATTTCAATAGGAGGAAACGTTATTTGAAAAATGTGGCATTGCGCCATCGTGTTGGAAGTACTTCCGGCGTTGCGTTGCAAGAGAAACAATGTTGGTAATTCTTCTTGCAGAAACTGTTAAACTGTTAACCAGACCTGTTAAGCGCTCTTGGAAAATAAACGGTCCAATCAGCTGATCATGAATAATACCACACCATGTTGTAATGCCGGTACGCACCGAAGTTCGAGCTTCGTAACCGAAGCCTCCGTGTTCCACGGAGCGCTAGTGTGAACCCCTAGCAGACTCCCTAGAATTTCAAGGGACAGATACTGCGGTGGTTTCCCCAGGACGCCATTAAGGAATGACGTCAGACAGAAGAGAAAGTGAAGAAGAGGCTGGACAACACAGGAAAGGAAACTGAAACAGCCATGCCACTGCCGGGATTCGAACCCAGGTACTGGCGCACTGGCCGCCACGGCAGACCGCCGCCGAGACCGCATGGCCACACGCCAGCACCACACCATACATTAATGCTAAAGCGCTGTTGAAAGTTGCGTTCCACTGTTGCATGAAGGTTCACCTCAGCCCATGTATATATTGATTTCGTAAATTGTTAATACCATCACGAGTGAACTATGACTCATCGGTAAATAAAATGTACTTCTAGAGTTGACGATGAGTGTTTAATCAATTGCAGTATCCAAGCGAAGAGCTTTGTCTACTGGATGTAAATGCTCATAATCGACACTATTTACTTTCTGTATACTGTATTTGCACCGTTTTGTTCAGAAATAAATGTTCTACAGATTTTGTTGTAAATTTTTGTGTGTCTAACTTATTTTACCAACGTTTTTGTACGTCAAACGGAAAAACGTTGTTTCACGATCCCTTTCGCGAATACGCTTACAAACACAGGGAGATACAGTTCTGCGACATGTTTCATTATATTATTCAGGTCAACAAACATATGAAACCACTGATTTCGTTCCTTAATTTACCTTCCCAGATTTCCAGCAAGTCTTCATTTCATCCAGGATACTATATATTATGGGCGAAATCTTTCGCTAGCCGTAACTCGATACTAAAGCATTTCCGGACCTATGTTTATATTACTTTTTTTCTTTACTTTTACATGTAGAATGAGCTCCCGAAGTTTCTGCATATCTTCGTAAATCACCCTGTATAATAATGTTGTAAGTATTTTTTTAAAACCTATGAGCTACTTATTCGAAGACAAAAGAAAAAAATCATTTATGGAGAGTAATCTTAACTGATTATTATTCTAATAACAATCAGGAGATGAGAAATAAGTTTTCCTTTTATCGAAAATTCTGACATGATTGAAAATTTCAGAAAGGCATTGAATGCCTGTAAAGTGTTTCGTGTCGTTTGCAAGATATTTTTATTGCCCCTTCTATCTGAGAGCTTTTATAAACTACATAATATCTTAACAGAAAGCAGGCAAATTGAATCCAATGTGATCCTATCCTTGTTTGCTTGAAGAAACCAATTTAAAAGGATCCATATCCTACACGTCATATAATACATAATTATTCATTATACGTTGATTTGGGTTAGGCAATAACTATTTTGATTAAAGCTTAATTTAGCTTAATATTAAAAGCTTAATTAGTACATGCATGCATTTGATTAACTATTCCTTTCACTTTAAAGGTTAAAAATAAAGTAATCAGAATCGCATCTACATGATATATTATATTTTCTCTTCTCTTCTATCTTTCAGTGAAGAAAGTAAGCTGAAGGTACAGGCTTAGCCAATAGACTAAACATGAACAGGCGGTCAGTGTAAAATTCCTGTAAGTTCGGGAATGAATCCCGATTCCCATTTAACAAAGGGCTGAGTGAACCCTAGGGACCATCTGGAAGAAAGTATCCAAGCGGAGTCTCTGTAGCTGTTTTCCCATTGTTTCTATGTGACAATATTGGTTACAATATTCGTAGAATTTTTGTTGACACAAGCACTGTACTTTCGTTAATGTTTTTATGGAATATTAACGGAATATTAAGCAATAGTTGAAGTGTACCTTCGTCCACTTGACATTCATCGTTCTTCTCTACGGTCGTTTTCAATTATAACTACATTTCGAGTTTCGTTCCATGAGCTTTCCTCTTTATTCCGATGTCATCCAATCTTCCACGACGCTTTTCGTTTAGTTTTTGAATATAAGTCCTCACTAATTTTCTCCTCCATTTTTTTTTTATTAATCTAGATTCTCTCTAAATCACCAATATTTAAATATATATTCATCATCCACTTAGGCAAGAATACAAATATTTGAAATTATCCTTTTCTTTATTTAGATTTGATTTATAAATTCTTATGTTTATTTAGGTTTCGCCTGCATTCACATCTGTTGTGTAATTAGTTATTTTTCGTCGACCAAACTAAATTTGCAAGGTAAATAAAGCCTGTGCTTTGACATTCGTCTATTTCTGGTCCCCCTAACCAGATGAAAATGCAAGATATTTCTGTATGTGTTTCATTTATTAAATATTCTACAGATAAACAGGACAACGTAGATGGCATCTACTGCTAATAAATAACTCTGGAATATTTCTTGCTCATTTTTAATGGACGACGAATAAACTAGAATGTTTCAAAATAATAAAGCCTCAAAGATAGATTGCTATTTTTGCACTATAATGGAAGTGTCTTGTTCCAAAGATCTTTCCTAGGTCAGTTCTTATTAAAGATACGAGTCGTTAAATTCTACCTTTTTTTTTTGGCAAAATACAATTGAGGGTCATTTACGAATTCCCCATTATCAAAATTCAAATTATTAATGTAGACAATTATGCTACAAAGAAATGTTCTCTAATAGCTACAACATAATTACTGGGTATTGCAGCCTTAAATCTAGATTAGGTAATTGTGTACAGTTACAAGGACAGACAGTAACAAGAATTCTTAATTTTTATAGATTTATTTTTTTTAACTCCTCTAGTCGTCCATTTCTTAAAATGAGCAAGAAATATTCCAGAGTTGTTTTTTTGTTTTTACGTACAGGGTGATTCAAAATTCCCTGTACAAACTTTAAAGGTAGGAAAGGAATACAAAAACTTACAGATTCACAGTAGGTTCTCCAAGTTCGTTCCACTAACAGTAATGCACAACTCACCACATTGGTTCATGGATTGACGAACACGTGTAAAAATGAGAGGCCTTTCGCGGACGTATCCGGTTGCCATAGCGACTCTTGCAAGAATGTGAGCTTCAGAGACAATTTGGGGGGGGGGGAGTCTCGTAAGCGATGTCTTTGAGATAACCACAGAGGAAGTAATCAATGTAGGACAAGTCGATGGCTCACACTGCCCGTCTAATGTGCTGCCAAACAGCGCCCTCTAGCAGATTCGGTTGCCGTTTGTGGACATACGTTCCACTACGATTACGGTTTGTTTTTATATTACTAACCTACCTTTAAAGTTTGTACAGGGAATTTTGAATCACCCTGCATACATTGATTTTTATTCAATTTGCCAATATAAAAATTTAAAAGTTGAATTAAAGCTAAACTCAAAGAAAACAAAGATTATGTTTCGTAGGCTTATTAATAGGCAACGAATTAGAGACTGGTAATTCGAAAATGGCCTGAAACATCACCTTTTATGCAGCATATCCATATCCCCCTTGCGGAAGTGGTCTACGTAGGCTACAACAGCGCCACATTTCCCACTATTGGCAACTTTTGGAACTACTTTTGTTTTTCGTGAATCCTTCTTTTCATGTCTTCATTAGTCTCCTCATCAAATTTCATGTTATTCTCGTTGTTCGATCTACAGATGTCTTTGAGTAATATCAATTTCATTACGATCATCGTGAATATATATATTAGTTCTTAAATTGCAGTAAGTTATTGTTTTCTGTAAAAATTTATATTATTTCTCTATTTTTTGACATTGATATTAAATTTGGTGGACATGCGTCCGAACTGACCTTCGGATCACGTCTATTTCACCTAATGATCACAGCAGCTTTAACTTCTACGCTAGGAAAGATAAAATACGCGATTTAACTTTTAATATTAACTTTAGTATTAAGTTTATTGAAATTTACTATTCATTTTAAATATTAAAATTAATTAACAAACAAACAAATTAACAAACATTTGCTTATTTACACAGCTAATATTAATAAGATTGCATTCATATATATTAATATTAAAAAAAGAAGATGTTTATTCATAGAAAATTCTTTCTGATATTTTTTATAAACGAAATTTCAATGTTATTTTAAATTTTTCTTAAATTTAATTAAATTTGAAACTTTAAAAATAAAAAGTAATGTTTTCTACATTTTATTTAATCGTGTGTTTAAAAAATAAGAACAACTTGTAATTTTAAGGTATCAATAAAATATTCATATTAATATCTTAAATTAATAATATAAAAATACCGGGTGATTCATAAAGTACTGGAAAGTACTGGTGGTTTTCACCGCCCCATATCTTTTAAACTACTGCTCATAAAAATCTGAAAGCTTTTTATATAAAATCGTCAAACATATAAGCGTTATATTTTCATGTTATTATTTATTCATTATTATTGAAATTCATTTTATTTGAGTTCAAACACCCTCAATATATCGTATATTTAAATAACCGTTGTGATGTTGTTTAAACTCTAAAAGTCTGGATCCAATATTCAAATGATACAGAAATCTAATTAGGAAAATTTAATCTAAACACTTTTGTCATTATTTCCTTTGTTAATTTAAAAAAAAAAAAAAAAACACTATACGTTTTAATACGCATTCTGACAAATGACTATTTTGGGATACAGTCGAATAATTTTTGGGAATAATAATTTCGATATATTGGAGGTGTTTGAACGCAAATAAAATGAATTTCAATAATAATGAATAAATAATAACATGAAAATATAACTCATATGTTTGACGATTTTATATGAAAAGTTTTAGATTTTTATGAGTAGTAGTTTAAAAGATGTGGGGCGGTAAAAACCACCAGTACTTTCCAGTACTTTCTGAATCACCTGGTATATAAATAATATATTGTTAATAATGCTAACATAATAAGTTGCATAATATTACGTAATGCATTTTTTAATGTTTTTATTACAAACACTTAGTACCTATTTTATTACTAAAACAATTATTGCTTGAGCTTGAATGCCAAAAGATATAAGTAATATAATATTTGAAATCCACTGTGAAATTTGTAAGTTTAAAATTGAAGTCTCAAATATTCCTTCGACTGGTGGTATAAATTTACGTAGTATTAAAATTCATTCATTGGGATTAAAGTAAATCAATATATACTAATATTTTTTAACCACTTTTAACGTTTCTTTAATTATTTACTTTATAATATAATGTTTTATTTTTAATTTTTGTGAATGGTAATAGTAGGCTATAACTGTATTTTGTTAATGATTTTTTTTAAGAGATTACAAACATGTTTTTTTTTAATATTCGTATAATTTTTCCCGTTGATTTTATTCTCTTTTCTTTCTCATTTTGATGTATCCATTTGTAAAAGTTTTAATTATTAATTTCCAATAAATTATTTATTCTAAGCTTATAATGTATTCTTTTATTTTTAATGTTTGTGATGTTTTAATTCATAAAAATCTGAATAGAATATGGAATACAAAGGCCTGAGCTCTAAATAAGGACG
>JAFIDM010000002.1:19880807-19895269 GCA_023159025.1 Thereuonema tuberculata
AGGAAAATCTTACTTTAACAACCAAAAAAAAAGGAAAATCTTACTTTAACAACCAAAAAAAAACGGAAAATCTTACTTTAACAATAAAAAAAAAAGGAAAATCTTACTTTAACAACCAAAAAACGAAAAATCTTACTTTAACAACCAAAAAAACCAAAAAAAAAACCGGACAATCTTACTTTAACAACACAAAAGAAAACAAAAACGAAAATCTTACTTTAACAACCAAAAAAAAAAAAATTCCAACACGCCCCGCGGGCCGCACCAAAACGCTTCATGGGCCGCGGGTTGCCGACCGCTGTTTTAAACTACTGTTCATAAAAATCTGAAACATTTTATATAAAATCGGCAAACATATAAGCGTTATATTTTCATGTTATTATTTATTCATTATTATTGAATTTCATTTTATTTGCGTTCAAACACCTCCAATATATCGTATATTTAAATAACCGTTGTGATGTTGTTTAAACACTAAAAGTCTGGATCAAATATTCAAATGATACAGAAACCTAATTAGGAAAATTT
The DNA here is from genome assembly GCA_023159025.1 of Thereuonema tuberculata. Taxonomy (NCBI): domain Eukaryota; kingdom Metazoa; phylum Arthropoda; class Chilopoda; order Scutigeromorpha; family Scutigeridae; genus Thereuonema; species Thereuonema tuberculata. Next base: position 19,881,336 of record JAFIDM010000002.1, read on the forward strand.
AATCTAAACACTTTTGTCTTAAATTTCTTTGTTTAATATAAAAAAAAAAACTGTATTTTTTTGAAAATGCATTCTGACAAATGACTTTTTTGGGAGTCAGTCGAATAATCTTTTTGGATAATAAGTTCGATATATTGGGTGTGTTTGAACGCAAATAAAATGAAATTCAATAATAATGAATAAATAATAACATGAAAATATAACTCTTAAATGTTTGACGATTTTATATAAAAAGTTTCAGATTTTTATGAGCAGTAGTTTAAAAGATATGGAGCGGTAAAAACCACCAGTACTTTCTTGTACTTTCGGAATCACCCGGTATATAAATAACATATTGTTAATAATGCTAACATAATAAGTTGCATAATATTACGTAATGCATTTTTTAATGTTTTTATTACAAACACTTAGTACCTATTTTATTACTAAAACAATTATTGCTTGAGCTTGAATGGAAAAGATATAAGTAATATAATATTTGAAATCCACTGTGAAATTTGTAAAGCCTGTTTTACATTTACCATTTCACTCGCCATAACCTGGACATTTCACTCGCCATCACCTAGACATCACAGATGTCCAGTAAATGGAGAGCTTAGACCCTGGGCTATTTTCGAAGAAATGTCGAGACAGCAGATGGCTGGACATTTGACACCAGCGCTCCTGGTGACGAATTGTAGAACTTGGAAGTCCAATCGATTTGTATCTATTTATTCGAAATTACCGATTACAAAAATGATTTTCACGATCGGAGGGCATCTTTTCCTTATGTTTTCGTGGATGCTTTCATAAAATGTTACATTATTAATCAAAATCATTTCAGAATTTCGGCTTGAAAATTCGAATCGAGACGAGCGATCGACATCTCGAAAAGATATCGCGATTTGATCGAGATTTAACGAGACTGCGTTATTTATTGAAACTGAAAACAAAGAAACACAAAGCGATGAAAAAAAACATGAATATTTCCTATTTTAATTAATTAAAGACATTCTTTCACCTATCCGATGCATTGACTAAATGGTTTTTATATAAATCAATGCTATTTTTATCGTAAATAAAACGTAGGCATGATGACAATTGAGAAGTGTAAATGTTCCGTGTGATGGAAGGCGTTATGGTAAGTGTAAAACGATACACAAATCACTCGCAATCTACCCTGACATGTCCTGCGTTATGGCTTGAAAAATGGCGAGTGAAATAGTAAATGTAAAACGACCTTAAGTTTAAAATTGAAGTCTGAAAGTATTACTTCGACTGGTGGTATAAATTTACGTATTATTAAAATTCATTCATTTAGAGTAAAGTAAATCAACATATAATAATATTTTTTAACCACTTTTAACGTTTCTTTAATTATTTACTTTATAATATAGTGTTTTATTTTTAATTTTTGTGAATGTAATAGTATAACTGTATTTATTATGTTAATGATTTTTTTTAAGAGATTACAAAACATGTTTTTTTTAATATTCGTGTAATTTTTCCCGTTGATTTTATTCTCTTTTCTTTCTCATTTTGATGTATCCATTTGTAACAGTTTTTAATTATTAATTTTCAATAAATGATTTATTCTAAGCTTATAATGTATTCTTTTATTTTTAATGTTTGTGATGTTTTAATTCATAAAATTCTGAATAGAATATGGAATACAAAGGCCTGAGCTCTAAATAAGGACGGGCGAGTAAAGGCTTATCCAACAACTGCCATCACCCGAACCGAATTAGTTGCCAACGGGGCGGGATGCAAAAATCCCATGTGCCCTAATATAAAGAGGCTTATTAGAGACAGAGCAGCCATACACAGGCTACCTGTAGTTCATGTTTGTATTTGCTCACAACTGTCTCCCCGCTGTATGTAATTTTTTTTTTCTTTGCGTCCAAGGACAAGGTCTCCAAAGCACCTCCTCTGCAGGTAGGGGATGAATTGGTAACCTGGTTTCTCGAGAGAGGAGGGGATGACAGAGAGGGGAGGCGTAAATGATGGGAAAGTTGTTTCCGCACCGCTGGCTTCGACCCATGTCGCCGGAAAAATGGTCCCTACTGAAATTATGGTCGCTTTGAATTTTTACCACCCGTTGGGCATTGGAACGCGACTCAATTGAAAATGGTGTACAGCGTTATAAAATATCTTCTTCCCAGGTTATGGCATTGTGAGAGTCTCCCTGTGAACGACGCATAACCAAATGAGGGCTATTGAGAATAGGAAGAAAGAACACCACGAAACAGTGGCCACAGATACTATACACTTGATTTTTCCTTTTTTTTTTTATGTGAAACGCAGTGACAAGGGACCGAAGAGAAATAATAGAGATACTATTGAAGGAAATATTGAAAGACTTTGGTTATTAGGTCGGCCGGTCTTTATTTTTATCTAAATGAAACGGAACTGAATAGAATTGAAGAGAAAAACAAGAAAGGACAGTTAGAATAAAAGAAGAAAACAATGAAATAAACCACAAAGTTTGAACTGTTTTAGATAAGAAATGCTTAGGTAGAAAACGCTAAGAATGTACCTGCATTAAACTTGATGTTAATTTATAAATGTATGTAGATGGAAAAATGCGTGTTTTATTTTTATGGTTAGTATGGAGGGAGTGTAGATCCTAAGATCAATTCATCTTCATCATAAAACAAATTCATCATTTAGAGAATTCTTCTATCAGTTTAATCAATGGAGGTTTAATTTAATTGCGATTATTTTTTTTTTTATATTACTGAATAAAATTAAAAAGTAATCAATACAAATATGCACTTAATTTCAATGTTATTAAGAAAAATGTTGACAAAAAGATTTATATTTAAATTTATTTTAATTATAATTAACTATTTTTAATAAAATATAATTAATTTAAATATAAAATAAATCCTCTTCACTGCACCAAAGACCCTTCTAGTCTTAATTATATAAAAACATCACCAACACTTCAAATTAAATTATACGAAAGACATTTACTTCATCTCTTCTACAAAATAACGCAATATTTCGGAGAACTTTATCAGCTTCTCCTGTATAATTTAATTTGAAGTGTTGGTGATGTTTTGATATAATTTAAATATAATTGTTTTTTACTTGTAATAACGCTTTGGTTATTAAAAGATTAGAAATGGACCATTTTGCAAAAAAAAAAATAAAAAAAGAACAAAAAGAAAGAAAAAGAAAAAAAATTAAAATTTAATGTTCATTAACAAGATTTGACTTAATTTTAATTTAAATAATTAAAAATTACTAATTAATAAATAATAATTACATTAGTAATTATTAATTCATTTTAAAAGATAGTAAATGGAAAAGCACAATAAATATGCTATTTTTTTAAAAATTAATATAAACTTAAATAGGGTAATTCAAAATTCCCAGTATAAACTTTGGGAATTTGAAACCGTATTCGTAGTGGAACGTATGTCCGCAAACGCCATCCGAATGTGCTAGAAGGTATACTAGGATTCAGAGATAAAAGACAATAAATAAGATAGACAACATATTTATTAGCCCTTTACAATATGACAGTAAGGTGTACACAATCATGCCTGTTTCCGTCAAATGATCCAGTGTCACACAATCTCTGTTTAATGATTGGGCCCATGTCTGTTAGAGAACCGTTCACGGTACAATCGTACAGTGGTTCGTCCGTTTCCATTCGCTGCCCGATAGGCTAGGTGCATATGTGCCCTCTCAGCATTTGTGAACATCCGACTCGTAAAAAATCAAGGTCTCAAATGACGATGACTCACCCTGCCCAAGTAATGTGCTGCCAAACAGCGCCATCTAGCGTATTCGGGTGGCGTTTGCGGACATACGTTTCACTATGAACCCGGTTGCTTTTGTATTCCTGAACTACCTTTAAAGTTTGTGCAGGGAAGTTTTTGAATCACCCTGTATAGGTATGTATAAATATACGTAAATAACTTTTAATATATTTAAAATATAAGTATTAGTTTATTTCTCAGTTTTTTTTCCCTGTAACCTAGTCTTAACCCTTTTATCAGATCCTGGTTTTGCTAGATTTAATAATTTAACTTATAATTGAAAGAAGCTTCCTGTCCGGTAAATTATCTGTTAACGACCACTATATATCCTAAAAATATTTACTGCTCAAGAACTATTTAAATTAGGAGAGAAAACAAGCAATTAATCGATAACACTTTTAGTGAAAAAATGTTAATCAATCAAGATATTTCTTGACGTATCTTTATATAAAAGCTTGTTTTATTGTATCTTACAAATAGTGTATTTTCAGCCGTTCAGGCACATTTTTTGATCAAGGCGGCGGCATATATATAGACTATAAATGAGACTGATATATCTGATTCTGGATTCGAATCCTTGTACTGTCTGCTTCTTCTCTTTCTCTTCAGTTTCAAAGCTGTTATCCTGAGGAAGGCAACGGAGTACCAGCTCAGTATCTATTCTAAGATATATGGCAAAAAAATTTGCCTTTGGCCCTGTTCTGTAACAGAATACAAAAAAAAGAAAAAAAGAAATAAGCATTTACAATTTCTTGATTTAATATAATGAATTGAATTAGAGAATACTTTTATTTATTCTAAAGATAGAAATAAATATTATTTTACGTTTTCTTTAAATCTTTCAATCATTTTTTAGATAATTAACAATGTAATTGCTCATATCTTAAAAGGAAAAATTTACGTAATTGAGATCAGTAAATGAAATCTGATCCGAATAAAGTTATCAAATTGTCAATACAGTAAACTCCCGATTATCCGCGGAGTTGGGTGGCGCAGCAATCGCGGATAAGCGAGTTCCGCTGATAATCCAAAATAGGACGAAAAAGGATTGTTAAATGCTTTTAACATGTTTTATTTACATTAAAGTGGCAGTGCTACATTATAAACAATTACTTTATTTTAATTTACTTTAATTTCTTACTTTTTAACAAAAAAAAAAAAAAAAAATCGGTTAATTGTCTTTGTTTTTTCGTGTGAATACCAAAACCCTCTACTTGGACGTTGCTAAATGTGCCTCTTTTATTGTTTACCTTATTCTAGATTTAAAATTTTTTTATTAATTTCGTAATTTATTGTACAGTAAAAAAAATGGAAACCGGAGAGGTCCGCGGATAATCGGAAGTATATTACATTTGATTTGGATTCTTCCAGGTCTCTTTTTTATTCAATTCTTAATTGCGCGCTAATAAACGGAAATAATTAAAAATTATATTACATAAATACACTATATTTTTTAATCTGACTTTCCTAGGGAATTGAGGCTGTCGTTTGTGTCTCCCCTCCTCCTAAATAACATTTGAACCACTGGACGAGTCTTGAAACTTGATATCGAATTTAAGAACTAGGACACCCTTACGTTTATATAGAAAATATCCTCCGCTTGGTCCTTATCGAGAAATTATCATAGGATTAGAATCTAAGCAATGGATTTCTATCTATTCCTTCAACAATGCACATTAATCCTTTTAGCTAATCCATTAAGTTGCGCTTGGTTTTTATATGATTGAAGGAAAAAAATGGAAAAATAAATATAGTATTTATATTTAGTAGATATCCATATATGTAAAAGAAAACAAGGGGTTTTTCTGTCTGCTATTCCTTCGAAACCATCAGACACAGAAATACAAATAAGGTGTCGAATGTTAGTATTCTATTAAGGATTCCTATATTTCATTTTTCATCGACATGGGTCACCATAAGTCACGTGAGGTAAGATCCAAGGATAAATCCGCTCATTTTTTGGTCGGCTTCCCTGCCACAAAACTCTCTGCCACTAACATGTAAGCACACACGACGGACACGTGACCTTGGGTTCCCAGATCATTTTCTATGTAAGCAGGAAAGCCGAGTGGGTGGCAGGTAAGCCACTAAAAATTGTGCTCGTTTTATATAATTTGGAAATAACAGCAGAATTTTCGTTTTGTGATTGAAAGCCTTCCGAATGTAATAATAATAAAAAAACAAAACAAAGAATTTTAAGGATAGCAATTTTTAAGAAAAATGTGATGAGATTTAATTTACTGATCTTAATTATGTATGTTTCTCGTTTTAAGATATGAGCAGACAGACAGACAAACGGAAAAACAAACAAATTGACCAATTAACTTAAAAAATTCAAATAGTATGCTCAATGTTTAACAATTAGTATCTCATCTTTAAATTCAAGTTAAGTACGACAATAGGATCTTTAAAACTTTGTAAAAGGTTTTGCAAGTTACAAATTCTGGATGTATGAAGTGTAATAAATTTCTTGTTTAAATCTAAATTATATGTAACCCAAAAATTGTCGAGAGGTAACTTTTCAATAGTTTATTAACTTAAGAATTTAAATTACGTTTGTGTCTTCTTTTTCCATATATCCGTTCATTCTAGTAAATTAGTTGAATTATAAGTAATATTTATTTTGTAGAACTGCGGAGAAACAAGATTTTTAAACGCTTAAAAATAGTCGTTTTTTTGCTTAAGTTTTTTTGCTTAAGAAATGACTGGAATTCGAATTCATTAATTTGAATAAGTTAAATTCGATATTTTAATTCTTTTGATCAAATCATTAAAACTGAGATATTTTAGTAGGAATGTAGCTTTAAACTATTAGATCATCAATTTACATTTAAATTCTTGTCCCATCTGCATTTTAATACCTTTCCTGCCTCTAAACTCTTTTTCTTTGTATAATTAGGCAGGTCTTGGATTGAAAACTGATGGCAGAGATCGAGGCCAAGCCCTTGCTGGAGGCACAGCCCATTCGACTCCTTTACTTTGCAATAGACCAGTCCCCCCTTTCTAGAAGTTTCGAAAACTCAAGGAAATGAAAGCGGTTTCTTCTGTCATAGTTAAAGGATGTTAGATTACAGATTAAATACAAAGTCGAGATTAACATAGCGATTAATAATTAAACTGTCGAGATAATAACAATGATTGTAGTTAATGATTGGTTAGAGATGATCAGGTGTTAACAATGAATGCGTACTGACTGAGATAAAACAGATCTTACAATGGTTTTACAATAACAGGAATGCAGTCTGGCTTTATCGAGCAGATCGTACTGAATGTCCGACAACTCGACAACTGTCTTGTAGATCGGCTTCAGAGTTGACTGTGGTATTTCTCCGCAGTTAGAAAGTCACACCTGACATTCCTTTGAAGGCTTTCTGGCAGCTAAAAATAAGTATTTTTCTGCTGAATAGGAAATCGCTAATGTTTACGAAAAAAAAGTCACAAATGGGTGTAGGATCCTGTGAGTGAAGGTGAAGATCAAAATGTGTATGAAGGATAAGTCACAAATATATACATACTGTACATATGTATGTAGATAAGTCGTACAAGTAAAAGTCAAATTGTATTTGAAGATTAAGTTATATTGTGTGCAAAGAACAAAATTTATGAAGGCTAAGTTAAAAAGTAAGTAAAAAATAAGACGTAACAAAAAGAACAAATACAGAAGAATATTAAGAAAATTAACAAAGAATAAGTAGTTTAAGTGACTGTGAGAGTAAAAAGATATTTTAGCTTAAATATCGAAAATGCCGCGATATCTACCTAGAATTAGCTCTTCATTTCATTCAATTACGTTTTTTAGTATATTTGGACAACTTCGATTTCTCACTGCAACTATAGAATCACTCAGTATAATTATGTGGAATTTGTAATGCTTACTTTGTTCTTACTTTGCATTCAATTCTTTAGGTCTATTCGCTCTTTAGAATCTGTAGGATAAATGTCTTCTTAAAGAAAAAACAAAAACTACGTCATTCTAAACTTTGACTCTCGTAAGTCATTTGCTAATGCAGCTTATAAGAAATAACAAAATTTCCTGTTCTGTTGTATCTGAAAATATTATAATTTCAAGTATTTTAAGCTTTACAAATTAACGACGTTTTTAATTCTCTTTTTGGTAACACTGACTACATGAAAAAAATGTTACCAAAAGATTTTATACTGATCTAATGGCCTATTTGTGTAAGTTCTTGTTTCCTTTGCATTAAAATATCAACTTCGTACCATGAATATTAAAATGCCGTATTTATGAAAAATTGAAGTTACAAAATTACAATTGAATCTCAATCAACTATTAGATCCCTTTCTATCAAACTCTTGTCGACATTTTTTTTTAAATATTAAATCCTAACAACTTTCTCTTTGCTTGGTTTTATCGTGAGGAACGGATCGTGGTTTTTCTTAGACATTCTAAAAGAAACGATTTTTGTACACATAAAATTTGTTTTGCAAGTTTTTATATTATTGCTCCTGGTAGATTTCTTTCATGTAGACCAGGGAAAGACAACTTATTTGCTATGAGCCGTTTTTTGAAAATTTCGATCCAATTTACGAAGAACTTACAAAAGCCAACATCAAAAGTGAATAATTAAACAAAATAAAACAAAGATAAATAACTAAGAAAAGCCTACAAATGCCAATAATTTTTTTTGAAACAAATTACAGCCAACTTTCCAAAAAATGACGTCTTTAAAGTGATGGAAGTCATACAAAAGAAACTTCTGCATTTGTAATTACCATTTACCTTCAAATTCCTCATTTCAATTAGATTCTCAAATTTTTTCTTTCATAATTTCATTATTTTCTTTCAATAATCTAAAGGCAATTACTTTTCAAATAGAAAAGACGAAAGAACACACTCGTAGACTAAGAGTGTTGCTAAATCCTTTCTATAAAACTGTCTTACATTGAGTTGTAATTTAAAAAATTATTCCATTTTGAAACACGATTTCATATTTCATTAAGATCATTTTTTTCTTAATATATTCCTTCGTTATATTTTTACATCCCATTGAGATCAGTCATTAAGAAAGACCAGAGTGTAATTGAGATGATGTGGAAGAAGAATTTTTTGAAATCAAATACTATAAAACGAGCAATTCTTGTAAATTTTATCTTGAAAACGGGCCTAAGGATTTTGATGAAATGTGATGGATATATTTGTTTGGGGTGCGAGAAAGCGATTTAGCTAGGTCTCGACTTCGGGAAAATTCATTTAGGAGATAAATGATTGACCTGGGACCTGGTTACCAGGTTACTGTCTACAGTGTTCTTACTTTATTTTGGTTTTATTGAATATACTTTATAAACAAATAATAAATAAATAATAAATAAACTTAATAAATAAATAAAATTTTTAAATGAAAGACTTTGAATAGCGTTACATCAGGAGTCAACAGATGGGCTTCTATTAAAAGGTATAGGAAAGTATTAGGTTTCTTGGTTAGCAACAAATCATTAGCGCCATCTGGTGTTTGAAAGGTCAAACGATAGATTTTTGATTATTTTGGACACTGATGTTTTGGTCCTTCTCGCTCGATTCCGTATCTAAGATTTATTTCATTTTATAAACACAATCTGATGATTCATTCTCCAAAGTTTCATTAAAATCTGAATTTTTAAGATTAGCACTTAAATTCTTAAGTATTAATTAAGATTTAAGAGTTTTAATTCTTAAATTACCGTACAATAAGTTAGTGATTGATTTAAAAGCATGTATTTTTTTTTGTAATTGAAATTAAATTTGGTGGGCAAATGTCTGACTGATCTTCTGATCTCAACTTTGCCTGTTTCGGCTAATGATCACAGAAGCCTTACCTTCTACGCTGTGGAGAATAACGTGATGGTTATTGTTAGACATTCTAAAAGAAATGATGGGAACCATTTTTGTACATATAACATGTATTTTGCAAGTTTTGTATTATTAATCCTGCTAGATTTCTTTCATGTAGCCCAGGGATAGACAACTCATTTGCTATGAGTCATTTGTTCGAAGTCAATCTTTTCTTTTGGGATTCAAGTTTCGGAGTCAATCTCTTTTTACGGGAATTTTTATTACCTTCACAAACCGATTTCTTTATAAGGATCCAAATCGAAAAGCAACAACATAAAAGTTAAAATGAGTGCCTTTTTTTGGTCTTCTACTATTGGGGAATAGATAAATCTTCCGTCGATCTGACGCTTCTGTAATAAGAACTTTGTATCAAACATTACTTTATTTCAAAGACAAATTGGGGATATTTTCTTAGTATATTTTAAACTTGGAATTCATCAATGATTAAACTAACATTCATTTTTCCTTCAAATGTTTTGGATGTGAAGGAGACATTCGGGAAATGTGAAAAGAAATCCCAATGTGAAACGTGGTCATGTTGAAGATTACTGCAATGATTACATATTTTGAAGGTACATAAGTAAATAAATTACAAATTGTAACTAGAGCGTTAGGACCCAATGATTCATCGAGGAAGTTTTAATCTCGAAACAGCCGACAACCTCAGATGCTTGGAAGATTTGATTATGAAATGAAATGCATTCTCAAAAAAGATGTATTGAATTGAAATAAAGCCTCAACACAAGATGCATCTTATTATTTATTTTTAGCTTAAGAAAGAATGTTAAGATTTTAGTTATATTAAAAGTTAGAAAAAGCCATTTATACCGATCAAATGGTTGATGTATTTGTGGAAATGGGGTTGAAAATACAAACCATATTTCCACAAATATACCAACCAATCATAAACTCTAATATTTATCTTCTAACTTTACAATCCGATAAATCAGCACTTACACTCTATTTAGGATACGAGTTTTAAGTATTTTATTTTCGACTGTTCCTTTTTATTAAGTATTTTATTTTCGACTGTTCATTAAGTATTATAAAACGATAAAAATTCTTGTTTATATTGTAAATACTCAATGTAAAATTGGTGTTTTACGCAATATACATTTTAAGAAGTTTACCATTTGATGTAAAAAAAAAAAAATATTTAAAATTAATTCCTTAAAATATTTTTTTTAATTCAATTAGATGAACTTCCACAAAATAGTTCTAGAAAATCCCAGATAAGTTAAGTATTTTTTTTCTATCCAAATTTGTTCTGTTTTAATTGAAATAAAAACCGTTAAAAGAACAACATTACGCTTCTATACATAACTACTCTATATAAAAAGGTTAGTTAAGTTAGTATTTTTTGTGGTAGATTTTAGTTATAATTTGTCTGATTTCTTTTTAAAAAAGTTAATTTTCTCATAGCGGTTAGGAGTTTGCTTTATTTTTATTTTAATATTTAGACTGTTTTAATATTATTTTTCTGTTTTAATATTAAATTACAATGCATTGCATGAAAAATATGGATATAAAATTAATTTTCTTAGTGCGATGTTTTCTAAAAACGACAATTTTTCTTAATAGTGAATTTTGTTATGTTATTTTTAAAACATTTCTAATGAATTAATATTAATGAACATCATTGGAGAGTCTGGCGTTTGAAAATATAAAAAAATAACTTCTAAAATTCTGCCAATTACACCGCAATTATAAAATTCAGAAAATATAGCTAATGCTTTGTATAGCTAATTTTCTATATAATGTTTTTATATAGCGAATGTTTTTCCATTGATTTGAGTAAAACCTAGAATATAAATTGGAAACTAGCCACTTAATACGTTATGTAAAATTAATTTTATTGTACTATATAAAATCTCCATAACTACATGTTGTGTAAACCAAAATTCCATAATAATAATGTAATACCTAACCATAATAATGAGGTAGACTTTCCCATTGTTTTCCTATTGTATTTTAATAATATTGTAACATTTTGGATGTATTACACTTGGCTTTCTGCATATATTATACCTTTGTAAGCCATATCATTGTTATGTATTCTGTGTATTAGAGAAGGAGTTTTTTTAAACGTCCGAAGAAGCAAATTTGAATAAAATTTGCGAAATATCACGAGTAAAGGATTTTTGAAAGTTAACGTGTAGTTATGGAGATTTTATATAATACTAGGTGAAAATTCCAGTTTTTAAATAATTTTATTGTATTTATTAGTTAACATTATAATTTCTGTTTTATTAGAATTGAGCCTATTTTTTTAATTTACTAAATATTCAAAATAAATAATAAATTTTATAACTTTTTAAATTTATCAATTTACTATAAATTTAAACACTTAGGAAAACGGGACATAATATTAGCATTCTGTAAATAACATCATTAGTTTTAAACCAATATAAAAGATATATCTTTCTGTATTTTGAAAAGAAATGATTCAGTAACAAATTTCAAAATATGTTTATGCTACATAAAAACAATGATATATATCTTTACCATAGAAATACAATGGAAAGGCCTTATAGTGTATAAATTATGAAAGTAAAGCAGATTAGTGGAGAAAAACAGTCATAATTGATGTGAAATTTATCATTTAAAAGGACAATTAATCTAATATAAATTTGCCGTGTGCTAATGGCTCGATTTCTGATTGCCTGAGGCTAAGGTGTCTACGGAAAGAGTTGGAGGTCATAAATAATGTGGATAACAATAAATATGAACAAGAAACGCAGACTCGATGCCTATTTATAGTCGGACAATGAGATCAGAATCGATCTAAGCTTGTAATGGGATTATAATGATGGATTTGCAGATCTATCTCCTTGACATTAAATACAGCTTTTAGTTCTTCGCTACAATATAAAAATTACTGATGGTTAAAAATTCTTATCCTTATTGAATCCAATCATAATCTAATTCCGTTGGGTATCTTATCTAATTTGTTAACTATTTATAATCCGATATAGCTTACTATTTAATTTGGTAACTGCTTTTAATTTGCTTACCAATTTCTAGCTAATTTAGCAATTTGCTAAATTATGTTAATTCAGTTGGCTTACCATTTCTTAAATTAATAGTCAATTTATTAACTATTCTTAATCAGATTCGGTTTACATTTCTTATCTAACTTGCTCTACTACTACTTCTCAAATTGGTTAACCTTTTTTCTCTATTTGTTTTACAGCTTTCACCTAATTCGACTGCTTTTTTTCTCCTTATTTCTTGTTTAATTAGTTTGTAGTTTCTTAAATAACTTTTTAATTGACATTAGCCTCGGAAAATGTAGCACACAAAATTAGTGTTCTTTTATGTTGGTAGGCGTTTATATCTATTTATGTATCCATCTAAATAAATATATATATATATATATATATATATATGCTTTTATGTTCCAGCTTAGCTTTTAAAGCACTGAATAAATCTCTTGAAATTGGACTTACTGATATTTCTTGTGTATTTGAAAATTTTTCCATGGGCTGCTTCTTGAAACTTTTGCTGGTGAAGATGACCCATTGAAAAGCCCAATTTTTCTATTTGGTTTTGTATCAATGTCTAAGAAAGCCTATTAATTTCTGTGGTAATTCCAGTGCCCATATCTTGATTAAAATTCATTGCATTAGAACATTGGTGCATAACTCACGCCCTCGAACCGCATGAGGCCCGCGGGTATATTTGCTATGGCCATATAGTGTCAAAATTAAAATTAAATTTGAACCTTTACATTGCTACCAACAGATTAATTGAAAAAAAGTTATAAATTGCAACAGCAACTGTCTCAGACTTTACTATTGGAATGTTGGTATGAAACACAAGTGGCGCATTATTTGATAATTTGAAGTTTATGTAAATTACATTTATTATTAATTATTATTATAAAGGACATTTTCAAATAATTAATTTATGTAAATTATATGTATTATTAATAATTATTATTATAAATGACGTTATCAAATCATTAATTAGTAAGATATAGTGAGATTGGAGGATGGGACGTTGCGGCCCTCATCAGAACTTTTATAAAAATATTGGGCCTCAGACTTCCTGAGGTTTGCACCCTTGCATTAGAGGATTTATTATTTTTCCAGAAATGAAAACTTGTAGTGTTAATTAGTTTAAAAAAATACGAATTTTTCAATGTATGTTTCAGTCTTTTTTTAAAAAATTGAAAAATATAATAATATTAGTAAATCAGAAAATGTATTTTGATGGTTTGCAGTAATCGCTCGACTCGTAACAAAAATGGCCGTTCTAATTTTTTGTTCTACTTCAATTGAAATTTAAATCATTACAAATTCATTGCTACTATTCTACTACTACTATCTACTACTATTCTACTACTACTATCT
>JAFIDM010000002.1:19895279-19931378 GCA_023159025.1 Thereuonema tuberculata
CTACTATCTACTACTATTCTACTACTACTATCTACTACTATTCTACTGCTACTATCGCTTATTCAATATAACCTGAACATTTAAATTTGGATATTACATCACAAAGGGCTTCACCCTCTAGTTGAATCTGCCCCAAGCAACGATTTGGACCAAATTTGCCACATATCTAGGTACTTATTAGAAAAAAAAAAAATTGACAAAGTTTTGGCGCGAAAATCGCTTGGGCTTAGGAGTTATTACAGAAAAACCAAATAAATAGCTTTTTTTTTTTTTTCAAAATTTTTTTCTCAAAAACTATAAAAGATAAAAATATGATTACGATGGCTAAAATACGACAACTTGATATAGTTTATTTTATGAAACAACGTATCTTTGGAATTCGTATTTTAGCGAGAGTTTCAGACGCTTATTTCCGAAAATTGTAAATTGTGCCCCTAGCGGGGCGTTGTACAAAGTTTTAACACCAGATTTCAAAAGTTCTGGTTCGATTTAGTCTAGAGAAGGTCATTACAAAATCTTAAAAGTTGTGGAGCGTAGGTAAAACAATGTCTGAAAGATCCAATGGATGTCAGATTCCATAGGTTTATACATAAAAATCTTATTGAAGTCTGAGTGTTTTTTATTTCTGAATTCAAAACTGGTGGCGTAACAAACTGAGATGCTCATGATAAAATAAAAATAGTTTTTATTATAATTCTAGTTATAATTTGTTACAAATCACATTTTCAAGAACATAACAGAAAATGTTTTTATACTGCAAACGTTTAATTTACATGGAAACTCTTAAATATTAAATAAACCGCAGAAATAATAATTACATTTGGATTGGTATTATAATTCAGATTAACGTTCTTTCCAAGTACCCATAACATAGAAGGAACTGTCGGTAACGTAATCTCTCTTATTACATGACAGGGAACATGAAGATCACTTTGGAATGTGATGGTTACAGGGTGACCTTCCAAATATGGGCATAAAGAAAACCAAGACATCAGATTAAAGTTAGAAAAAGTATCAACAAGATACCTTGGTCTTCTTTATGCCCATATTTGAAAGATTTAACATTATTCAATCAGAATTTATCTTCATGTTTCTTGCCTTATAAGGACAGTCCTTTCTAAATCGTTTAATCTTATGTATATAAATATTGAACGGGCAATAACATTTATTATCCTCGAAGACTGCAGTTGAAAAAGTCGACGCTGGTAGATCTGTAATGCTTTTTGAAATACAGGTTTTATTATAAGCTGTGTATGTCTTAAACATATGTATTCTTTACCAAGTGCCTTCACACAGGTGATAATTACGTCTACTGCGTAACTTTCATTTGTGACTTGTATGTTTCTTAAATACGGTACTTTATTTTCAACGCAACTTCTATCATATTAATATATCAATTTAAATCTTTAAAAATGATATCACCTCAGGTGTTTTTTTCAGAATACTCATCTTCATCTTCTGCACCCTCTTTAGTCATCTTTAGTCATTGATCCTTCGTACGTCCCAAATAAAATTAATGTTGATGACGAATATAAAATTCCTTTGAATTTCGCTGCATCATTTCCATCCACCGCTGTTGCTTCATCTGTAATAGTATAGATTTTTCCGAGAACATCACAACCGTTCCCAAGGAGACAAGTTATGGGTTCTGTAATAAATCTACATATTCCAAAGAGTAATAGGATCTGCAAAGTACACTTGTTAGGCAATTTTATTTATGAAAAAGACTTTCAACGCATACAAATTCAGTCAGACACTCCAATATCCTTCAAAGCGATTTGCGAATACTTATTCGTGAAATGTTGGATAAAAGAAGCCCTGTGGTATTCCTTCGTTTGAAAACTCTTGATCTGTCTTCAAGTGAATTTGAAAATCTTATTGGTCTTTCATCAGTTTCGCATCCATGGCCAGATTGAAACCAACTCGAACAAAAAATGAGTATCAACTCCTAGGAGTTTTCCTTACTCAACTCAGTCACAACGTGTCTCAAGTTTTATTGGCTGAAGTATAAGGATTAAAAAACCAACAAGATATATCTAAAATCTTCTCGTCTATTGCCGATCAAATTGAAGCTAACATTTTAAAATTATCTTTTGATTCTAAGAACTGTGATCGGGAAGATTTAATTAACAATCATATCACTGAAATTGCAGCGAAGCTTCACGGTGCCGGAGTTCTTATTATTCTCTACGACGGCACTTATGCCTATACTGGTAAAAGTGATAACTTTTATTTTCAAAAGTTTCTTATGCCAAAGAAAAATTATGCAATTTATTCAAACCTTTCATTGTCTGTACGACTGATGGTTATATAATTGGGATGTTTGGTCCTTTTGCTGCACCCAAAAATGATGCTGCAAATCTTATGGAGGTCTTCAATAGAAATACTTCGTTTTACAACTTTCTCCAACAGGCGATGTTTTGATTTTAGATCGGGGTTTCAGGGATAGGTTTCAGGGCTTGTATCATTAAAATGGCAGCATTTGAAGTAAAAGCGAAATGTAAAGGCAAACAAACCACAGAGAAACAGTTATCTGCTAAAGATGCATAAGAATCGCGTCTAGTGATCAAAAGGAGATGAGTAGTTAAGTCAGTTCACGGAATTCTTAGAACCAAATTCAAATACTTAGATGCAAATCTGAAGTCGCCATCCCTGACAATAATTGGCAAACTTTTTCGTGAAAGCTCAGTTCTTTTATATGAGTTTGGCAGAAGAATGATTTCAGACGTTGACGGTACTAATGTTGCAACAACTATGTTATCCCAGTACCAGCCTATTAGTAGCATTTTTGAAGAGATAAAGAGCTAACTCGAATGTCATCGAAATGGGAAGTTGTCGATCACAACGAAACTCTCGACTATCATCACTTCAGCCATGAAGACACAAAAAAAAGTAATGTATTGCTGTTAGTATGTCACGTATGCAGCATATTACTTAGATCAGCAGAGAAAACTCAATGACAGCCTGTGTTTTGAAAAAAAAACAAAAACGAAGTAAATATTTTGCTCTGCAAAATCATTTCTCATCATTCGAAATCAAACACACACTTAGCGTACATTAAATACAACCTTAATAACAATGATTCAGCAGTTATTACTGGCCATTATTGCACTTGTTTAAATGGAAAGCAAACTATGGGCTGCTGCTGTCACATTGAATGCATCATATTTTACTTGAGCTTTGCAAGGTATCAGTCTAAAACTTCATCAACATTAAGTTACGTGGACAATATTCTCCAATCATCAATATTCTCCAAGTTATTCCGGATGATACTGATGACGAAGATGACAACTAATGCTCACAATCTCAAAAATATTTATAAGAATGTTAATCAGAATTAAAATACCAATCCTAATGTCATCATTATATCTGCGTTTTATTTGATATTTACGAGTTATTCCATGTATATTATACGTTTGTAGTAAAAAATTTTTTTTTCTATGATGTGCTTGAAAATGTGATTTGCAACAAGTTATAACTTGAATTATAATAATAACTATTTTTATTTAATCAAGAAAATCTCAGTCTGTTAGCCACCAGTTTTGAATTCAGAAATAAAAAACATAGAACTCAGACTTCAATGAGGTTTTTACAGATAAACTTATCGAATCTGGCATCCATTGGATCTTTCAGAACTTGCTCCACAAGTTTTAAAATTATGAAATGACCTTTTTTAGACTAAATCGAACCAGAACTTTTCAAATATATTGTTTAAAGTTGGTACAACCCTCCGCTCCGCTAGGGTGCCCAATTTGCAATTTTCCGAAATAAGCGTCTGAAATTCCCGGTAAAATACTATTTCGAAAGATATGTTTTTTTCATAAAATAAACTACATCATGTTGTCGTAATTTAGCTATCTGAATCATATTTTTATCTTTTATAGTTTTTGAGAAAAAAATAGCCTTGAAAAAAAAAAAAAAACCCTTCATTTTTTTGGTTTTTCCGTTAAAACTCCTAAGCGCATGCGGTTTTCGCGCCAAAACTTTGTTAAAAAGTTGTAAGTATAATTTCATTTCTTGGTTTCCTACTGGTTACTGAAAAAATGAAAAAAAAATTGCCAATATTAAAATTTCTTCAAGTTATTTTCGTTTTTCTACTGAATTCATGAATCACTAAAAAAAATTTTTGTTTCTTAAATGCCAATTGAATGATGAAGGTTAAGACATTTCTTTCTATTAGTTGTCAATAGAGGACGCATTCAGTTTTAATTGGATCAGTTTAATCCATATTATCTTATAGTGAATCATTTATTAACATTTGAGACATTTCTCCTCAGTTCAATTTAGACAAAATGAATAATGTTTTAATTGTATCTATTCATGTGTGTTCTTTGGAAATATCATCATCATGATCATCTCATCATCATCTAGATTAATTTACTCTAAAAATAACGCTAATAACTGTGTGTGTCATTTTTAAAAGGAAGAAATATAAAATCGTATGTTGTTGTCATTGTTTTGTCTAAGAATCTATAATTTTGACCATAATGTGGGGGGAGGGGGGGACTTTACTCCATTTGATACCTGGGCTCTGAAGTTGATTGGTGGGGTGCGTGATGGGGGACTGATCTGATTAAACTTTGGAGAAATTGAACCTGAAAAAAAATAAAAAAGAGATTTAAAATGTCAAATATATATATATATATATATATTATGGCAATATCTAATACTTTTTGTATTTCTATTTTTTTTCTGTTTATAAAAGCTTCAAAAAGACTTTATTAAAATTTATAAATTATTACAATTTTATATTATAATATTTATTAAAAACATATATATTTTTAATATAAATGTGATACAAAATTGTTATTTATTTTCTTTATTATCCTATAAAATATACCTTTTTAAGAAGAATTCTACCTTCGAATAATTAAATCTTTTTAATGTTTTTAATATTTTAAATAATTTGTGTGTCTGGCCTTTCTAGTAACTTTACAGACATTAAAAATCTATATTCTATATACTGTGAATTTTTTTTCAAAAATGTTTTTAAAAAAAATTTGTGGTACGATGGCGAGCACAACTGAATGCAATTTTTAGTTTTCTCATACAAGAAAAAGTAAGTTGTTTTTATTCTAATAATGTTACAAAAAGTTCAGCTGTGAAGTAAATAGAATTTTTGTTTTGGGAGAATTCTGTGTCACGCTATAATTGAAAATGCCTGAATCTAGGTTAAGTCAAATAAATAGGTTTCATTATCTCTTATTAGATTAAATCTTTAAGACATTATTACAAAGTTGTAGTATTGTTTGAGTTGAATAATGCGTGTAGTATTAACCCTAAAAACACAACATATATTTTCCTATATTTTTCTGAGGACAATTTGTTCTGAATCGAGTTTTTCACAGAAGGCTTGAACGAACCATGTAAACTAGTTTCAATAAATAACTAGGTTTATGTTTGTTCTTCAGTGGTTCATTGTTAGTTGGACGTAACAATGTCCTTATCAGTTGCGAACAGCAGAGTGCTTCAGTTTATGAGCACTTACGAAGGTGGTGAGCTAGTAGTAACCGGGAATGGACTGGATGTCCTCCTGGATAGAGGAAGGGAATGCAAAGGATGATTTCCTGTTTCAGAAAAAAAAAAAAAGAAACGAACGGAAGAACCTGTAGGCGCGTGCCTCGCACACGTTTCGAGTTGATGAAGTTGTCAGACAGGCCTTGCCCGGTTCTCAGAACGGGAAGAGTATGTTGCTATATGGAGACCAGAACAAATACATTCCTACGACACTGGTTTTGGAAGGAAGACCTTTACTTATGAATGAAGTCGTGCGAAGATAGTCCGTACGTACGTACGTAACAGCATCTGGGAGGAGGTTCTTTTAATTTCAAGTCTACACCCATTCATCTTACGGAATAAATGAATGAAAAGATACTAACAAGTTTTTAAGAGAACTTAAAGACTTATTCTTATAATATTTCTTTCTTTTTTTATAGTTTCTTTGTTATTTTCGTTTTATTGAAAAAATACAAAAGAAATGTCTCCTTTACGCTATAAGATCTGTTAGTTTGATTTATTTTCAAATTTTTATTTTTGCAAATATATAAAATTCTTAAATATTTAAATTAAGATTAAGTAATTTTAATAAATCGAAACACGTGCAAATTTAAAATGGTTTACAAAAAGGATTACGCAGTGTTGCTGCTTTCAACAGAATTTCAAAGTATTGCATTAAATATTTTTTTAGGAATATTTTGTCTCCTTCATAGCAACTTTTTTGTAGAGAGATTTAAGAATTTAAAATACAAAAGATACATCATCTTCTATCAATGCTAAATTTAATAGGCAAGGACAGACATATAAATTTATCCTTAAAAACTAAGCTAATAATGTACGGTTTGTCCAATATTAAGGTATAACAGTGAGCAAAACTTTTAACATTCAGATAATACGTTAACAAAAGAAAAAAAACAAGCTAAAGCATAAATTTAAGGGCGACCCACAATAATAAAAAAATTAAAAATAATAATAAAAAAAAGGAAGTACATAAACGTAAAGAAAAATAAAAAAAAAGTTAGAAAAAAAATTTAAAAAAACATTAGAATAATAAGAAGAAAAAAAAGCGAAACAACGTGGACATTGAGAAAAACGGATTAAAAACAAATTCGATATACGGATTCGAGCCGACAACCTTCAGTATATGAGTCTGATCCCTTGAGCATCAAGTTATAGCTGACAACTGAAATGAGATGGTTGCCTTTCAAACATTTAAGATAATAGCGGAAATCCAATGAAAACAATGCCAAATATCTCGAACATGAAGGGCGTTGATCCCTGAAAATGCACTATTTCTACAGTGTTTGGGCCTCTGAACACGATGATGAAATCCGTTTCTCCGTTCCGACCTTTCGTTCGTTTAGGAGGATGCAATACAAACAATGCCAAACATCTCGAACATGAGGAGGGCGTAGGCCCCTGAAAATACTCCCTTCCTACGGTGTTTAGGACTCTGAAGACGAATGTGAAGTCCGTTTGTCGATGCGACCTTCCGTTTGGGAGTTGTTAGGGGTGGACATACAGGACAAACGCAATACCTACTGATTTTGGTTACTATCAATTATGTTGACGAAAGTTATGTTAATCAAAAATAAAAATAAAATAATAAATAATGATTTACATTTCATACTACACAATAACAATTGTATTAATTTAAATCAAAATAATTTAAATAATAGTAAGTGTACATGTAATAAAATTGAATTTGTATATCAACAGAAGTACTTGGGCTTATTTGTGGATAATAAATTAACATGGGAAGTACACTATAATTTTGTTGTAAAAAAATTACATACATACACATACCTTTTTTATAAAATTAAATATTTATTTCCTTTTAAGCAAAAATTAATAATATTTAAGTCTTTAATAGATTCCGTACTAAATTATGGACTTGAATGCTGGATATTTTTGAATAAACATCAAATTAAAAACATAAATAAATTAACTTTTAAAATATTAGATAATATTTATACAAACTTTAAAAGTAAAACAATACAAGAACAAAGAGAAATCAGAAAAAAATTCAAAATCTTAACTATAAAAGAAAAATTTATTTATAAAACCATTCTAAAAAATATTTATCAAGTTAAAAGAGCAAAAGAAATTTATAATGAAAATATAGGAACTAGAAAAAATTGGCTAAAAATTTTTAATATTTCAAAATTAAATAATAATTATGGTCAAAGACTAGATAACTATATAAAATATAAGTTATTTAGTCAAATTAATTGGGAAAACTATGAAATAAAAAATTGTAAAAATATCAGCTGTATTAAAATTCAACTAATCAGCGATGTAATTGATGAGAAAATAATAATAAATTTTTAATTCTAATTATCTTTAATTAACCATATATAACAATCGATCAGCACCTATAATACAGGTATACATTTTATAGGTATACCTAATAGGACTGGTGAACATTAAAAAAAAAAAAAAAAAAAAATCAGTATCGCTCCCAAAAGGGTGGCTAAAAATCAGAGAGCAAGCGCTTGTTTTGTGCACGGATTGGATTTTTTTTTTTCTTTTCTGTTAATAACATTTAACGATTTTTATTTTTTTGCTCTGGCAATTAGTTACAGTTACTCGTAAATCACAGGAGATAGTTAAGCAACTTTTTATTTTATAGGAAACAAATAGATCTGTTTAGCCTTTGTAGGTTTCCAAGTCTTACACAATTTAAAACCTACAACGATTTTGTTTGGAAAGTTTTCTTTCAAGTATAGAAACATTCTAAAAGAGCCAATTAAAAAAAGAACCATTTTTCGTACTTAAAAGGAGATGCATTAATAATCGGACATTTAACTTACATCGGGTATGTATTTTTACAATTGTAATATTGTTATTAATAATTAATAAATTGTGTAGAATTTTTAAGAATTCAGGACATTTTCTAAATATGAAAACAATACTGACCGACAGTCTTTTTTTTTTTCAATGTTTGATTAATTTTGCAAAATTAAATGTTATTATCGCACATTGAGCATTTTGTACAAATATTTTTTACTGCATATTTTATACAAATACAGTTTTCTTTTTTAGGTTTCTGAAAGATGCCTTATATCCCCTGTTTGTCTGTCTGTGGACACATATCCCACAATGCTTCGCAACGGCTTTTGTTAGCTCAGTTGGTTAGAGCGTCGTGCTAATAACGCGAAGGTCGTGGGTTGGATCCCCTCACCTACTTAGAAATTTTTTTTTTTTTTTAAATCATTATTAGGAATTCAGTGTATTAACAAGGTTTGAGTTAAGAATGACGATTATTCCATATAAATAGGGGTGGGTAAGATAGCATGGGGTAGCAAACACACTCGCGCGAGCATTTTCTAGATCACTCTGGCGCAGTCTATTCTAAAGTAAAGATGACTCAGACGCCGTTGCGAAGCACTGTGATTGGTTTACTAATCACTATCCCTACCTTGTTTATTTAGCAAATTGTTATCGACATCGTAGAATATACGACTTCCCTTGTGATCTTCTCCACACACCCCATCACTTGAAATCTTGCCCGGTTGGTAAAATATTACGTGATCATTACTAATTAATGTTATATTCTAAATTAAAGTTTAAATTTCAAAAAAATATCCAACATATTTAATTAACCATAACGTATATTTATATATAGCCTAATAGAATTTTGAGGTAACTCGTGATTTAATCATGTTCCGCACCTGAAGAGAATCTCCTTAAGGAACTCGATTAAAACTGCGGTGTCCTTTGTGACCTTCTCCACACCCCTATCCCTTCAAACCATCCGCATTTGGTAATAAAACACGTGATTATTAGAAATTAATGTTATATTCTGAATTAAAGTTTAAATTGGAAACAATATCCAACGTATTAATTACCCGTATCGTATATTTATCATCGTAGACATCGCCTAATAGAATTATCAGGTAACTCGTGAGTTAATCCGCGCCTGCAATGAATGTCCTTTACAGGGGGGATACTTGATAAGGGGGGATACTTGATAAGGATCCCCACAACAGACGGGGGTTCGAAACATACGTCATACTTTTATATTTTTTTTTAACTTTTTATATGTGCTTTTATCGTCGGCATTTAGTGAATGTCCTTTACAGTTTTGGGTTTTTCATTTCGGACTGTTTTGGGACGTTTTTGATTCATCCCACGGGAACTAATTGATGACCGGGATGAAATGTAGTCTATATCCTTCTCCGTGTCATAGACTATCTGCATGCAAAATTTCGGAGCCGTTGTACCGTTGAGACTTGATTGAACGACATACAAACTTATAGATTTTCACTTTTATATATTAGTAGTTAGGAAATATAAATATAATCATCCTAATAAGTTTCAGTTCCACTTCGGCATTGTAGGTTACTTTAAAATATATTTACCTTTTAATAAGGTATTTTTATTTTATTTTATTTTATTTAAGGCTACCAATTCTTAATTGTGAAATGTATCAAGTATTTCTAACATTATAAATTTTTGATGGAATTTGCTCTTCGAAATCGTGGATATTTTGCAGCTTTTATCCCTTATTTTTTTTTAATATTTTCTTTCAATGAAAGAAAACGCACAGCTGGAATTCTTAATGTTTTTGCTTAAATCCTAATGGCATCTCGGATGTACATGCAAAGGGCCGTTGTCCTAACGGACGTTAAGCGGCGCATACCTTATCAACTTTATTGAGATTGTTATCTTTTCTTTAGGCACGAAAGATCTTCGTGTGTAACATTACTAGTAAAAAGGAATGTTTCTGAAATAATTCCATGAGTCTTTATTGATCCTTTTGTATACAAATTTACAATGGAATTGATTGCCTTTCTGGCAAGGCCTAGTGGTCTAGACGACTACCTGCCATGCAGCAGATGTCTCGGAACCTGGGTTCGAATCCCTCATCGGCATGGATGTTTGACAATTTATTTTCCTGTGTTTGGCTCTTCATCATCTTTCTCTTCCGGTCTGAATTCATTCCTTAATGATTTCCCGAGGAAGGCCACGGGAAACCCTCGGTATCTGTTCCCAGGATATTCTATGGGTTCTTCTAGTGGTTCGCCAGGATTGCAACGCTAGAGTGCTACAGAACAGGAACCTGTGAAGTTTCGCAGCTGCACTTCGGTGCATACCGACGGATCGGACGATGACGGTTGAATTGATTAAGATTTGTGTTGAGTTTTTCATCTGCCATTTCATTTAGGTATTGTTTCGTTCAGATGAGAGTGAGTATTTAACAAAACTTAGAATTATCTAATCAGATCAACAGATTAGATGCAGATTAAGTAAAATCCTTATCCTTCAATTTGAAGGAGCCAAGTGGGAATGAGCTTGACTACGAACTGGAGGAGCTGGATTCGATTTAAAGGTCAATTTAGAGGTTTTTACTCTTCGAATTGTCCTCCAAACGTGTCCTAGGGTCTATCCAGCCCTCTATTGAATGAGTTTTCTTTCGCGGGGATTAAAGTACGACGGGAGTCGATTTGACAGAACTTAGTCCCGTTTTTAAGGAAACTCCGGGGATCTTATCTCCAAGAGAAGATACGTGATATACTTTAGATTTAACATCTCCTTGAATATAAAGAGAAAAGCTTTTAAGCCAAAACTAACTTCCTGTTTAATTCAACGAAGTAAAAGATATTTACAATTTTTCCTTTGGTTTCGGAAATTCCGAGATCTTAAGGGAAAATTTTCCTGTGTCAAAATTTCCTAGAAATACAATGAAAACGAAGAGTAAATTGTAGACATCCATAAATGCTAATATGAAACGATTAAAGTTTAGATCTATTTCATTTACAATATTAATATTTTAAAAACTAATTACATTTGTAATCAGTTAAATTTTGCTTTATTTTCACTTCTAAAAGTTATGTATTAATTCATTAGTAACCATTTTTATTATTCCTCTTAATGATATTTTATTGAAATTCATGTGAATTGTTCAGAAGAAGCAACCATTAACATGTATCCATCTACGATATCTGGTAAATTGATTAGAAACACAGAAAATGAAGAAATGTTTATTCAAAGGTTTCTGTATCGTTGTAATATGGTTATATCATCATCTTGTCAATACAAATTAATAAATAATTTTTGATAAATTTTAATAATTAATGCTAATTTTTATATTCTTCTATTTTATATTATTTCTTTAATATAAGAGATCTTAATACATTTAAGGTCTATTTATAATTTGATATTATCTAAAACGTCCTGCCATTGAGCTCAACAAAACTTTTTTTTGGGATGTTAAGGCTTCCATTAATGTTGTAATTCATTATTTTTAATGAAATGTATTTTATTTTTTATATAAATTGTAGTCATTCTCTTATGAAATTTCACCAATTTTGATATTTTGAAACTTGTTATAAATACGTCTATCCATATATTAATTACATGAAGACATGATGCTAAAGAAAGTTCCCGAAGAAAACTTAAAGGCTATATTCCTTAATTAATTTTTTTTTTTTACAGCCTCCGTTTATGTTTTAAAATTTTATTATCTGTTGAATATAATAAGTAGAAAGTTTTCCTTTTCTGATAAAAAATAAATAAATAAGCATTTTTCACTTAAATGATCAAAAATCCATTTAATTCGAATCCTATCAAAGTACTGTTAATGGATAAGTAAAAGAATTTACTACGCACTGTGTAAGAAATGGATAGAAATTAATTGTTGAAGTGGTACTGATTGCTATGGGAATTTTTATCATTTTCATGCACTAATTTCTAGATAGGAACCGATTCAGAAAAATGTTCAAATACAAAATCTAGATCGTCTTTTGTCCATAAGCGTGCATACCAAGTATGAAGAAGATGTATCCAGCTCTCCCCATGTGGTTAGGAAATACGTATAGAAACTGATTGACTTTCCTGACAATGCAGATTTCAACATCACTTACATGGAGTTGAACAAACGAAAGACAAACGTCTAAGAAATCATATTGAACCATTAACATTACTTTCAATTTCAAATAAATGCAATGTTTGTCGATACTATTCTGAGCCAGATTTTCATCAAACGATTGATACTCGAAATCACATTTTGTAATAGACAACAACGAAACTTCCCATTTGAAATCATAAATCTGATTTCAGGCGTGCTAGCGCATGGTCAGTTGAGGCCCATTCGCGAGTAGTAATAGTAGACTATCTATAAAATACTTGAGAAGTAAATTTCAACTTCCATCTGTATAAACAGTTAAAATTAGAAAGAAGAATTTATTTTTTTCATTTTCAAATTTCGAAAATTAAAAACCATAAACAATGATTTCATTCCGAATTTATATTTACTAATAATCTCTTATAGTGGGCCCGGTAGCCGAGTGGGTAAGGGCGCTTGGCTGCGGGTTGGAGGTGACGGGTTAGATTCCCGGCCTCGGCGGAGGGCGGGAATTTTTCACGCTTCTTTCTCCTCCAAACGGGTCCTAGGGTCTACCCAGCCCTCTATAGAATGGGTACTGGGTTTCTTTCCCGGGAGTTAAGGCGGGAAGGCTGATCTCCCGACCTCAATCTAGTCCCGTTGGTCTCGAAACGCTGGGAGCCTTACCTCCCGCGCTCCCGTGGACCTGCATGGCCTGTTTATGGGATTGCTTAACTTTTTAACTTAAAAATAATCTCTTATATACGTTACATTTAATAAAAAATAATGCATCCTGCATTTGATTTTGAAAATCTGCTTGTGTTTTGTATACAGTACAGTAGGTCAATTAAAAAATTTATAACATCAAGAATGAAATATATATTCTTTCAAAATGGTTACGAAATAATTTGCATTTGTTTGTTATCTTAAAGTTAGTGTCATTTCATAGGGACTTCATAACTTACATTCAGGAAAAAAATGAAGTAGACAAAGTTTTCAATACTTTATTAAGTGAAATTGTTTCAATATGCTTATATTTGAAAAAGCTTTCGAACCACGAATTATTTCTAACAGAATCTCATATGTAATTTTAATGTTACAGAGAAATTCCTTCAGATACTCCTTTGAAGAGAGTTCTGAGTAACTTGGTTTTACCGATAGATGATCACAGTTGGACGTTGCAATTTTCTTTGTACCACAAATAGACTGGATAATAGAAATCTAAAATTCTTTAACTAGAACACAGAATTTCATTCATACAGAAAAAATGATTTCATACTCATACTGCATACACAGTAAGTCAGAATAAGATAGTATAGGTATTTACGCTTTCTCGCCAAGATAGTTTTTAGAGCATGGCTGAGCAGATGGTAAAGACATCGATGCTTCAGTGAACAATTTGGACTACTGGAGACTGAATCCAGCCCAGTACTCGCTCGCCTTTAAGCATCTTGGTGTTCATTTTACAGAGGCTGGTTAAACCTTAGGGTCCGTCCCGAGGCTAAACAGCCTGGGAAAAGTTTTCGATTTCCATAGGGAACTTCAGTACTGAACATCCATGCTCCCTACGATAAGACTGACTTAAAATTATTATGTGTTAGACAGAAACTTGATTCAAACATCGAATTTACAGATACTGCAGCTATTTCTTGTCCCAACAGAAATCATTGCAGAAGTCAGAAAGATGTAAAAAAACCCCACAGAATAGCTTCCGCGTAAGTTAAACTTGAAAAGGAAATATTAATAATTTCTACTGTTTATGACAAAAGTCACGGTTTATCTTAAGATGAAAGGTCCCTTTTAAAGCTTTTAAGGTTACTTTAGTTTTATCCATCTTAGATTTTCATTCTACAATTGACTTCAACTTTTTTAGACCATGAAAGTAAGCAATGCTGTTTATTATCTACAGTATTTTCTAGAAAATCTGTAGTCTGTCTCACATTTCGTGGGATTAAGCTCTTGACAGATAACTCAATGTCATTAATGCAGGATTTTTTTGTTCAAACAACCGAATAATGTTAAATTATCACTATTCACTGTTGGGGCGACCTAATTAAAATAAGATATTTGCTAATTCCATTGCAGGAAACTATCAACGGCCTACAGAAATCTGAAACAGCCTGTATACATGAGATTAAATGTTGCAGTAAAAATAGGCCTAATCCTCTCATTATAAACAACGAATTTTATATGAAGTATTCATTATTATCTAAGCTAACATTTTACATTACTCAGCGTTGTAAATAAGAACAGCCTTCGTGTATTTTGAGGAGACTATAGCACTTGTTTCTAAGAGATGGAAAGAAAGAATACAGGCGTAGTACATTGACTCTGTTCCTTCGGCCGCCAGCTTTATTCCTAGACAAACACACCAAATAAACCACCCCTGCAGTATCTAAGATATGAATTACAAGAACTTAAATCAGACACTAGACATTTCATAATTAGATGCATATTAAACTAAATGTATTCACGTGGGAATTTAATTAATATAAGGAAAATAAATCCAAACCGATGAAATTTTAATACTTTCTGTTGGGTTTGTTCAGTGTTTTGAAACCAATCTGCTGATCAGAAAAGATAATTCATTTTCTACACTTCATTATCATTATGTTCATCATTATCACGAGTTCGTGCCGATGTGTTGTTCGCCTGCGGCTATCGGTCTGAAAATAGCAACGGTGAGTGTAGGAATGCCACACCCTAAGTTGCCAGTCCGACCTTGACGTGTAGACGACTGTGAATGCCTGGGCTGATCGTTTATTCTGTTCTAGTGCGGCCATGAAGCGGTCAACGCCCTCAACTGGCAACTGCAAGAACCAAAAGTTGGTAAGTTAAAAAAAAAAAGAAAAAAAAAAGGATAAAAGTTATGGAAAAGCAAAAGTAAATAAAATATCTAGAATATTAAAGGATTATTTTAGAAAGAAATGAAAAGAATAAATAAATACTTGCCTATGTTGAATAAAAGTTACTGTTTAATTACAGAAAAAAAAAAAAATTACTGGGAAAAAAATGGTGGAAGAAGGAAAGAAATATAATTCATTTAAAACTAACTTATTCAGATTGGTTGGATAAGTTGATAGCTTTCCAACGAGATGTTTGAACTCCAAAATGACTGATTTTACCTTGTCATCCCTTACTTTAAGAGGAAGCCATTACAAAACAAAAAAGAAAAGTTAAAAAAAAAAAAAGTAGTTTTCTCACTTTATTGGATGTTTTAAAGGACGTAGGTTCAAGATGAAAATAACAACTTTTTTTAATTTTTAGCAGAGTGATAACTGCTTACATAATTCCATGAAACTTTTGAGCACATAAAATAATACATAAATGACTAAGAAAAGAGTGCATGCAAGTAAGTTGTGAGATGATGAATTGATGTAATTACCGAATGGGTAAAGTACAGATGCACAAGTGGAAATATCGTTTCTGTGTAACTTATGTTTGATTATTATAGTTAAATTTTCCAATTCAGAGCTAATACTGGTAATAGTAGACCTATTATGTTTTTTAAAAGATCAACAAGGCAAAGTGGACCCCGTACCTGAGCGGTAAGGTGGTTGGCTGCGAATGGGAGGTAGCGGGTTCGAATCCTGGCCTCGGAGGAGGCAGAGATTTTAGCACAGTTCATTCTCCTTCAAACAAGTCCTAGGGTCTATCCAGCCCTTTGTAGAATGGGCACCAGGTTTCTTTCCCGGGGTATAAGGAGGCGAGCGCTGTGCCGATCACCAGATCTTATCGCAGGGTCCTGTTGGTCAAAGAAACGCTGGAGCCTCAACTTCAGCGACATATGGTTAGGAAAAATATAACCTAACCAACATGGCACAAGCTAATTTTGGACCATCTGCAATCTGTCTAAAGGTAGCTTTTGTTAAAAAAAAAAAGAAAATCTAAACATAGGAAGGTAACATTTCTTAATCTTTTTAAAAAACTTCTTACAGATTACAGATATTTTATTGTATTGCAGATGGTGAAGAATGGCAAGTATTTTTGTGGTCTATTGATTGGAGGATGGACACAACTACATGGATGTGTATCAGCATCTTAGCCAAGAGGATATTTTGATAAATAATTAGTTATATTACCTGACAACAGAGGCGTCACTAGGGTTCGTGTCACCCAGTGCGGTAGCTCATAACCTTGTAAAAATATCTGTTCAACCAAAGAAATTAAAAAAAAAAAAGGTTATAAACTTCACATTCAAAAGGAGGACGGTTGGTCACCTTACTTTTTGTGACAGAATAATAGACAGTAATATTTTGCATTTTGGTGTCACCCCTTGTGATGGTGTCACCCGGTGCGGTCCGCATCCACCACACCCCCCTGGTGACGCCTCTGCCTGACAACATTCTTACAAATTTCATTGAATTTCGTATGTTGCTATCAAAAGTGCTCAATTGGGAAAGGCTTATATACCACGGATATGGATTTAAAAGAAACGAAATCTCTTTCTTTCTCTCTGTGTTTTGGATTGGTCAAAAAGTTCGTTCAGTTTTCTGTATGTAAGTTGGCTCTAGTAGCGCTTAGGTGTCTTTAATGTCCTTCGAAACATTTTGTTAGATTGCATTGTGACAGCCGTCATATCAACAGGCATATAAAACATAAACTGAACAAAATTGATAAATTTTGTGTCGCCAATTTAATATTGAAGATGGAAGACAATAAACACTCAAAACCGCATGTTTCTTTGATGACAAAAAACTGTTACAGCTTGGCAACTTCATCCTTCCTATTCACCAGACATTGCACCTTCGGATTTCCATTTATTTCGGTCTTTACAAAATTCTCTTCATGGAAAACATTCAATTCCCTGGAAGACACCAAAGACACCTGAAACATTTTTTTTGCTCAAAAAGATAAAGTTTTGGGAAGATGGAATTATGAAGTTGCCTGAAAGTTGGTAGAAGAAAGTGGAACAAACCGTAAGACGTTGTTCAATAAAATTATTGGTGAAAGAAAAAAATATGTCTTTTATTTTTACTTAAAAACCGAACGAACTTGTCGGCCAACCCAATATTTATATACTGAGCTTCATCTAAACTTGATTTCAAGTACTCGTTCCTTTTATTACATTATTCTTTGTTCACAAAGTTACATGTAGTTGTTAGGTTTCTATATTGTTCGTTATGAAGTCTGATTTTCTTTTGCTGACATTTTTTTTCTTTCATCGTTCTCCCATTTCCTGATATCAATGAGAAGTTTGTGATCTATTAATTCCATTGAAAAAACTTTCTCAGAGTAAAAGTAGTTTAAATTGTCTCCATTGATTTTGATGCTTCTCTTTTAATTTATTATTCTGAGAAGTCTAGCTGCGATTAAATTGGAAGTTGTTACATAATAAGATCTGAATGTTGTTTTATCTGTGGATATATGGGAAGTTTCCTCTATAAAGGTTTGGCTTCTTTACGATTTCTCAATATTGCTTTCAGTTGATTTTATACATTTTAAAAATTTCCTCAGTTCATGATTTTCTTTCTATAAGATAATTTTGTAGAAACAGATCAACTTAGAATCTCAGACATTCTTTTTTTTTAACGATATTATGATCTCTTTCGTATTGATGGTTTCGTAATAGGTATTACTGTAGTTTGAATAATAAAAGAAAATGAAGGTGTCCTATTATAATAATTCAAAATTTTTATATACGAAATCATCAAAGACATATTTCATATTTTTATTGTAATAATGCTGCAAGCTTTACCCATTTTATGAAGAGCGCGTCACTTTTGTATTGTTAATTTAGAATCTAAAATTCTGAATAAATTATTCATGATGTGTAAATTATTCTGATTGTTATTTTTTTCTGTTTTTGGGAAAGAAGGAAGCTGTTTCTTTTTCCCTTAATGTATTTTCATTTAATGCTTGAAATATCGCATTGGGGATGTTTGAAGAAATAAAAGAAGTTTTGAGTTTCAAAATTTTTAGTTCCAACTGTGAAATTAAAAAAAAATAAAAAAAAAATGCATGCTTTATATTGTTCAATAGCTTTTCTCGACTGATTTAATCATAACTACTTTACATTTTGCTGCTTTTAACAGATTATCTATTCCGTATACGAAAAAAATAATAAAATCATTTTTCTTATCGTCATAGTTTGGGACAGTAGAGATGTTTAATGAGATAATAAGGAATAGGGTAATAATAAAGTGATTGGGTCAATTTTTAGGAAAAAGTAAAGAGATCGAAGCTGTATTAGGTCAAGTTTGTCTAAATTTTTTATCTGTATTACCATCTGGCATAGCTTTTCTTGTGGTCAGCTGCCTTTTGAAATGAGCATTTATCTACCTAAAGCCGTGCGAACACCACGCAACATTCCTGCAACTTAGTTGCGCGATTTTGACGTCACGAGTGATTTCGACGTCACGAGTTGCAATTTCTTTGCAACTTTTGTCATCGGAGTCGAGTTGCATGGACACCTGCAACTCCGCTGCAACTCGAAAAATTGCATCGAATTCCCCAATCACAGGGCAGCATTAGAACACGTCAGTTGTGAAACCACGCCCATGAAAAAAATGGCGTCGAAAATTTTATCTGTCGATTCGTTTTGAAGACAGGCTCATACTCAATTAATATCAGAGTACAGTAATACCTTGAGATACGAATGTCCCAACATACGATTTTTTTGATATACGAAGAAAATTTTCATATAATTTACGCCTCGAAATACGAAGATATTTTTGAGATACGAATAGCTAGTACAGCTAGATGTTGTGGATCTGGTGCAGAAGCATGCATTAGAACTCACGACGGAGGAGCTGAAGAAGTTACAAGAGATGATGCACTCAGAGGTGATGAACTTAGCAGTGAGGAGGGGGTCGAGAAAGAGGAGGTGCTATCTTCACGTGAAATTCGTGATATCCTTGCTAAGTGGCAAGAAGTGTCCGATTTTATTGAAAAGAGACACCCGGAGAAATTGTCTACAGGGAGAGCCAGTTCATTGTTCAATGACACTTGCCTTGCGCATTTTACAAACATTCTAAAAAAGACAGAAACAGATCTCTCTTGATCATTTCCTTTGGAAAAGACCACGTCTTAGTGGCGGTACACCTACTGCAACTGAGGCCAAAAATGCCAGACGTGAGAGTGGCAGTGATAGTGATTAGTCTTAGTGTAAGTAAAAAAATAGTACATTTAGTAAAAAAATATAGTACATTTATATCATGCATACAATAAACATTGTATTTATCTTATATTAAATCTATATTTGGTTGGTATTTAAAGCATGTTAATTATTTTTTGGGGGGTAAATTTCTATCACTGGAACAAATTAATTCTATTTCCATTAATTTCTATGGGAAAAATTGATTTGATATACGAATTTTTTGATATACGACGATCGCCACGGAACGAATTAAATTCGTATGTCGAGGTACCACTGTATTGCGAGTTTCTTTCACGCATAAATAAAGTTTATACTGAAATGCAGTAATTGTATGCGGAAGAATTTATCAGAGAGGTTTCAAAATCTCGATTTTTTTGGATTTTCCACATCGGGTTTGGCAAACGCGAAGGCTGCTGACGCAGAATGCAAAAGTTATGACGTCATTGTTTCCAGGGGAGCATGGTTTCTTATTGGCTGTTGGTCATTCGTTACTTTTCATTCGAAATAACAACATGAAATTAAATTCCATAGCGGCTAATAATTTAAAAAAAATATTTATCATATGTTGTCAATCATTCACTCTTATATTATGTTTGAAACGACATAACCGAATTTTGCTTGACGTCACACGTGACATATTTAAAATCTGCGTTGTCATGGGTCAGTTGCATTTTCGAGTTGCATATCCGAGTTGCAAGTGTTCGCGCTTGACAAAGGTTTATATCAACTCGTGACGTCAAAATCGCGCGACTAAATTGCAGGAATGTTGCGTGGTGTTCGCACGGCTTAAGGATTTGGTTTCCACATTTTGATGTTGTTTTTGTTGTGATAAGATGTAATAATGTGTGATTAATGGCGTTAACAATTTAAATCAAAGAAAAGTGAACAAGAAATGAATGTGCGACAACAAAAATACATTTAAAGGACAAAAATAATAAAGTGTGAAATACATATGATAATGTATTGTTAACAAAGGAAAAAAAAAACCCCAACATATTGAATGTCATCGTCAAAATGGTGTTCTTTCAATATATGGGAACAGAAATTCATGATGGATTTTATGAATATTTTTGACGTATGGATGCAGATTTGATTTGGGACGAGAAATCAAATGGAAGCAAATATAATAAGTATAAGAATAAATTGAATAAGAATCGATAAGGACTAAACTAATGAACTATTTCTTATTCTAGTTTAAATACATTTAAAGTAGATGATGCATTCTAAGTATCTGGATGATATCTGCAAATATCGTAAGAATTGTTATCATGTCACTGAAAGCATTTAATCCTGATGAAATAAGAATATATCGGCATTAACATAAGTAGAATTTATTTCATTTCAGAAAATCGTTTAATATCAGATACAGAAGAACGATTAACACCATTTTGAAATCGATCGTTATTCACAAAGTAGTAAGTCAATAAAGTTAATCAAAAATAGTTAATTAAATTAATTAACATAACTAAGCAAAAGAATCTCTTGCCCCCACTGCAAGAGATGATCGCTACTTGACGCTGATAACACGAAGGAACCGGCGAAGCAATGCGACTGAGCTGCGGGGACATTTCTAGCTGCTACTGTACAACGGATGTGTACTCAGACCGTGCGAAATAGACTCCGTCACGGTGGACTGTTCAATAAGACCAATGGTACCTATTCCATTAACTGCTTTCATCGCAGAACCCGCAGAAGGTGGGTTGAAATGCATCTTCCTTGGACCCATGAAGAGTGGTCCACGGTTCTCTTCAGTTACGAGTCAAGATTCAGCCTGCAACCTGACAATCGTCGTGCCCTGATCTGGCGTGAACGTGGAACACGGGAGAATCCAAGTTTCGTCCAAAAAAGACATACCTTTGGTGGAGGCAGAATCATGGTGTGGGCAGGCATCAGCATTGGCCTGCATCGATGTTAGAAATGGAACGGTGAATGCTGTAAGATATCGGGATGAAATTACTATATGGTACCCTATGCTGGAGCAGTTGGGGCCAACTTTTTTTTTATGGACGATAATGCACGCCCCATCGTGCGCATCTCGTCAACAACATGCTGCAAGAGGCTGGAATCGAGCGCATGGATTGGCCTTCACGTTTTCCAGACCTGAATCCCATCGAACACGCTTCGGATGCACTAGGAGGACGTGTTGCCAGTCATCAATCACTTCCCATAACAGTGCCTCAGCTGGAAGTTGCCCTGGTGCGCCAGTGGCCACGAATCCCACAGAAACTGCTGGACAATTTGATCCTTTCCATGCCTCATCGTTATCAGTGTGTTGTAGTTGTCTCAGGTGACCGTGCACCCAACTGAACAGTTAATGTGCGACACAGTTTTCACGTTTGACATCCGAATGTTAATCCCCGTCTATCTGTCACATCGTGCTCAATCCCGATAAATTGATTCTGCACCTCATTTGCATATTCAAACAACTTCCATTTTCGTATCATTTGCTTCTCTGATGTATGATAAATAAAGAAACTGAAATGCCTCTGTCTTTTTTTTTTTTTTGCAAATTTAAACATTGCAGATCTACTAGGTGTACTCATGTACCTGTGGTGTAGGTGCTGAGAGTAGTTAAGGAAGGATTGTTACTTAATAAAGAGTACATTAATTATAGTGTTAAAAATATTAAATAAAAAAAAAGAACAATAGGCCTATATAATATTACATAAAAACTAATAAGAGCAACGTGAACAAAATATAAAATAAAACAAGATATAAAGATATAGTTTGTTTAGCTTTTTCTTTTATATGTTCCAAATTATTTTTTCTTGATATCTTTTACTATTAGAAGAAGATTTTTTTTTAATTTTCCGATATTTTTTTCCATTATACGAGTACATTTCAGGATCTTCGTTAAAATCCTGTTATTGTTTCTAAGGCCGTAATTATTTTTTTGGATTTTCATACCTTAATATAGTTTGTAGCTTATTTCGAGTATATGAGGAGCTTAGTTTCAAAACCCGCCATCTCCAAAATTAAAAATTTTGGGAAAATAGGAAAAATTGTATCTACGTTATTACTGCGAATTTACAAATGAACTTTTTTTTGTAATATAGGTTATAGAAAGAGTAATAAAGTGACCCAAATCAAAAAAATCTGATCCTGGCAGTTTTAACGTTATATTCCATTTTTGTGAGGAGAAGGAGGTGTTTGATATAAAGTATTGGAGTTAGGGGTTTTTGAAGTAAGATTTTGCATCGTATATCTCGGAAATACAATTTCTTACTAGAAACATGGCAATTCTTACTCACCGCTGTTCCTATTAAGTCCAATGCGGTCGGATTTGGTCCCATCTGGTAAAAATTACTGATTTAAGATTAATAACAACACCTAGCTAACCCTTATGTCCATAATTTTTTAAAATAATTTTCACACTAAGTCGTATTATCACTATTCATAATTGAACATTCTTTTATTGCAATAAATGTGTCTTACATAATCTCACTCGCACTCTAGAGAATTTATTTTAAATAGTTTCCTCATCCGTAGCGCTGCATTCGCATTCACTGCCGGTTCTGGAATCTGAATATTCTGCCTCATCAGTCACCAGTATTCCCTTGTAGAATTCCAGATCTGGGTTTTCTTTCCATTCGTCGCCGTACCTTGTAACGAGGATTTGCGAACATCCTGGATTTTGTTCTGATTAATTTGAACTCCAAGGGATACACGATTCAGTGTTATCGACTGTAGCTTCTTTCCCCTCTTCGTAATCGAACTGAACTGTGTGCAATCGGTATTGTATTTCGGCAGGACCCAGGGAAGTGGCGGCCGAGTTAGTTTGGTGGCCCATAAGCTACGAAGAGTTCCCAGTCCGGGAGATAGCAGTTTGTGTTCGGAGAAGACATCCTAAAGCCGTTGCCGACGAGCCTATTGCCGCAGAAGTCAAAGACGTGCGTTAATCAAAGAGCGTCTTCGGGAAGAAACTTCGGGGAAGCGTCGTGAAGCTGTGGAAGCCCTGTTGATTCCTGTGAAATTCCGAGTGAATGCAGCTCAGCATTCATGGACTTTTAGTTATTGCACTTCAGTGATTAGATTAATAAAGTTTAGAGATTATCCTTAGCTTAATAAAGATTCACGCAGGTGAAGATTTACTCTCAAGTATCGAACTTAGATCAAACCCCAACCCCCTTACAACGCAGTTCAGTGGATAAACGTCCCATTGCCACTTTCACCGGTAGCAATATTCATAAAAACCGCAAGACTTTTGTTTCTATCGACATTACATGGATGCTGATATATTGAAACTATTGTGGCGCCACCACGCGTGGAAAATAATTTTGGATATGGCGAGGTTTGATAATGCATTTGCACTGGACATGGCGGGCTTTGAAACAAAATTCGTATCGAAATCGTATCACAATATATTGTTATGGCGGTTTTTGAAGTTAAACTGAATGCAAACGACGGGTTTTGATTTGAACTTAGTCAAAACTCCATTGGCTTGGAATTTGCAATTTTTGGAGATGGCGGGTTTTGATACTAAGCTCTTCATATGTTACATTAGCAACTGTCTTTATTTTATTATTTACATTATAAACGTTTTTATTATTAGTAAGGTAAGGGAACCAGTTGTGGATCAGGAACCAATTGCGGATCAAGTCGTTTACCGTCTTAATTATCACACTTATTAACAAATGGCACAGATATATAGAATCCCGATCCCTTCATGAGCTTCGTTTTGGTATTATAATTTGTTTGGAGTTTCAAGTGGAGCCATCCTGTGAATTTGTTAAATAATTTGTCAGAATTTCAAAAGAAAATTAGGGTGAGTTAGCCTGAAAGTTATTTGTAGTTATTCTAGAATGGATATACGTTAGATTTAATGTATGTATGATCGTACAAGGTTTAATATAACCGGGGAAAAATAAAACAGTGTTTTCTGCCTCTGGCCATGTTTGCGGGAAATTCTGAAGCCTTTTGTTCTGGTGGAAATTCAGCGGTTCGTGGGGTCCAATTGTGGATCAAACGTCACAATACAAATGAAGACTGTGAAAATGCAGTACATATTTTTTTATCGAACTGAGGTAATACAATGTCAATTATAAGAGCTTAATAAAGGAATAAATGCAAAAATGAAAATTATTTAGCTATTTCTCGTGGTGAAAACCAAGTTTATGCTTAGGCCGATCCACAACTGGAGCCTTTACCTTATATAGGTAATTTTTTGTTTTGGTGAATTATATTCATTTCGCAATATTTCTAAATTTTGTGAGCAGTGTATTTGAAGCATGAATGAAGAATAAAGTATAAAGTGTATAAAAAAATTATAAAGAAATCGATATTAATAAATAAATGAGTATTTATTTATCTACTATATTTCTTTTGTGGTCAATTACTAAATAACTAAAAAAAAAAAAAACTACACTCTGCAACCAACACTAAAAATAGTATTGTAGGATAAAGGCCAATTTTCTAACAGTTTTTATTTTCTTAATCATTGTTTTTTTGAAGGTCCCTTGTGTTTCAATTAAAAATCTATTTGAATTTATAAAAAAAATAATAAAAAAATAATTGCATTACTGTAGTTAGTTTTCTTCTACACATTTACATTATTGCAGCCCAATTATTCTCTTAAAGAAATGTAGGATATTTTACAATTTCTTATGAAACATTTTTTCATAAAGTAATATTTTTGAAAATGAATAATTGCATCAATTAATTAATACTTTTGCCTGTGGTCTTCAGTTGATAGTTTTGAGATCACGTTTATTTGGGATTACATTCAATTGCTAATATTAGCTTATTTAATGTCCTTCCTTATAATAAATAAATAAAATAAATAAATAAATAATACAAAATATTTTATTAGCGTAATTGGCTGAAAATAGTTCTGGGTGATTTTGAAGCCTCTAATTTTTTTTGTTTTGTTACTAGCTAAAATTTGGAAATTTTTATTACAGGCACTTAGAATCGTAAGATTTCAGGTACATAAAAGTTGTATTATTATTATTATTGTTGTTGTTTCTGAAGCTATTCAGTAATTGACTATATCTGTTATTAAGCCTTGTTAAGTTGAATTAGTATTTTTAGATTCCAAAAAAATTAAAATAAACAAAAACCTCGTATTAATATTTTAAGTACAAATAGTATATTCGGCCTCTATGAAGTCAAGTTTTTAGTTATTTATTCAGCTTTCGATTTATATATTCAGAATTATTCATAAAATAACTTCTCTACTGAATCAATTAATCTATTTATATCTTAGTAATGTAATTGTATCCTTATCTTCAGTAAATGTAGAAATGAGGAAAATTTTGTCTCAAGCTTTATATTTCCCTCCACTTAAATATACATTGAAATGAGAAATGACTAACAAGCTTCTGTTAAGTCTCTTATAATTGAACATTCAAATAGAGTATAAGAGCACGTTTTTAGTAAGCAAATCGATGAACATCGATGTCAAAACAAAACTCTAGAACCAGGCGTGGCAGTTCACAGATCACCTCGACATATCTGAAAAAATCTGGTAAAAAAATCTTAATAAAAATAAATAGAGTTCTTCACTTGTACATCGATCTGTTCTTTTCATCCATTTTCTAATTTTACCATGTGTCTCGTACAATTGCATCTAATCGGATTCCAATCTTACGAACTCCAATCTTTCGTTATTAGTTTCAGTAACTTTCGATTCAGTAAATGGAATTCCTTCTTCCCCTTATGCTAAAGAAGACACTGAATGCTTTCTTGAATTCAGATAAACGATCTGCTTCAATGACTATTCTTGATTTCGTTTTGACTTTCGAACTTGACCTGAAGGTGCAGCTTCAACCTTATCAATAGGTGGTCTCTTCCACTATTAAATCTATTTACCACACTATGATTTTCAATGACGTTGTTTGTGAGTCATAATACAGCTGTTCTTCTCCAAATTACCATTAAAAGAGTGTTTGTATTTTTTTTCCTTATCCATATTAACTGAATCTTATTGTGTGTTTGTCAGTTTTTGCATTGAAGTCGTCCATAATTCCTTGCATCTTCGCTTTCTTATTCTGAATCTTCTATTTTCGTTATCATCTGAATAAATGTATGAGATCATATCCTTTGATAGTTACTAGAAAAGTCTTAAGCTGTTAACTGTAATTTATCACTACAATATCCGGCTCTGCGGGGAAAATTTAAAGTTTTGTGCCCTTTATATCATATCAGTCCAATCTCTACTCGAGTTGTTATGAATTAACCTTATACTGGTCCATCTGCCTGACTGAAGCAGTAAGTGAATCAGAAAAATTCAAGACAGTTTGCAACTATTACATCCTTAGGATCCTAGACAATTTTTGGTCAAAATAACCTCCCGATCCATCAAAGGATGATGAAATGCATAAATTTTAAAATATCAGACATTGACTTTTGTATATAATATATAGATGTAACTGAATAATAACTAAATTGACAGGCTGAGGCATTATTATTTCGTAAGGCATAACAGACAAAAGACATTATACTATAATCTTATTTCTTCTTTTTGTAGCTTGTAGCAGTTTATATTTCATGAGAACAATAGAGTAAGATTAGAATCATCCCATTTTTACTCATATAGATGAACACTTGTGATTGGACGTTGTAATAATACGCAAATGGCACATTAAACTCCTTACGTATAACAATACCGGTACTTCAATATTTGTATAGAGGCATTCCATATCAAAACATGCTATGATTTTTCTACATAGGCTATTCGCGTGGAAAGTAAAAAAAAAAAAAATGGAAATTGAATTTTCAAAATATCATAAACTGCAAATACGAATTCTTATTTACACAAGCTGTTATTATTCAGAACTCTTTGCCCTAGACTGCTCAATTAGGTGTCATTTTAAAGCCTTTGAGAAATACTTTTTATTTGAGATCTCGTATTAAGGAAGAAACAAATTTTGAACCCTTTCCAAAATTTCGTTTTCGAAAATATCAAAAGGCCACTTTATATTTTTCCCGGGAAAAGATGTTTAAAACATAATTGTTTTCTTAACATTTTCGCAAAGTTTTATGAATATCAATAGGGCCACATTATTTATAACTTTTAATTAACCTTTCAATTGTAAGATATATTCAATTTTTTATTTCGTTAAAAACAGTTAAGCTGCTATTAGTGTAAAATGCATTTAATATCACAGATCTAAATTAAATACAAAACATTTAAGCAAAGCTACTTTATAATAGTTATCTGGAAATTAGATTCACAGAAGTCGACTAAACATAGTCGAGACCCAAGATGATCTTCAAGTCCATTTCAATTTATACTTTAAAGCTTAAATTTATATAATTAAAAATGCAGGTAAGAGTACTTTTGTGAATCTTCCCTTCTGATTCAGTGATTGCTTTACGCAAAAGGGTATTGAGTTCAAAAACCCATTAGTAATGGTAGGTTCCATCTTTGCCAAAAGTGTTCTGACTGGAATGTCCTGAATGTCTGGATCGGCTCTAAAATGGTGATGGCTCTTTGGGATGCAGAAGTAAACTTTCAGTTTGTCAACATTTTCGTGTTTGGCAAATATACGAGGTACTTACTTTAATATACTTAAAAAGTTAAGTTAAAGGATGCCACGACAGGCCTATGCAGGCCCAAGGGCTCGCGGGAGGTAAGGTCCCGGCGTTACTTGACCAACGGGACTAGGTTGAGGTCGGGAGGTCAGCCCGACGCCCGCCCGCCTTCAACTCCCGGGAAAGAAACCCGGTACCCATTCTACAGAGGGCTGGGTAGGCCCTAGGACCCGTTTGGAGGAGAATGGAGCGTGGAAAAATTCCCGTCTCCGCCGAGACCGGGAATCGAACCCGCGATCTCCAACCCGCAGCCAAGCGCCTTACCCACTCGGCTACCGGGCCCACACTTTAATATACTTACTTTAATTTACGTACTTACTTACTCTTACAATAATTACAACGTTAAAGTAATAATACAATTTAATTTTCTCGTGTAATTTCATAAATTTGTCTATAAATATGATTACTTCTAATTATAAAATGGCATAAAGAAGGTGCTTCTTTAGATTGAATTGCAGCAGGTTCTTGAATAAGGCTCATAGTAACTAATCAATTTAAAGTCTAAATGCGAGCTTAAAAATCCGATGTTGGAACTTGCTTATAACTTTATCGTGTAGAAACTCTTGACGAATGATTTAATGTTGCTCAATGCAAATGTTCAAGTGAAAATACGTTTATCTCTTCACGGTTTTTCTCGTTCTCAACGGCTGAAAGTAAAACTATGAAATGCGGATAAAAAGTTATCTTGAAATTGCATTAAAATATGGGACAATTATGCGTCCCACATTAAATTTGTCGGGACAACGGGACACAACCTCAAAAAACGGGACAATTCCGTAAAATATGGGACGTCTGGTCACTCTAACCTAGTTCAGTTCTCTAGGACAACAAGGGTTGTTGAATTTGTGTAAATAGAAGTTCGTTCAAAATTCTCCTTTTTCTCCATTTTCAAAATTTAATTAAAAGTAAAAACAAAAACTTCTAATTTTCCTAAGTGCAGCCGATATACAAAAACATGACAATCTGATACATACAGGTTCAAAGAATCTTTTCTTCATGTTGATTTGACAAAATTCGAAGTTCCTCACAATTAGTAATCTTGAAGGATACTTAATAATTATCTATTATCCACTGCTTCCCGAAACTAAAAGTCCCTGATATAAAATTTAGATGACTGTATATAAAAATCACATTCCCGTGAAAATATGTATTTGTAGCTTTTTTTAATGTAGGATGATTTCCCTTATTTTCGAAGTAACATTTAAGTTTATTGATTCGTTGCTCCAGGCATCTACTCCATTCCTACACTTCATTGTTCATGATATTCACGACCTGTTGACATGGTTCTTAACCCTTTTTTTATTTTACTATATCGTATTCTTAAGTGTCTGAACAAACCGCAGTATTTGACTACAACTGATCCAACGCTTTTATTGACTGATAAAACTCTAGATCCTAAGTTTTCCGTATTATAAGGTTTGTACAGATATAGAGACATTGTAAGGATAGTATAAAGATACTGTAAAGATATAAAAATTCTTTTATGTCACAGAAATTCAAGTGTAAAATAGTTTGTTCATAGAATAGTCTTCTAAGTTTATCAATCTGTTATTATTCAGTAATCCGGATCTTATCAACAGATTCGGCTAGAGATCTCAGGAGTCTTATCTCCTTCTCTGCCCACTCACTGTTGAAGAAAAACGATAGAATGCTTTAACACTTATTGTATCTTCTTCAATAGTATTGAAGTAATATTTTTATTTCCTCAATCATAAGCACTGAATTCTTTTACTGTTATGTAACAAACATTATAACAGTTTAGGGCTAAACTCCACTTCTCCGTCTTCCGTTATGTTTCCGTAACGTAATTGCTTTAGTGACGTAGTTATCTATTCAGTGTCACCAGAATTGAGTCTCGTAAGACGTAACGAGGATCTTGAAATCGACGAACATAGGCATTATATTTATATAATATATGTTCGTCGATTTGAAGATCTCCGTTACGTCTTATGAGGCTCAATTCTGGTGACCTGTATACGTAACTATGTCACTAATGCAATAACATAACGGAAGACGGAAAAATGCGTTTAGCCCTTTATATTATGTATGAACATTATCTATTCATACATGAGATGCAGCTTCAATATCTATAGATATTGCAATAACAAGTTTATTTTATTTCAGTAGTTTATTACAGAAATTGAACGAAACTAGCATAAAGAATTAGTCTATTTTTAGACCTTCTTTAATATTACTCTTATTGGAATGATGTCCTCTATAAATTTCTCATTTTTTTATGATGTTCATGTTTGCAAAATGAGTCTTTTCGTTTTATAATTTTATGTAAAATCATGTGAATCATTAAAATGAAAGCTTGTTGCTTTGTTTTGCACCTATTACATGTTGATTGAATTTTTGTATTATTCTATTATTATTGACGATTTGTCGTGTTTGGTAAAATTAAATGAAACTCCTGTACTTTGATATTTTTTGATAAAATTTCTTTGTCAATGTTTATTAGTAAAGCTGTTGGTTTTTCTAAAGCAAATTAAAACTTATCTCAAGATTTTAATCAGCTTCTTTTAATTGAATAATCTTTTAATTTGAATAATTCATTGAACGTTTATTTGATTTTCCTCATTATCTTAAGACGTGATGGGAACTTCAAAATGTCGTCCACATAAATCAGTGCAATTATTTCAACTTATCTTTCTCGTAAATCATTCAAAAATTTGTAGTTTACATACTTATATTACAGCAATTTT
The DNA here is from genome assembly GCA_023159025.1 of Thereuonema tuberculata. Classification (NCBI taxonomy): domain Eukaryota; kingdom Metazoa; phylum Arthropoda; class Chilopoda; order Scutigeromorpha; family Scutigeridae; genus Thereuonema; species Thereuonema tuberculata. The sequence goes on from JAFIDM010000002.1 coordinate 19,925,944, forward strand.
TTTTCTTTTTATCTTCTACATGATCATGTATTTGTCGGCTGCCTGTATTAGTCCACTTAAAGATTACTTTAATTTTCCAAATATTACTACACCCATACGACGTAAGGCATGAAGTAAGAAAGTACATTTTAAGTAAGAAATATTATATTTCTTTTTTAATCATTAGTAATATAATCGAAAATGCATAACCAATATTCTGCTTTTACCAGTAAGAAGTAACATAAGTACATTTTCATGTAATTTGCAAGCTCTCTAGTGTTTTAAACAGTTTTAAACTTATTTATCATAACAACCAATAAGTTTTGTACTTCATTTTGAATATTAAATTTCTTAGAAATTGGCAAGGCCCTTTAACATATTAAACTTTGGATTAATGAAGTTTTCACATATTAGCGTACTTTTAAGATAAGTCAAACTTTGGACCTTCGAAATCTGTCTTCTTGTTATTCGACAAATGCATTTTCGTTTCCATATAATTCGTAAACTCTGTTTTTATATTAAACAAGTTTTCTTTCAACAATTGATTTCGCACCCCGAGCTGTCACCGGGAAGAGACTGGGACGTCGTTTCGTCCTCTTTAGGGCTCGCCAGTCAGCCAAACTCCACCGATGACAGTCTCGGAAGGTGAGAAAGGCTAAGGAAAAAAACACCAACCAAAAATAAACAATAATACAAAACAATGACGATTCCTTGTGCTGCATTCGCTAGGCTCAAAAGGAATTTAATAAAAGAATAAAAGAAAGCATTAAAGTTATGCAGTATAAGTAATAAGGAATTTAACGGCCAAAATAATTCAATAAATGATAACCAAGGAAGGCACAAGGCTAAATAAAGTTTTATTTCATTTTACTTATTATTCCATCTGACATTAAGATGAATCGTTCTCCGCTAATTTCGAATGCTTTGTTTTGATTCAAAATCACTGGATTCCTTTGTATTTTCATTTGTTGAAGATTTTATGTTTGGCTTCTACGTTAGTCAAGTAAACTTTTCACTTTTTCATTTCCTAACATCTTTCCCTTTTTATCCATTTTCAATTTTATCTACAAATACCTATAAGCAGAATACTTCCTTTTCTGATGAATAGAGAATGCTGATAAATTATCTTATAATAATCTTATTATCAATATCATGTAAATCTTACTGAACACCATCTATCCATCCTTTAATTCTCATATCCTATTTTTACCCTGTCTATTTATTCATTTTTACAGACCTTTTCTTTGTATAAAATCTGTTCATGTTTATTTAATTCCATCTACTTGCTTTTAACAGTATTTACATTTTCGTTTAATTTCATCTAGAAAAGTTCTGTCGTAACTGTTTTTACTTAATTTTTTTTAGTTAGAGATTTCATAATTTCATAATTTAAGAAACTGAATGCAATACACAGCAATTTGGGAGATACTGTATATATAGATGAGATCAAACTTACTTTAACATGAATCCAACTTTAATATCGATATTTAACATACATCGTAATTTTCACGGTTTAAAACGCTAAAGGAACAAAGCCTGCATTTATCGTGATTTCGTCTCTCAAGTATCTGAAGTTACAAGGTCTGTTGCAGTTCAAAGGATTTTTTGTTTTGCAAAGTAAAAAGAAAAACCATTTGCAAATGTACAAATATCTTTATTCACTAATTCTTAATTATGAATAACAATGACTTCCATAAAAAAACACAAAACAAACAAACAAAATCAGATATTGTAAAACATTACATTTTGTAAATAAGTTCCTTTAAGAAATGCGTCTGTTTAAAACTTTACATACTACAAACAACAGATTACATTTAGCAGAGATTAATATTCGTTCATCTAAATTGAAGTGGCAGATCCAGACAGAAAGAAGTAAATTTAATAAATTGTTTATTTTTAACGAAGAAAGAGTTTAATCTGAGGGATATTTAAAATATGTAGAACCTACAATAAATATAAAAAGAAGCAAAATATCGTAGAAACTAAGAAGTTGAGATCATGTTTACATTTGTTTTACATAGCTTTTACATTTGTATATTACTTCTGATGTTTTTAATACTGGAAAAGAAATTCCTATTCTAAAGGACAACTATACTTTGTAAAGATCATTAACGTAACAACTTAATCTATTAAAGAAGTCTTATTCAAAAAAAATTTCTGTGCAGTTTTTTAAAAAAAAATTATTTTAACTATTATTTCGTTCACTATTATATTATCTAAGATCTAACATTTACTAAAGACTGACCATTAAAATTATCATTTTTATCTAAACAGGATATTATGTTGAATGTTCGACTTGTTTTGCATAAGATAGCGAAGTTGTTGATGTGATTGGCTTCTTTTCATAAACTTTGAAAGCCACAGCAGTTGAAAACCTAATATTAAGAATATACCTTCTTTTGCATGACTTAATAATAACTACCATGATGACCATATCCAAAGTGATGACCATCATAACCGTGATGATGACCATATCCACTATGATGACCATCATATCCACCATGATGACCATCATAGCCACCATGATGGCCACCATGATGACCACCATGATAACCTTTATGCCCATCATCGTGATAACCTTTGTAGCCACCATCATTATATCCATGATAAGTGACACCATATTTGTCTTTCACCACTGCTTTGACTCCATGGTGATCAGCAACATATTCCACCACACGGACACTTCCGTCTTTTTCCTTGAGGGAGTATTTTCCTTTGACGTATTTTCCACCAACTCCTTCTTCATGGCGGGAATTGTAATTGTGATGATAAGGAGAACTGATATCGTAACCGAATTTGTAGGATTTGCCCTGAAATATTAAAAATTTGAATAACCGTAATGGAACAGAAAAAAATTAAACGCATCGTTAAATAATAAAGCATTAGCATATAGATTTATACCGATATACAATTTTGTCTTAAAAATTACTCATTGATATACTCAACTTACGTTTTGTTGATGGTAAATCACACGCTTGTCATCACCATATCCTTTGTAGCCACCATGCTTATAGTCATCTCCTTTGTAGCCACCATACTTGTCATCACCATATCCTTTGTAGCCATCATCCTTGTAGTCACCTCCTTTGTAGCCGCCATGCTTGTAATCATATCCTTTGTGGCCTTCATAACGATCGTCATGACCATAACCGTAATCATCAGCAGAGACATACACCACAAGGGCCACCAGAAAGAAAATAATGCACTAGAAATAACCGAAAAGTAGATAGTATTTACTTCATTAACAATTCAAAATAAAGAAGGTCTAAGTTGATTTTCCACATATATTTTATTTATATCATCTTAAAAATAGTTAGGATTGGATTTCTTGCTGTAACATTTTATTAATGCAATCTATATTCCCTGTATTCAAATTAAGTCTTAAATAAAGTTGTAAGTACAACAATAGATACAACAAATTGAAAAAAATTAAAAAATAGTTAGATTTATTTTAAATGTTATCATTTATATTCTTTTGTTTAAGTAGAATATAAACAATTATGTAGAATGTGATGAAATATCTGCGAAACTCAGAGGACCAACTTTGAATTTTGCCTGTTAGATATATACATTATATATATTATAGGTTATTACAGATATAATAACATTTAGTGTGGGCCCGGTAGCCGAGTGGGTAAGGGCGCTTGGCTGCGGGTTGGAGGTGATGGGTTCGATTCCCGGCCTCGGCGGAGGACGGGAATTTTTTCCCCGCTTCTTTCTCCTCCAAACGGGCCCTAGGGTCTACCCAGCCCTCTATAGAATGGGTACCGGGTTTCTTTCCCGGGAGTTAAAGGCGGGCGAGCGACGGGCCGACCCCCCGGCCTCAACTTCGTCCCGTAGGTTCTGAACACTGGAGCCTACCCTCCAGCTGCATTGCGCGGTCCTCTGGGCCTGATCGCAACTTTAACTTAATAATAACATTTAGTACTTCTATTATAAACTAATTGATTTCTATTATAATCTAATTCATCAAAATCTTTTTTAAGTTTTTTTTTTCCGTAATTTTTTGAATTGCTAAAAATTGCATTATTTAAGTATTTAATTTTTTAATTTCTTTCGCTTTCTTATTTTTATAATTTTACGTTTTGTTTGTTTATTTGCAAAATTTTCTGTCTACTTGTTACAGTTAACTTTAAATAAATACATGGCTTTTCGGGTTCATAACTTTTACTATAATAACCTATTCCATTTCTATAATAATGTGGAATAAAAGAAATACGCTACAATTTGTGTTTCGATAAATTCTAATTTGAGTTTTTTTTTTATCTTTACATTACTTTTTTGTAAGTATTATTAAATCTTAGAAAAATAAAAGATAAGACGCTTCATAGATTGCTTTGGCTTCATTCATTGATGTATGAAAATATTAACATAATAAATATATTCAAAACCGAATACGAATTATAATTCGTCGATTATATTAGCTTAGCAATAAATACAAATTCAAATGACTGAAAGGGTATAAATGATTCATATTTTCTTTAGATTAAACATTAAATCGAAAACGAAAGTTAAAATATAGGGCATACTACAACGCTTGATGAAAAAGATTTTGAAAATCAATTATTTTTAGGAATTATTTTTAGCTGTTACAAAAAAAACACAAAAAACAAAAAACAAAAAAAAAAAAAACAGACAAGACAGACTGAAAGAGGAGGCCCTTTGATTTTTATTAAATTTATAATATTTAAATGCCAAATAGAACTCGATGGCAAACCAGAATCCAAAGGCTTTGCACCCACGAGTTCTTCATGAATTCTCGTAATTGTCATTTTTTATCTTATTCTTTTCTTATAATGTCAAATCTATTATAATTTTATAGAAAGAAATAAGCTACTTTAAATACAATGTTTTAATCTTTTCTTTAATCTTAATATCATTTCTGTTAAAACATAAAGAAATAAAATAAATATAACTTTTAGCTTTAGACTGTTTTTATAGTAATGATCAGATGACTAAATTTAAATGATTACATTTATAATTGTATGTATTTGTTACATTTTCCTGCGTCATAGGAAAGATCTTAGGGAAAATATACTTAGCAGCAGAACCTATTATTACGGAAAATTTATCATTTGGCTTGAATAATTTATTTGATTCAGAAATTCTGAAGCAATAAATGTAAGGCTTAATTTTTTTAAACGTGCTTTTCTTTTTAATTATTTAGAGCCTTTTACACTTTAAAATAAAAAAAAAAATACCTTCTATAAATACGTTCTAACAACCTTTTTAATTCTATCTTGTTTTAAATTCAGTGAAATATTCTAGTAAAAATTTCAAGTGAGTTTGTATTCCATCAAATCTTTTAAAATTCAATTTAAACTTTTTTAAAATTAGGAGACAAATAAATTAATATCAGTACGATTTCTGATAAGTAATAATAAATTAATAAAGTAGGCCTATTAATTTCAAATTGTAATTCATTTACCTTCATGTTTCCTTTTTTTCTTGGAGTT
>JAFIDM010000002.1:19944371-19960574 GCA_023159025.1 Thereuonema tuberculata
TCTCATGATTTATTTGATTCCATGTATAAATTGGTTAAGTTCGTCTGTCTGTCTGTCTGTAAATCGATATAATTAAGCTATTAAGATAGATCCAACGGTTATCAATGGTACCAGTGAATCAAAAGTACTCAAATTGGATGAAAATATTAGTTCATTGTGTCATTCCATGTTGTTTCCATGAAATTTTATTCTTGGGAATTGACCTCGACAACTGAAATTCTAACAAAACATACGTTCAAAACCAAATATATTTGTTACCACCGTATCCATTTCAATGAAATTTGGCATATTTACTCAGTTGTTTTCTTTGATTTCGAAACTCAAAACCATTTTTGCAGTAGAAGCTTCGTTCACAAGTTAGGACAGTATTTAGATTACATTTACTTTACATTTGATAGTTGATAATAAAATGATTTTTCAGATTTGTTTATGCATGTCATCCGACAGGCTTTGCTGCTTTTTGTATTATAATAGTCCATTAAAATTGTTAATATCTGTACGTTATTAGTTAATTCTAAATATTTTTCCTTCTACAATTTTTTATTTTTGTATCAAAAGGTGACATACCTTCATAACATGTAATGTAATGAAGTTCTATATTTATTATTTATCTTTTGTATTTGTGTGTTTGATGAGGTATTTTAATATTTCTACACACAGTATACATAAAGTGATAATAGATTGTTGCACAAAGTCAACAGCTATTTCTATTTTCTTCGACAGACTTAATCCGTTGTGAATATCTAATACTATTTTTAAGGTCATCTTTATAAGATTCCCAATCAGTAGTTTTTGGATCTGTAGAGATGAGTAGTAAAATAACTTGATTCTAAAATAAATCAAATGTATTTATGATCTGAAAAAGTCATCTCATTGGATACCTGCCAGTTTTTGACCCTGTGCTAATATATTGAGTGCCCAATGTAATATCGCTAACTTCCTCTCTAATTTTATTGAAAAAAGGTAGGAGTTTTTATGAATTTGTAAATCAGTAGTGATTATAAATTCTATAAGTTTTTCACCTTTCATATGAATGTCTTTACTCACCACATAATGTGGTGTGCATTGACTTCAATTCCAGTGATGAGTTCTTCCTTTTTATTTCTCACCATATTTACAAGTTTCGAAAACTCTTCAATAGGTGGAGGTTCAAGTGAATCATAAGGGAAATAATCAGAGGTTACTATAACATCCCTCTGTTTTTCCTTATTATTATCCATAACCTTGATTGCTACCAAATTATTGGTGCAGTATTCAGTTAGTGTGAAATACTTGATATTGCTTTTAATAAATATACAAGCACGTGGTTTATCGTTTAAAGATGCAACAATAGTTCCCCCAAAGTTTCTTCATCCTCTTACCTTTCCCTTGTAATACCAAGATTCTTGAATGAGGACAATACCCACAGCTTCTTCCACGATGTATTTGCAAGTGTAGCTGTTGCTGCTTTGCTCTTCTGTAAGGTGACTTGAGTAAACTTCATATATCACAAAAAATAAAGTTTTTCAAGGTTTAGAAGAGATACCAGGTTTTGCATTTTCTAAGTTTATTCGTGTTCTCTCCTCAATGTTAGCCTCTTTTCCTTTTTTCCCCTGGATTTTGAAAGAAACCTGGTTAAATTTAGGTGAGGCTTGTAATCTAGTTCTGCTAATTTCTTAGCAGCAGTTTCAGCAATACCAAAGACCAGTTTTTGTCCTTTGGTTTCACATCTATGCCTAATGAGTCTACATTCCCTGCGATTTAGTCCCCGGTTCTGTATCTCTAGACGTTTAATAATAGTTTAGACCTCTAGCTGCGTGAGCCTGGAATCCACACTAACACTTTAATTGGTTTTGGAAGTTCTTTAACTTCCATTACTTTGTATATAGTCGAGTGTTTATAAAGGCACTCCAACCATTCTTTACTAGATTTAGTAGTAGATGTTACTCTCAGGTAACTACCTAGAAATCTACTTTCTTGAAACTGAGGATTAGCATTCCCAGGTATGATTTTTATCAATCTCCCCGAGGATGTCATTTTCAATCGCATTGTTAATTTATTTTCAGGGTATTGTACAGATACAATCGCCATTTTAATGGCAGATGCTGTGTCCTTGTAGGATGAAGGGTTTATTGGGCCCTTAGATATTTTGCAGGTTTTCCTCTTAGAGAGGGATTGCTATCCTCAGAGATGGGCCTTTTACCGGTCCCACTTTTGGTAACTATCTGCTTTGTGGAAGTGTTTTTCCGGTACTTTAGAGTCCCGGGTCTTTATTTCCAGTAGTCTTTATTTCTTAAGTTTCCTTCGCTGAGCCCCGGAAAGTTTCTATCTTTCCACGTCAGGCGTTGGATTCCTAAGGCATTTTTTTTTCCTGTGAGTTTCCACCACTGGTTACCACTACAGTTTGTTCTTTTTCCAAGGTCGCTTTATTGCTCCCTTGTGTTCCATTGCCGTTCGAGTTCCTTTGTGGGTCCTCGGCAATGGTTTTTTCTTTTGTTAAGTCCATAAGAATTTAAGAACTGGGGAATTAAACAGTCGCCAGACATCTATCCCCATATGTGCCTGGAAGGCGTTGCTTAAAAGGCAGTTTAAATACTGTGGGTGTCGCCAGGCAGCCCACAGGGATCGTTCATAACACTAATTTACCCCGTAGTGCCACTCATCCATAGGCACGATACATTCCACCTTAGATTCGAGGATCAGAGCCTCGTTAGCCATCCATAGTTCTTAACTAGATCCTAGGATGTTGCCCACCACTCCCGACAGGGACGTGAGGTTGAATTTTGAGTAGCATTTGTTTATCTAACTGCAATTTCAGTTTAGTTGAACATAGAAACTTTTGAATTACAACGATTATTAGATTTTAAAAACATTTTCTTTCGAACTCTTTGTCTGTTGGTTCGATTTACATCGAAAATCAATTTTGATCTTGTATTTTGTATCTTGATCTTTGATCAATTTTGATCTTTAATCTACGGTATGTGCCAAAACAAAGGATACTGAAAGTCACAAGCTTTTGTTGCTCATGGGCACCACGTGATCACCTCATCGAACGTCGTAATGGAAACGTAACACTTATGTTGGTTGAAGCTTGGTGGATGTTCATTGATGTTAACAAAAACTTTTATTGTGGAGCATTATTTATTGGAGCTCATACGGAGTTGGACGTTCAAATGGACCACCTTTGCTTTACGTTGGAAATTCATTTTGGGAACAGTTTCAAAAATCACCACCCACAAACATTTCGTTAGACAGCCAACGTTCTGACACAGAGCAAAGGCTGCACCGGACAGCAAATATGAATCCAGGAAGGCTCCTTGAGCATATGGTACACTGGTCTAAAAGAAGGCTCCCGAGAACATTCTTAAAACTGAATCTTAGTCAAACATGTATGAGACGAATATTCAATTAAATTGGTGTATTTGCCTGTAAGATACAAACCGGACAACGTCTGAGCAATAACGACAAGGATGCGAGAATCTTACTGTGCTAGCGATGGCGTATGAAGATGAAACATTCTTGTCAAATATCTGGTTTTCCGATGAAATCCATATTCATTTGAATGGATTCATCAATGACAGACAACCCATTTTCTGGGATTTGAACGGCCAGACATCATTGTGCAGAAACCCCCTCTATAATGAGCTTGTAACAATATGGTGTGCAGTGTCTGAAATCTTGGGCCTTCATTTTGTTGAAGATCATGGGAATCTTGTTACTGTGAATCAGATGCAGTACAGAGAAAACATTGTCACACCATTTCTGAGGGATTTCATCAGATTCTGCCGTGCACATAACCATTGACATGGCTGTTTCAATTTCCTTTCCTGTGTTGTCCACCTTCTTCTTCACTTTCTCTTCGGTCGGACGTCATTCTTTAATGGCGTCCTGGGGGAAGGCAACGGGAAACCACCCCCAGTATCTGTTCCCTAGTATATCTACGGCTTCTTCTAGGGGTTCGCCCTTCGGGGGTCACTAGGTTCCGTAGACCGCGTAACTTCGTATATACGAAGATCGCACATCATGATGATGATGACATAACCATTGCCACTTCATATCCAATGGTTCTGCAGGTTGGGCTAGAAATGCCACACAGCGAGGGACACGCTTCAATTGTTTCTTGCGAAGTTTGGTCATGGCGTCATTTCCCGTAGAACAGCCTTTCCATATCTGTATCATTCACTGAGCTTACACCATCGGACGCTTAATTTGGGTATGCTGAAGGAAGCATTTTCCGAGAGAACCCACCGCAGATTTACATAAAAAGATTGGGACATGCATCACAGGACTGAAGCAACCTATCATCAGAGACATATTCGAAAAATCTACTTGAGGGTTACGAGGACTGCCTGCAACGCAACGGGCAGCATATTGAACGTAAACGTGGACATTGACTTCCGTGCAGCGCAAGCTTCCTCTACTATTCGTATTCTGTATGTCACATAAACCATTTTTGTACACAAATATTTCAGCATCGTTTGTTTTGGCACATAATTGTACTTCTTAATCTTTCTATTTCTTTAGTTTTGGATGATCGTGCTGACAGGCAGACGGAACGATGCATATGAAAGGTGTTACATAAGTTAGAGGCTTTCATATGCATCGTTCATCCGTTGTCCTTCCGTTGGTTATCACGATAAACCAAAACTAAACAAACTGAAATAGTTCTATTGAAACTTCAAAAGGATATGAATTCTGCGACGGCAGAATTCATTTCAAGATTTACATTACAACTATGATTCTGTTTTAATTAGAATTGTTTCTTTTTTTCCTTTCTCTCTTTCTCCACCATAGGTTGCAAAACACAGTTACATTTATAGAAATATATCTTTCGGCTTTTACAAGTTTTTATTTTCCTTTTTTTCAATCAAATTCAGAATTCCTTTATTTTTGAATTCCTCTGGAGAACAAATGATAATTATTGTAATTACCTTATCATCTTGTTCTTTGATTTAAAATCGTTGAATGTGGCAATTTTTTAGATTATTATTCAAAATAAATTGAATAACAAGCATTTTTTTCTTTTACTTTTCTGTTTTTCTTTAATTATTGAAGACTTGACTTAATTTTTAATTTTAAATTAATTCTTATGTTGCTATGATTTTTTTTCTAGACCACCATTCAGAATTATACAAAAAGTGTAAGAGCTTTTTTTTTTTATTTTTTTTTTTATTTCTTATAGAAAATCTTTGTTTTCATTATAAGTCAATAGATATTTTTAATATCTCATGAAATAAATTATAATAACTTAAGTTTAGAAATTTATCTCTTACTACAATATCCTGCTGTCAACTAACTGATGGTTCTATTGCACATTGTTATAAATTGGCTTCATTTTGAAAGATTGATAATTCCAAGCTTTTAGTTCCCTTTGTGTTTCCTAGTTTAAGTATAACATCACACTAAATATTGCTATATATTTTTTATTTCTTAAAATAAATTTAAATACATTTAAATATAAAATTTAAAAATTTATTTATTCTTATACATAAATGTTTGTTTTGTTTTTTATTTAAAAGGAACATTTATTTATAAGAAAAAAATAAGTAGGCCTATAAAAACGCAGGCAATTAAAGAATCACTGAGCGATTTGTGGAATTTTCGCACCGGGAATCCAAGACATTCTGTAATTATTTAGTGCGCTAAACATCAAAATAAAAATTAAGAATAAAAGGATAATACATTGATCCCCATGCACAACGCTTACCTTATGAAGGATCAATTTGTAAAACAGACATAGACGTAACAGCAAAATTTAATGTGTGTAATACATACATAACAAGAAAAATAAACATACATAAAGAACCATTAACAAAGGACAAATAAACGGAATAATGGCCCATCAGTTAAAAAAAAAAGCATCAAAATACAAATTAAGAATAAAAAGGGCAGTGAAACAATTCCCGCTAGTAGAACGCTTGGCTTATAAATTTGTAAAATAAACAAACATAATGACAAAATTTAACGTGAGTAGATTATGCACAATAACATTCTTTTTTATATTTAAGTATTTCTGTTACTTTTAATGTTATATATTTTTATGTATTCAGTGCTGCAATTACATATTCATTATTTTCGTTCGATTTATGAAAAAAGATTAATGCTTTATGAATTACTATTGTTTGAAATTAGTTAACAACAGAATAATAATAATAATAATAATAATAATAATGATAAATACCCTTTTATATCATAGATCCGTTGTTTAAACGATTATCGGGGAAAAGCGGTAAGAAAATTGATCTCCTCCAAAAAAAAAAAAATTTTTAAAGTAAATTGAATAATGAAACATGAGTTTGTTAATTAATATCTCATTGAAATTTATAATAGCTTTATACGTAAAGTTTTGTCTTTACTTAAAAATTTCATTTAAATTAAAATAAATTGAATTGCAAATTTAACTTCAGCTTAAAAAATATAATCGTAAATGAAAGTTGAGTTTTTCATTTACAATTATAATCCATTCTTTTTCAGTTAATCTGACTGTTTCAAAATCTACATCCTGTTTTTCTTAAAAAAAAAAAATAATATTAAGATTAAAGCATAAGAATTTACGGATAGAATAGCTAAGTAATTTTATTCATATATTAAGTTCTCTTAGTTTTCATTTAATATAATTTGTAAACAAACGATTAAGGATGCAAAATTTAATGTTGGGCTATTATTAAATTTTTTATCTTTACTCTTTTGTAATTTCTTAAATAATCCGATAAGAGATTTAAATTTAAAACATAACTCAAAGTCTCCCATTCCAGTTTTATGTGGCCCTTGATGTCCCGGGACTCCCAGAGTTCGTAAACAACGGGAATAATGTGAAGTCTTAGAGCTCCTACGCACTACTGATTTTTAGTTGGAAAGCAACAAAGCAATAAAAGGGGAGAAAATGGGGGGGGGGCTTTCCTGACTAGAGCAGGATATAATGTGGCAATTACTTCTCATTGTGTTTCAGTTTGCTTCGGGTGGTTTCAGCAGACTTGGGAGATGAGACAGAGTCCGATCTCCCAAGTCTGACTAAAACGCCTAGAGCAAACCTCGACACAATAATAATAATTGCCACATTTTACCTGCTCGAGTCAAGAAAGCTCCCCCCCCCCACTTTCTCCCCTTTTATTGTTTTATTGCTTTCCAACCAAAACTCAGTAGTACGGAGGAGCCCTTATGGTCAGTCCCTTTTGCCACCCCTGCAAAAACTTCTCCCATTTATGCTGTGAAAACACATAGTCTGTAGACTATACTCTATTTTATTGTATACTGTGCACTATATACACAATACTGAGTACATACCGTGTACCGCGTATGTACAGCATATATATATATATGTGTGTAACTAGCAGTCAAATGTGACTTCGACTCGGTAAACATAGAAATTCCTGCCTGTGATATTTATTGATGTAATTTCTAATAAAAAAAAGATGGCTTCGGACAGGCAAAATGAAATTGATCTTCCCAATAAAATATGTTCATAAATTTCTCTTGACCGTCAGCGTTAGGAACTTTAAACCACTATTATTTTGTTCGTGGTACGACTTACAAACAAAATGAAAAAAAGAATAAACAAGTAAAGAGGGAAAATAGGAATCATCCCCGAAATCCCTATGAGACTATCACCCTTGGCAGCTGCTTAGCTTCCTAGGCCTAAATATGGCATTTTCTGTAATAGATTTCAAGTTGTCATTAAACTTCTATCGTAGTTATCATAGAAGCATCTTATTGAACGTTGACTGGTTTGAACTGGCTAGCTGTTGTTTAAGTGTCTATTTAGCAAAAGATTGAAAAACTCTCTAGCTACTGCCTTGTTTCAATCTACTCAAACTAACTAAAAACTTTACTAACCTTTATTAATACCTGGTTTATCTTGAAAATTTGTAATTTGTTGGCAAATGCACATATATAAAAAAATGGACATAACATAAAATAACATACAATTTAAGTTTGGACAATCGACTCGATTTTTTTTAAGTTGACTTTCAGAATCTTGATATCGTGGATAAACATAGTGATATGTTTTGTTTTGTTTTTAATTTGATTTTTGATCTCATCTTTTAAACTGAAAAAATTTATTTACCTTTTTTTTTTTTGGTCTCTGTTTTGTTTTACACTAAAAGTAGCTGAAACTATCTAATTTTGTTTATTCTCAATTGTTTTAGTTCTACTGTTAAATTTCTTTTTTTTCAATTTGTTGATTTGTTTAATTTGTTTAATTTGAACAGGTCATCATTATCGCAGCTCAGGAGATGGAAGCTTAAGATTCAGAAGTAAGTTACTCGAACTTCTATCTTAAATATTTCAAATCTATCATCAATGTTATTTCAGTAGGAATTTAATTCGATTAAAAAAAAGTAAAGACCTTGTAAATATTAATAAAAATCGAAGTTTTATTAACATTTTCAAGACATTTAAAACATTAGTCGCTCGGTAAAATAAAAATATAAAAACATGTTTTATTATTTATTCAACTATACCTTAAGTCTTTTGGCTATCAGTTATTTCAAATCCATTCCAGAAGTATTATCATTTGTCATTAATTTTAAAATTCTCAAAAGGGGCTTTTTCAATTAAGAAATCCAAATTAAAATTACACTTAACTCAAATATCTGCTATTCCAATCTCATGCGTTTCCAGAGAGAGGAAACATGGAAAAATTTAATCATCCTTCAGAACATGTTCTTCATCAAGAACATGTTCTTTTGTAACCACTTTTGTAGCTTTTCATTGTATTATCTAACCTTTGATCGTCCTTTTGCTTAACAGAATTCTTGATATTTGGAAGGCACAACTTTTACTTTACATTGTTATCTTTTCTTTAAGAATTTTTCAGAGAAAGTTCTGGAAATTCCGTATCTTTGTATGATATTTTCTTGCTAGTAAATCAATTGGGAAAACATATTGATCAGAATAACATTAAATTTAAAAACAATTTGTTAGCTACTATTAAACATTTTGATTTTTGTTTTGTTTTTTATTTCAAAGATATACATAATCGTCATCATCATCATTACCATCCAAGAAATGATGAATTTTCATATAAAAGTAAGTAACTTTATTCTAATTATACATTGACAAATTACTTCAGTAAATGATTACAAATCAAAATTATTTAACGAGAGATTTGTAATCCTTTTTCTTAAAAATAACTTTTAAACAAATTAGTTTAGAAAAGAACATTTCAGTTCTGCATTGTTAAAAGTTGACGTTTCTTAAATACTATTACAAAAATCCTTTTGACATTTATTAAATTACAGTTTTATTTTTCATGAAAATTTGTTTAAATATTTCTACAAAAAACAAAAATGGAAATGGAAAGCCACAAAAACATCAATAAATTAAAAACCAGAAACATACAGCAGTGGTTATCCATTGTCTTTTTCAGAACACACAGTTAAAGAAGTTAAAGAGGGATATAAAAGAAGACCAGAGTGGGACATTTCCCCTTCTTCAAGCCAACCATTCAAGAATATCTTTCCCATGATTTGAATCAAGGACCTCCTGATGATAAATTACAAGAAATCCCAAACTTTAGAACGATATGCAATCAAAACAATGGAATACCAAAATTATGAATTTAGTATATTGTGATTAAGCTAACTTCGTAATGTGACTTAGCTAAAAAAATTTTGCTGAATAAGAGACTATAAATAAGGTGTCTTAAAAAATTTCAAAAAATGCGAAAACCCATGCTGAAAAATATAGCCTAATACATAAAATAAATTTAGTATCAATGTAACAATAGATTCAAAATTGATTCCTCCTTAACTAATTTAACAAATGACAAAAAATATTATACAAAAATATTCTTTATTTGTATCGAAAATAGTATTATATTCTTTTGATGGTGTTATATTTTGTTGTAAAAATAATAACTTTTCAAGATTTTCCATCATTCAAATTGACAACAGAGATTTTTTTATGGTTAGTTTATTAAACCTCTATATTACACTTTTCAAAAGATAAAAAACAAATAATTAATTTCCATAAAATACAAAACATTATATAACTAAAAATAAGTTGAAAGTTTATATTTTAATTTTTTTGAAATAAAGTATTAGATAATACAATGATGTTTACTTTTTTTTAATAAATATACATTTTGTTTTTCCAAATTGTTTGAACTTTGAATTACTTTATTAATAAGTTTCTCTTGTACGAATATTTTTCATAATATTTTTTAAAATTTTACTTAGTTGCTTAGTGAACTGCGGATGAAGATTTAACTAGGTTAGTCATAAATAACATGTTAAGGGTCTCGCGAAACAGGTCATGTAGGTTAATAGGACACAAAGATTTCTTGATCTTAGTTAAATTGTAGTCCTACTCTGGCCAGTCTCTGAGCCCCAGAGTGACCAATGCACATTTTGTAGAAGCAACGGATAGTAATGAATAATGATGTGAAAACTTATTATTATGGTAATTTAATTACAGAAATCCTTTTTCTATCATATAATGTCTAACAATAATCTAACCAAAAATTGCTGTGTTTGTTATACGAATTTCTTTTAAGCTACTATCGCTTATTTACATGAAATCTTAAATCGTAGAATAAAAAGTTGCATTGTAGCTTTCTACATCTATTCTGCTAATGATTCCTGCAGTTTGTAATAGTATACTTAAGCATACAGATAAATATAAACAAATATTCTTGATTTTCAGAAAATCTCGGTCTAATAATCATGTTTCCATTAATTCATTAAGAACTTGCAACCAAGATTTAAATTCCACATCAAACTAAATGCTAATTAAATCCAACCTCCTAAAATTTCTATGAAAAACTTAACAAAATGAAAAATATTCACAATGCTTGTACAGAACGGAATATCTCTAATATCACAGGCTTTGGTTGGAATCAAGAATCGTACAAATAATAATCCCAAAAAATTCACTAAAGATATATTGGCAAGAGTGGTCTATTTATATTTAGTTATAATCAATTTCAATTGCACTAAATTCCGAGCTTTTTAAATACATAACCTTCACCCACCCTAGGCGTGAACTGAAAAATGCCACCCCCTCCCTTTCCCCCACCCTTATTGACGCCACTTGAGAATGACCTGCGAGACAAAAATGTCCTTGTGCACAAGGCCTTGTGCACATGTGTGCACAGGGTGCAAGAGGGAGGGATGTATCAAGTCGCGATATATCGCAAGCGCCTCTTTCCAGAATTCTTTGTTTAATAATTAATAATTTCGCTGTTTGATATAAGGTATATGGCCCAAATATCGCCCATCTAAGAAAACCTGCTCATATTCTTGTCATTTATCGTCTCAGTTGCTTGCAAACAATTACAATATATCATATGAACCTTCACTTACATGTTCCTGAATCAATTATAGATATAACTATTATTTTGTATTTTTCCTCAATTTTTGTTCAGGCAAACCTCATATTTTGAATTTTGTGAAAGTGCTCCAAATATCACCCACACCATTAAATACTTTGTTTTTTGCACTTCTTTGCAGTTTTTTGTTTTTTTCTTAATCTTTTCGCAATTCTTTATGGGTGTTGCGAGCTTCTTTTGCTTTGGATCGTCTAAGTTCAGCCCCTTAGGCCTTAGTTTCCTTTTGCTGAGAGGATTCATTAGAGCAATTGTGAATGGTGACCCACTCACAAGACTGGGACATTAAATGTTTTGGAAGCTTTCAGAAGGCCCATTTTTTTATTTTTTACAGCTGTGACAACTTCTCTGTCCCATGTCTTACGTTGAGACATCTGTAATAAACCAAAATAAACTATCGCACAGTGGGCGATATTGGGAACTCTCTAGCTTGTCAATTTGGGGGACGCTACAGACAAACCGGCTACCTCTAACAAGTGACAGACATTATCAACAGATAGGTTATTTCTTTCACTACTTCACGATATTAGATGGTTGCGATGGCATGAATAATTCATAAGCTGCAGCACTAAAAGAAACAGTAGGTTCATAACTTACTAGAACGAAAAACCTTCAAGAATTCATAAAAAATAAATGGGTTGAACAAACACCACCAAACGAACACAGCGTGCTACTGGAAGGAATGCCAAATTGTTTCCATCGGTTCCCGTGTGATAGCATCACTATCCCGTTCTACATCGCCCTGGGCGGTATTAGGAACCTGGGCGATATTTGGGCCATATACCTTATATACAAAATTAATTTTTTCCGTCCTTCGGCCGCCCTTAAATCTTGCCGCCCTAGGCGGCCGCCTAGTCTTGCCTAATGGTAGAAACGGCCCTGATTATCTTCTATTGGATCGTACAACATCTGATCCAACAAAAGCTGTGTAAATTATAACAGTTATAGTTCGTGCAAAAGAGTAACAAGAAGAAGACATTTTTTTTTCAGTTACGTCATTGACAAAGTTACGTCACTGACATTGTGGAAAGCATCAGTCATGGCAAATTCAAATCAGCTTTGATCATTATAAAAAGGAGGAAGGTAACTCGATTATACTGCAGAATGAAACAACCGTGTGCTTGACATCTAATGCAGAAGAATAAACTCAAGTGTCAATCCATTTGACTACAATCTCCTTAATGTTGTTGCGTTGATGGAAAATACATAGTTCATATTTATTTTCTATTTATTTTCATATTTATTTCCAAGTTCTTATTTATTACCAAGGTTAAATCTTGGAATTCAATGCACTACAATTGTTCTGTGAATTATAATTTTTTTGTGCGAAAGAAAATATTTGTAACGCGAGTTTCGTTATAGATATTTTGTATAAATATAATCTATTCTCAAATACTTCAAATACTTCAAACATAGACACAAAACTTCACCAATATTTCGTTCTTTTATTGAAAGAACTTCTTCAAGGTTTACATAAGAAGAAAAGAAAAGAAAACATCTTTCTTTTCTAAAATCAACAAATAAATAAAACACAAATAAATCTTCCACGATCTAAACGTGAATAACAAAAAAATCAAACAAAAAAATTCCCGATCCAAACGTGAATAATAAAATGAAAATAAAACAAAACAAATAATCATACACGAACCAAATAACAATAACAACAAAAGATTCATGAATTTAATAGTTTTTGAAGTTATGTTGGAACGTAATCTATTCTCTTGTATTATTATTAAATCAATGTTTTAGCCAAAGTTTTTTTTAAAAAATCCTTAGGTTTGTTCAATATCGTTAAATTTATGATAAAATAATTTAAATGTTACCAAATAATTTTGTTTTGCAAAAAAATAGATTTAAGTTAATAAAAAAAAGGCAACAACCTTTCATTTTGTTATAAAATTTATTTTCAAAGTCTTTTCATGTTACTCTTGTAAATAAGAATTACTTAATATCTTTTGGATTATAACGCAAATTCTCTGCTGACAACAGAATAGAATTAAATAAAATGAAACGCATCATTTCAAGATAATCACTTGGATGCTTTAAACAAATAGAAATTTAGGTATCCTTGATTTACGTTCTTGTCTATTGCTGAATAACGTGTTTATGAATCTCAGAAATCACTAAGAATACTGTTAAAAAATCTTTTTTAATTAATAAATACCTTCCATATACCTTTGATTAATCAGCAGAAGTGTTGACATAGCATTGAATACTGGAAAAAATACCGATTCTTGGAAGTAATCGATATATGAATCCATTCTGATAGTTGAAGTTTTAATAAATTTTAACATTTGTAACGTTTAAGAGAAACCATCTATGTAAAGCTACGCGAACACCGTGCAATTTTCAGCAACTTTAGTCGTCCGACTTCGAGTTGGCCAACTTTTGTCAAACCCCACACACCATGCAACTCGCAAATGAGTCGGCCGTGATAGAAGGAATCCAATAATGCAATGCGTTTCCCTCAGCCAATGTGGAAAATCCGAAAAAATCGAGGTTTTGAAACCTCTCTGATAAATTCTGCATACAATTACTGCATTTCAGTATAAACTTTATTTCTGCATGAAAGAAACTCGCAATACTCTGATATTGTTTACGCGGTTGTCTTCGAATCGAATCGGCGAATATCATTTTGGACGCCATATATTCCATGGGCGTGACGTCACGACTGACGTGTTCCAACGCTGCCCTGTGATTGGGTAATTCCCAGCGACTTCGATGCAACTTTTCGAGTTACAGGTGTATAAACAACTCGAGTCGGATGACAAAAGTTGCAGCCAAGTTGCATAAAAACGGGCTCAAGACTGTCTATATCAACACGTGACGTCAGAATCAAACGACTAAGTTGCTGAAAAATTGCATGGTGTTCGCGGGACATTTTCACATCTCTAGGCAACATTCTGTAAAGTTAGACGATACAATTTTATCATTATTTCAAATACCAAAAGGTATCAGTTGTTAGTATTACATCTGCGAAACACTCCTGTTGCATGACTTGATCTTGTTGCAACTAATTTTCTTTAGACCAAACAAAGTAGATTGTGAGTGATCACCGATTTCAAACAGTCGAAACGGTATCAGATTAGAGGCTTCGTTTTAAAAGACTGACAATTTTTTCTAAGCTGTTTCTTTGTAGCTGTTAAAAGTACGGTGGATGTTTAGAATTCCATGTAGAAGAATTGACGTATACATCGTGCACTATATACATGATGTGATACTTTTATACAGGGTGTTTCAAAAATACACGGCATAATTTCAGGTATGTATTTCCCACATGTAGACAATCAAAATAGTTCATTACAACATATGTCCGGAAATGCTTCATTTCCGAGTTATGGCCTTCACAACATTGAAAATCACCGGAACGTTTTTCGTTCCGCCGGTCGTTGCCATTACAGAAGATGTTCAAAATGACCACCTCCTGCTTGAATACAGACCTCACATCGATGTCTCAATGACCTGCGAACACGATCCCACACTCCAGGAATGTTGCGTATGTCCTCAGAACGTGCCACAATTCGATTCCGAAGGGATTCCAAATCAGGCACCGGAGACGAATAAACCAATGATTTTAAATGGCCCCACAAGTAGAAATCGAGAGGGTTCAGATCAGGTGAGCGTGGAGGCCAAGCAATTGGGCCACCTCTACCTACCCATCGATCAGGAAACGTTCGATCCAAGTACCGGCGAGCCGTACGACTGAAGTGTGCAGGAGCGCCGTCATGCAAGAAGTGAGCGTGCTGACGATCGATCAGTGGAGTGAGGTCATAAACATGAGATATGGTGTTTTCCAGGAAGTTTGTGTACGCCTGCCCCGTAAGTCTGTTTACAAGTACATGGGGTCCAACTAATCGATCACCAATGATACCGGCCCACATGTTGAGGGAGAACCGCACCTGGTGATGAGATACAACAGTTGCATTTGGGTTTTCATACGCCCATACATGCTGATTGTAGAAATTTGTTATGCCATCTCGTGTGAACTGTGCTTCATCTGTAAATAATACTAAGGCAGGAAAGTTCGGATTTGAATGTTGTGAAGGCCATAACTCGGAAATGAAGCATTTCCGGACATATGTTGTAATGAACTATTTTGATTGTCTACATGTGGGAAATACATACCTGAAATTATGCCGTGTATTTTTGAAACACCCTGTATATTTGCTATTGTAAAATTGATGAAATATTGTACTTTCTTCATGCTTCTCCTGTAAATCATAAAATATAATAAGCACTGCAGAATCAAAGGTAATAGTAATAAGGGATGCTTAAGTGAAAATTGTAATCAAAGGGATAACAACTTATGTTAAATTTTATAAGTTGTTGTCTTTTTTGACAAATTAAAAGATACACACAAATGTTTCGACTAAAAGTTAAGTCTTAATTCGGAATCCTTATACAGGCAATAATAAATGTAATCCCATATATAGAATTAAAAAAAAATTACCATCTTTTATTTCAGTACATCATTTTTATTACTTAATCTATTACTTTTCAGCAAATTTCCAAAATAACAATTAAAATCAATCATAAAAATAATTGATAAAAATAAATGTATAACAGTGGTAGTATATTTTCACATAAAATTCATCACTCCATATAAATATAATGGATATGTTTAGAATTTTATCAATCTGCCAATATTAATATAAATATAAAAAAACCTCAAAAAAGTTCAGTTTTTTTCTGAAGCCCTGTATGAATTGAAAAGAACTATTTACTGTCTTATTTATTTTTGACAGAAAATGAAAATCATCATTATAGAAACCATAAACTGAACGATCCTGGTAAGAATTTTACTACATCCTATTATTCATTATCCAAATCAATAACCGTTACTTAAATATTTAAAGCAAATAACTCAAATATAAAAATATTAACAGGGTCGTTGT
>JAFIDM010000002.1:19970758-19985836 GCA_023159025.1 Thereuonema tuberculata
TTCAAAATTCTATGTTACTAGCTCAGATTAATTTCAATGTAACTACCATAAGGAACCGAAATAGATCCCTTTTCTACAAACTTTCTGTGCGATTTAACAGACACAAAAATTCGCCTGTTGTTAGAATGTGCGACAAATACAATCGTCAGTGTCATAATCTTGACATTTTTAATATGAATCTTAAGTCTTTCAAATTAGCCATTGTGTAGAGTCATCTGATTACCCTGCTGCTTCCTTATCTTTCGGTATTTTATTTTTCTATCCTTCAACTTCCTCTCTCTCTCCTTTCCATCATCAGTCCTAATTTCTTTATTTTTCCCATATCCCTAGATGGTGCTGTACTTATTCTTACGTATAATTTGTAAAGAAGATATCTTTTATTTGCGATTCATATATAAAACTACTATATATATAGTACGTCTGATGGCCAAACTTGAAGCCCAGCCTTGATTAAAGCCCTTTAATCATTTGCAATTTAGAAATTTAGAATGTAAAAGAATATAAGAATAAAATTAACTTACATTACTAAACATTTATAGCCGTACAGCAATCTGAAATTTGAAAATCCCAATACAAAATTTAGAATACTGTTTCTGTGAGGATAACGGCCAATTTTTATCCTCACGTCATCAGCGGCATCTAGTGAGAAATTTAGAAACTACAATTTTGAAAAACAAAAACGCAATATAAAGAGATTTGCTCTTTTTTAACGTTTATTCTTTTTTAAGTTTTTAATTTTATATCTTTTTTTGTTATTTCTTTTATATTATATAATATTTTTCCTTTTTTATATATAGTTTTAATATTAAAAAAAAAATAAAGAAAGAAAGAAAGAAATGAAAAATAAAAAATAAAAATAAAAAATTAAATAGATGACAGTCATCAGATCAAACTCAAAACTTCCTAAAATAAAGGATTTAATTCTGAATTGCCATAAGATAACTTAAATGATTATAAACCAAATCCTATCTTGAAGAATTAAAATGATTAAATAAAATTATGAATATTTTTAACTTTATATTTTTTATAAATTTGAAATTTAATTTTTTTTTGAAATTGTAAAATATATGTATTTAAAACTTGAATTGGAAAATTATTATTTATAAATTCATTAATAAGATAATTTAAATTATGTAAAAAAATCTTCAAATTTAGAATTAATATCAAGATATCTTTTGAGCTCTTGGATAAAAATATTTTTAAATAAATTTAAACTCACATTACTGGTAAATTTATGAAATCTATTAATTTTAAATGGAAATAAAAATGTTTTATCAAATAGTTTAATAGATGGAATTTGTTGATGATAATATATTCGTTAAATTAAAAATCAACAAAATCATAATTATTATTAGTTTGTTGTAAGTTAATAATATAAATATAAATATTTTCTCTGTCCCGAGAATTTCTAGGGAAAGATACTGAGGTGGTTTCCCGTTGACCTTCCTCAGGACGCCATTACGGAATGACGTCAGACCGAAGAGAAAATGAAGAAGAGGCTGACAACACAGGAAAGGAAATTTGAAACAGCCATGCTCTCGACCGGGATTTGAACCCGAGTACCGGCACACAGGCCGCACGGGAGACCGCCGCCTGAGACCGCACGACCACGCCGGCACGGCAATATCTAATGTATACTCTTTTACATAAAACATCAATGTGAGCTGAAGCTATGGAAAATATTCTGATATCCAAACGTTTTGGGAAGATTATTGTAAAATTGTTATTTTTTATTATCTATGGTAGAAAACATTTATTTTAATATTGTGCGCCAACATCTAACATTATAATATCAGAAAATTTTTAGGCTATTTATTAAAGTATTTTCTCCAAAATTTCACAATAATGAAATGCATTAAATAGTAAGCAGTACTCATCAGTACTCAAAATACTCATTTTAGTTAAAGATATTTATGATATCTAATACAAATAAGGGAATTCGGGGGAATATGAGCAGTTGGGGAATATGAGCAGGTTGAAGTGTTGTTGAGTATATCGGCAAGAGAGAATAGTCTTTTCCATGTCCAACAAATGATAGCATTTTTTCGTAGCCTCCGTCATGGTCCTACCTAGCTCTATCAATCTGATCACATTCTTCGCCGTGTATTTGCCATTCTAAATCAGGGAAAATACATTTTAAAAATGTAGACTGATAGTTGTTCAAGTGTATTTTGATGGACTAAAATTACAAGTGAGTTTTTATTGTAACAAAAGAACACAATAGTCATTTGAAAACTTAGCGTTGGACTTTCCATTTCGAATAAAATATGTTCATTTTAGTGAAGCATCATTGCCCAGACAGCAGGAATTTAGAACATGGCCACAAATATGAGCAAGGTTATTCGGGGAATGTGAGCAACTATTTTTTTTAATGTAAAAAACACATTTTACATTTTTATCAACTGTAAAACATTCCCAAATGCTCGTGATATTTTGATAGTATTGACATATAAAAAATGTACATTAAAAAAAAAAAATAATAAATTTAAAAATATGTATTCATTAATAACTGTAATATTAAGTATATATTAATTTACAAGTTTTAGAATTACGTTTTTGGATCAGTCTTATCAGGATAGCTTCAAATACAGTATATATATTTTAAATATATATCTACTGAAAACATATATTTACTGTACATAAGCTCTGCCGATATCGTATGTATAGGATTTATAAAAAAATTATCACTATTTTTGGTGAATAATCAGCATAAAAAATGTAAATTAGATCTGTGTATAATTTATTCATCCTATGTATCAGTACAACATAATGCAGGCATATGCGTGGTTTAGAAATTTAAGTGAATTTATTTGGTTGTTTGTTTACAGATGTGAGAAATTGTGAATCCCCCATGGTCAGCGATAGCAGTGGTCTCAAGCAGCATATTTCTTGACAATTAAAATAATTTCTAAAATGGTTGAACAATTAAAAAAAAAAGTTGAGTGCAATATATATAATCATAGATAATTAGAAAAAAAAACTTAAAAATATTAATAAGCCTTGGATAATATGAGGTATTTGCAGTTACTTTATTAATTGCACATTACTCGTAGAAATAGTGTACATTACTTAACAGTTTCTTGCCAAGTTCCGAGAGACATCGAGGGATGAAATAGTGGACCATTGAATATATTAACAAAGGATGACAACCCTTTTTTTATGAAAAACCTTAACTACGCTCATATTCCCCCCGACTTCCCATATACATTTAGTTAATTAATTAATTAATAGTTAATTAATATGTTAATTACTCTAAATTTCAAAGAAAAAAAATGTCAAACTTTGTTACAATACTTAGAAATCTTTTTATTTAATAATATCCATTGTGATATCCATTGTCATATTCATTGTGATAACCATCCTGGCTTCTATAACCATCATGACCTCCATTATATCCATGATAAGTGACGCCATATTTGTCTTTCACCACTGCTTTGACTCCATCGTGATCAGCAACATATTCCACCACACGGACACTTCCATCTTTTTCTTTCAGGGAATATCTTCCTTTCACGTATTTCCCACCAGTTCCTTCTTCATGGCGGGAATTGTAATTGTGATGATAAGGAGAACTGATATCGTAACCAAACTTATAAGATTTGCCCTAAAATAAATTAAAAAACATCAACAGAATGTCTTAAACTGTCATGTCAGTTTCTGCTACTTATTTATAAAAAATATTAATTTTAGAAATGACATCTGAGATTTATTTAATAAATTGCTGATTAGATTAACTACCTACGAAGTTATTTTGCATAACGTTAATTGTTTACATACATATTTTAACTTAAATATATCAATTAAAAGAATTTTTAACGTGTGACGATATTTAAATACAGTATTAAGTATTAAAAAATTACTTCAGGACATACATAATGAAACAAAAAAAAATTTTTTGACATACATAATGAGGATAAAATTATAGCATATTTATAACAATAAAAAATAAACACCTGGACACTTTCGGTCTGTTTTTAACTTTTTTAACAAGGCTATCATCAGCAGAATATCTACTTAATAGAATACCATCAGATGGCCTTGTGGAGTTAAAAACAGGCCGAAACTATCCAGGTTTTTATTATTTTATTGTTATAAATATATTTTAATTTTTTCCTCATTATGTCTGTCCTGAAGTGATTTTTTTTTTAATTCTTAATTTTGAAATACACCAAAAAACATTATTCTGTTCGGAAAAGTTTTTTTTTTTTTTTTCCTAAAAAGTAATTATTGCTTTGGAATATAAACAAGGATTTCTTAAAAGTCCTTTTTGATTTTAGGTTCAGTTTTGGTGAAATGACCATCATAATTAGATTATAGTTCAATTTTAAATATCCTATTTATTGAGTTACTAAACTGTACTGATTTACCTTAGATTTCTTTGTAAATTTATTTGTTTACATTAAGATTGTTGTAAATTAAGATAATTAAGATTAAGATTGATTGTTGTTGATGAAAAATTTCTTACATTTTGTGAATGATAAATATGTCTGTTATCACCATATCCATGGCCGTATCCATCAGCATTGACATAAGCCAAAATGGCTACAACAACAATTATGGAGATCTAGAAAGAAAAGGGAATGAAAAATTTTTTCTTTCAAATCGAATTGAGATTTATTAATATCTATCAACAGATAAAAATTTTAAATTGACTATAAACGCTATTTAATGTTTTTTTTTTTTTAGTAATTTTAAATTTACTTTTACATTTTTACTTTAAAAAAAAAATCAAGTATTAATTTCATTAAAATTAAAGACAAACACACAGCAAAAATTTAAAACATACATTTAAAAAAACTACATTACGTCGAGCTTTCGAAATCCTTAATGGCTTCTTTTGTCAAATTTCGAAAGCTCTTATGTAATGTATTTTTTAAATATATGTTTTAAATTTTTACTGTGTGTTTGTCTTTAATTTTCATGAATTTCAAGTTTTAACATACTCTAAAATTAGTCACAAGTATTAATTTAAATATTAGATTTTTTTTTTAATGTTAGGAAATGAAATTATAGAATTTATAGTCATTTGTAATTTCACTTCTTAATGTTAAAAAAAAACTGATTTCAGGCAATTCTCCAATCTGGTTACCTATCTTAAGAACACTGTCAGAAGTAGATAGCATTCTTGGTATTAACTAACGTGAAACACTTTTCCTTACCTTCATGTTTGCTGTGTGAAGTAGAGACTAATTCATTGTCAGTCCGAAGCCTTATTTATACTCTGGTAGTTGGTGTCACAATTTCAGAATCAGATCAATGAATTCCAAACATTTCTTAATGAATCAAGGAGCACTAAGAGACACTGCACTCATTCAGTGCTATTTGATAAATTGATTCAGAAACTTAAAATTAATAAACAGCTTTATACAAACAAAAAGTTAACTAAACCTTTCTCAATTCTCAATATGCAATCGAACAAATTTAATAGTTACAGATTTGATTATTGACGTTATCTGTTTTATTTTTATGAGTTTTAAAAAATGTATGATCTTTACAGCCGATTGATGTCGTGAAATTCTACATTAACTGAACTATGATTCATAAGCATATACAATTGAAAATGGAAAAAGAAATGGATAATAAATTAGCATTTTTAGATGAGATGTTGAAAAAAATAATAATTTAATATTGTGCCGCTATAAAAAGGAATATCAAAGTAACCATTTATTAAATTTTCATTCTGGACATAGTAAAAATATAAAAAAAAAAATAAGAGAAAACTATTTAAAGAGAATAGATGTAGCTCCCAGTAAAGAATAGGATTTTAACCAAGAGTTAATGATAATTTAAGAAATTTTCTTAAAAAAATAAATAGGCCTGGTAATTATGAGATACTCAAGAAGAATCGATTCCATGGCGGTACAAAGTGATAATTTATTCCTTTTTATGGAGGGAGAGAAGCTAAAACAATGAACATTCACATTTAAATTATAAGGCTGTTAAGGCTAAAATTAATGGGTTAATTTTCTATTAGGCTAAACTATTGGGCTAAAATTAATGGGTTACTTTCTGTTTCTTTCTGGCTGTTCTCTCATTGAGCTACACACACACACAAAGGGAGTGATACGAACCAATAATTTGAATATAGTCCCCGTGGCCTAATGGATAAGACGTCTGACTGCGGCTCAAACGGTTACTGGTTCGATTCCTGTCGCGAACGTTTTAGTGTAGCTATGTTTTCAAGCACCGGACAATGGAAGCAATGTTGTTTCAATTCTTGAACTGCGCCGGACAATCGGAAAAGAAAGATTTTGTATGTTAATGTATATTATGACAATAAATTTGTAAAACAAGTAGTAAACAAATATAACACCTTAAACATCAAGGAAATAGAAAATAAAAAAATTATTTAGAATTTAGTAATAACCCATATTTGAACACATATAGTTGCAAATTGAAAGATATATAAAAAAGGTTCGGTTATGATGTGATATTTGTGTACAATAATACATTAAAAATTTTGTTACACTCGAAGATGAATAAAAGTGATTTGATACATGAAATGGGTATTGTATATAAGATTGAATGCATAAAAATTGTAATAGGTTTGATCTAGGAGAGAGTAAATGTACCCTTAAGGAACGTATATTAGAGCATTGTTACTATATTAACAAGAAGAAGGTGATATACCGGGTATCTGAAATATCAAACCACTGCTACAAATTTGGACACAGACCTAACACAAAAATGCAAATATTAGAAATAGAAAAAAGAAAATTACACAAGGAAATTAATTGAAATTTTATTAATAAGAAATTCGAAAATTAATAATTTTAATAGGTATGATGGTGTTAAAATTGATGACAGGTTTGATATTGGTTAATAAATAAATATCTAAATTCTTATAAAACATAAATTCTTATAAAACATAAACATCTAAATTCTTATAAAAATTATTATTGAGTGTGTTATGTAACATCACTTATTTGTAAAATTCAATTGTTAACAATTCTTGTTTTCTTGTTTTTTACTTATTATTGTTATTGTAAGTGTTATATGAATCAGATATTAATATCATGTTCTCGCATTTTGTTATGAAACTGATTGTTTTATCTTTAATGCTAGAAAAGCTTGAAGAAGGAAAAGCGAATTCTTTTCCAAAAATTTGCAACATTATTATCAGTACGGCCAAAGATGAACCTCCCAGAATGCAACGCAGATGATAGATTTTCCTTTCCTGGCCTGTCGGTCACATTCAAATGTAAGAGAAAATGGCGGTCGTTGATTCACATTCAACATTTCGACGAGGAAAAGGTATCAAAAATCAAGTAGGGAAATTATTCTTAACGTTGCTCGTCGATTTCAAGATGTATGTGAGATTTTTGATATTTCCTATTTTTGATAATTGAGATTGATATTTTCTGCGGAGCTTATGGCATTGATACTGGAGAAATTAGTCAATGATAATGTTCTTGCGGGTCCAACTTTCGCCGTGACGATAATAAGTATTATTTGCGATTCGGGTGATGATGTATTCTTTTTAAAAAAATAATGAAAATCTGAAATGATAAAAAATTCGTTAAATAATGATTTGTATTTAAAATATTTATTAATATTGCAACAGTAATTTTTTTTTAAATAAAAATCGTGTTTTTTTTAAATTGTGTGAGATTAAATTATTTTTTTCAAAATTAACTATTGCACCAATAAAAGATATTTTAAATACAAATCATTATTTTACAAATTTTTACCATTTCAGTTATTTGTCGAGTTTTTTTGAGTTGAAAGTACCGAGTACTACCTCGAAAAAACCCAAAAAAGTTTAGTATTATTGAATTTCAATTTAATTAATTGCAGAATGGTTTGAAATTTAGAAACATGAAAATAGAAATCCCAGATGCTTCACAAGTTCATATTTAAATTTTCAGAATTTTAGGTGCGTTGGTAGAAGAAATATATAAAAAAAAAAAAGGTTTGCAGTCGCCTCATTTGCTTAAATCAGGACCTTAAGACATGGATTTTCTGCTTTCAGAATATATTTTAGTAAATAAGCACAGTATACTCTCGATATCTCGAACTTCTATATCTCGAAAACCTTGATATGCCGGGAAATTATTTTTTTCCATGATATTACATATTCATCTAATATCAATTTTAATTCTTAAGTCGAAGAGTTTTCACTCAAAAACCTTGTTTTGTCGAATATTTTTCGAATTAAAAAAATGAATTTTTGCGTAAAAATCGCCGTTCAATTGTGTCGAAGCAAATAGAGGTATTTTTTAAAGAAATTCTAGCAATGTAAGTTCATTGTATTTTACTAATTCTTTTCAATTTAATATAATTATTTTCGACTACTTTTAAAAATTAAAATTATCTTTGCTGTATTTAGACTTATTGTTAACTATCATTAACTTACATATTTATATTTATTCTCATCTATCAAGACTCTAATTTTTAGAACATTATTCCGTATCTTGTTTTTACGTGAATTTTTATGTTTTGGTTAGGACCTTGTTATCTCGAAAACTCGCTATCTCGAATTTATTTAACGTCCCTTCGACTTCGAGATATTGAGATACTTCAGATTACACCAAACTGATTATGATCTTTCATTTCCCAAAACCATGTTCAGCTAAAACTCGAAATTATGATTTTTTTCGCAGCAACTGGAACGTGTCGTGATGTAACACTAGTTCTATGATTTACTTTAGCAAAATCGGAAGTACGTCTTATTTTAAATAAGCCTATTTATATTTTAAAATTCAGGAACAAATATCCAAAATATTTCCGATTTTCTTCCTTTTTTTCGAAACATCTAATTCACATTTGAACGTAAAGAAAGGAGTACAGATCACTTTATTTCTTTTATTTTTACCATGATGAAAGGTTAGTTTAAAAATGGACAACTATAGATTTGATTCTGTAACTTAGAATTTCGGTGATATATTTTATTCGATATTCTAAAGGAAAAATTTAAAATTCTCATTTCTATATGAGTAATGGAAAATCAAATTGGTTGCTGTTGATTCCTGATCGTTTCCCATGGAAAGACATCGATCGACGATTTCATCAGCACAAGTGGTTCCTATTTTCTGTATTAATGGGAAAAATAATGGGAAATAAATAAAGCCAACTAATAATAATATTTTTTAAAAAATTTATTTCCTTATCTTGGTTTTGTTTCTAATCATAGTTCAATAGTGTGTTTCAATGAAGATTTTGCAGGAAAATTTATCTGATCTGACGAGGCGCAGTTCAAATTCAACGGTACTGTAGACCGTCACAATTGTGTGTACTGGGCTCCTGTCAATCTACACGTTCACATAGACAGGGAAGTGAATCTACCAGGTGTTAATGTATGGTGTGGTCTATCATCTCGCGGATTGATCGGCTCTTCCTTTTTTGAAGCTACTGTATCTGGTGAGACGTACCTCCAAATGCTGCAGACTTCGATTTTTACCTGCCATTCGAGAGATGTTTAGCGATGAGGTGTTTTACCTATAGCAAGATGGTGCTCCACCTCACTACCACCGCGATGTCAGGGCGTACTTGGATGCCACTGTACCTGGACGATGGATAGGTCGGAGAGCTGCCATTGAGTACCCATCACGGTCTCCAGACCTAACAACCCTGGACTTCTACCTGTGGGGGACCTTGAAGAATGAAGTTTATGGGTAAAAGGCAGCTACACTGGAAGCGCTACGAGAATCCATCAAAGCATCGTGTACAGCCATCACACCGGACACACTGACATCCGTAGTTCCCTCAGCAGTTGAGCACCATCGACGCTGTAATGCTGTTGATGGTGGTCACTTTGAACACCTACAATGACTCGTGTGACCATTGTCATCTGTTGAGCAATTATTGAACTAAACTATGGTGCAAGAATTGTACGTCTATGTCATTTTGTTCCGAAGATATTGATTATCAAAGAGTGAGTACATAGTTCTGGACTCCTCTGTATATACACAGGATTGTATTTTTTTTTTATGTATCCTTGTAGTGTATTGCAATTTGGCACATTAATGATACATAAAAGAATACGACACACTATATTCCTTTTAGAAAATCCGGAAATGATATCAACTTTGCAATCTTCAATGGAACACCTTATACATTTAGACATATTTAAATTCTACTCGAAATTTGGAATTCTATAAAATATCACTTGCACATGTTTCGTTCGAATGTGCAAGGAATTTGGAAAAACAATCCTGGCTATCTATTCCTACAATAAAATAAAATAAAAGAAGTACAACAAATATTCATTGTAATGACAGTTAGAACTTAGAAAAGAAATACATTTGCTCATGTAAGTTGTTCAAAGTATCACCATGAGCGTGCCTGCATAATTGGGCTCTATTCAATTACTTCCAGCATAACGTTCTTCAACTGTGAAGGAGTTATACTGGCTATCGTTGCTCGTCCTCTATTCTGTAGATCAGCTAATGTTGTAGGTGATCTCGAATAAACAATATTTTTCAGGGGAGGGAAGATGAAAAAGTCTAATATCGTCAGATCTGGTGATCTCGATGGCCAAGGTGTAGTTGCATTGGTTTCAATCCAGTGATCGCCAAACATGTGCAAGTGATACATTGTTGAATTCCAAATTTCGAGTAGACTTCAAATATGTCTAAACATACAGGGTGGTCCATTTAAGATTGTCGACATTTGTTCACGGGTTTTTAGGGAGCGTGGCTTAGAAGTCGGGATGACTTCAAAGTTGTGAAATGGATAAC
The DNA here is from genome assembly GCA_023159025.1 of Thereuonema tuberculata. Taxonomy (NCBI): domain Eukaryota; kingdom Metazoa; phylum Arthropoda; class Chilopoda; order Scutigeromorpha; family Scutigeridae; genus Thereuonema; species Thereuonema tuberculata. Next base: position 19,981,438 of record JAFIDM010000002.1, read on the forward strand.
TGCCGTAAATTTTGAGCTGATCAGCTAAACCTTTTATGGGTACTAGATATCCTTAAGGACTCAAATGGTATTATCAATCACTATTCAGAAATCTAGCCTTGGGAAATAGACTTACAGCGGTGGATGCGCGGCAGTGATATTTATCTCATTAAAAAGCATTATTACACTTTGGTTTTTATCCTTACCATATTAGTTACAATACTTTATTATCTTATTTTAAAATTGAACCATTAACGTTGCGTAGGCGAAGTGCCTTTCTTATTTTTCTTTATAAGCTTCTTAATAATAAAATTCAAAATTCTATGTTACTAGCTCAGATTAATTTCAATGTAACTACCGTAAGGAACCGAAATAGATCCCTTTTCTACAAACTTTCTGTGCGATTTAACAGACACAAAATTCGCCTGTTGTTAGAATGTGCGACAAATACAATCGTCAGTGTCATAATCTTGACATTTTTAATATGAATCTTAAGTCTTTCAAATTAGCCATTGTGTAGAGTCATCTGATTCCCCTGCTGCTTCCTTATCTTTCGGTATTTTATTTTTCTATCCTTCAACTTCCTCTCTCTCTCCTTTCCATCATCAGTCCTAATTTCTTTATTTTTCCCATATCCCTAGATGGTGCTGTACTTATTCTTACGTATAATTTGTAAAGAAGATATCTTTTATTTGCGATTCATATATATATATATATATATATATAACAAATTTACTCTTTTAAAAAATAGTTACACAGTGTAAACGTTCACCCAAACAAACACAAAAAATCACGTTTAATCACTGGCATTTTCTTAGGCAAGACGGGCCTCAACCAGGGGCCTAAGTGTTGCTAAGGTATTGACGTAAAATGTTCGCAGTGCCAATGATGGCTGTCTTTTGTAATTCAGCTGTTGTTATTGCTGGTGCTCCAAGTCTGGTGTAATAGTCCATAAATTTAAGTGATAGTGTTCCTAGTGCACCAATGATGATTGGCAACACTGTAGTTGTTTTATTCCATATTCGTGTAATTTCAAGTGCCAGATCCCTGTATTTGTTGATTTTTTCCAGTTCTTTTTCCTGGACTCTACAGTCCCCAGGGATGGCAATGTCAATTAGGGTCACATTTTGTTGTTCAATTAATGTAATATCAGGCGTATTAGCTGTTACATGCTGGTCTGTTTGAATACGAAAATCCCAGAGGATTTTAACTTGCCCGTTATCCAAGACCTTTTCTATACTGTGATGCCAGGGTTTTTCTGATGTATGGAATCCAAATTTACGACATAGTGCCCAATGTATTTTCTTGGCTACATCGTCATGTCGCTTTTTATATTCTGTGTTAGCAATTGTAGAACACTCACAGATTATATGATTTACAGTTTCTTCTCGGTTGTTACACAGTCTGCAAAGGCTGTTGGTGCTTGTGCCTTGTATTTTGGCCTTCATAACATTGGTCTGAAGGGCCTGTTCCTGTGCAGCAAGGAGCAGACCCTCAGTCTCCTTTCTCAATGTACCATTTTTTAGCCAAGTCCAGATGATATTTTTGTCATGTTTATGTTCGATTTTTTTGAAGAAAGCCCCATGAAGGGGCTTATTTTTCCAAGCTTCTAGTCGAGTATTGTACTGGTCTTTTTTGTACTCTATTTTGGATTTGGTGGCTTTCAGGAAATTTTCAGTTTTAACTGTTTTTAGCAGTTTTTCATTACTGTTGTTGATGTAGTCACGGAGGCCACATTTTTCCTCTTCAACAGTTTGTTGTATCTGTAATAAACCACGACCTCCAATGGTGCGTGGCAAATACAGTCTATCAATGTCACTCTTAGGGTGTAATGAGTGATGTATAGTTAGAAGTTTTCGTGTTTTTTTATCGAGTGTCTCCAGTTCAGCAGTTGTCCAGTCAATAATTCCCGCTGGATATCGAATTAAGGGCACTGCCCATGTATTTATTGCACGAATAGTGTTTCCAGCATTGAGTTTAGATTTTAGAATCTTTCGAACTCTTTTCAAATACTCTGATCTAGTAAGGTTTTTGACCCTATCATGCAGGATGTTGTCCATTTCTAAAATACCGAGATATTTGTATGGGTCTTCCTTATTAAGTGACCTTATTATATCTCCATTTGCCAGTTCAATGTCTTCTGTTTTCTGAACTTTTCCACGTTGTACTGTCAGCATTGCACATTTATCCAGTCCAAAGTTCATTTTTATATCTCCACTGAAGATTCTCACAGTGTTCAGTAGTGATTCTAACTCAGTTGGACTTTTTGCATAAAGTTTTAAGTCATCCATGTAAAGCAAATGGTTGACTTTTCCAACCTGAGTAGAAATTTGGTAGCCAAGCCCAGTTTTATGTAAAATTGAGGTCAAGGGTATAAGGGCAATGCTGAATAATAAGGGAGACAGTGAGTCACCCTGAAAAATACCACGACGTATTTGCACCTTGCCTAATTCAATGTTGTTTGCCATAAGTGTTGTTGACCATTGCTTCATACTATTTTGCACAAATTTTCTGATGTTGTCATTTATTCCATAAATTTCCAAGCAGTTGTTGATCCAAGAATGTGGCAATGAGTCAAAAGCTTTTTTATAATCAACCCAAGCCATGTTCAAATTCGTTCGGCGTCGTTTACAGTTTTTTAGTATCATCTTGTCAATTAGCAGCTGGTCTTTTGTGCCTCTTGACTTTTTGAAATTTCCTTTTTGCTCAACAGGATAAATACTGTTTGTTGTTAGATGATTGTAGACTCTTGTGGCCAGAATTTTAGTGAATAATTTAAAAGTTGTTGGAAGGCAGGTGATTGGACGGTAGTTGTTGGGTGTATTGTCTTTGTCCAGGTCCTTTTTTATAAGAAATGTTCGTCCTTGTGTTAGCCAATCCTCAGTTATAGTGCTTTGGAGCATTTTATTGAATTGTACTGCAATGCGGTGATATAGACTGGTCAAGTACTTTAGCCAAAACCCATGTAGTTCATCAGGCCCTGGAGCACTCCAATTTTTTACTGTTTTAGCATGCTTTTGGACCATTTCTTCTGTTATTGTGATGTTATCCATTTGCTTATTTTTCTTTTTCTTGTTCTTCTTGTCAATCTCCTTGATCCAGGAAGCTTCTGTATTGTGGTTGACTGGGTTTTCCCAGATGTTTTTCCAAAAAGCCAAGGTCTCCTCCTTATCTGGTCCGTCATTGTTTTGTGATTCTTTTCCTTGTTGGAGTGATTTGTAAAAATTCCGCTGATTTTTACTAAATTGCATATTTTGGGTAAATTCTTTGATTTTCGCATCATATCTTTGTATTTTTGCAGTTGTTGCAACAACACGTTGCTTTAGCTCTTCAATTATAGTGGCTATTGTTTTTCGTTCAAGATCATGCCTCCTGTAGAGGCCAATTTTTATTTTCTCATTTTTCAGTTTTCCTTCTCGTAGTGACTTCAGACACGAAATGTCTGACCTCATTTTCTCAATCTTTTTCTCAAGTCTGATTCTCCATTTAGGCGGCCCTCTTGGTTTATACTGTTTGGGTAATTTGTACCCCAGTTCCAATGTAGCTATGTACGCTGCACTGTACATGAGCTGATTTGTTTCTTTTAATGTTGTTGTGGGGATTGTTGCAATGATTTCATTGATGTCTATTAGGAGGCTTCTAACTTGTTTGCTGCGTATTTGTCGCAATGGTGGTAGCCTTTGACGATTGTTTTCAGTGTTCATATGTTCAATTATACGTTCTTTAAGTAGCTTTTGTTGGTCATTAAGTTCATGATGTTCCTCAATCCTAATGATTTCTTCAATTGGTATATTTATGTCTACAGTAGTATCTAGCTGCTGTGGTGTTGTCAAATCCAGTGTATTATCATTTTCATCAGGTTTATCAACCTGTCTTTTAATTTCATCTAATTCCAGTTCTGAGAATAATTTTGTTCTCATGATCATGTGTCGCTGCTGCATTATTCTAGGTTCAGAAATGTCACAGTCAGGGTTTCTCTCTGTCCAAATTCCCATCATCCTTTTTTGATATCCCCTCACAGAGGGATCGGACATGAAGTAGCATTTTATAATTTCTCGATTTTCATCGATTGTCCACCTTTTTCGTTTAGTTTTTCCAAGTGTTTGGGCAGCTGGGACTGCCTCTTCCTGTAGCCCACTTGTCGCCTGGTGCCCAGGTTGCTCAGCACCAAACGCAGCCGTTGTTGACCCGGGCCGCGACTGATCCGGTTTAGGATTAATTTTTCTTTGTCTCATCATGGTTGATGGTTGTGAGGGACTCTTAGTTTTCCCCCATAGCTGAGGCCTGTCTGCCTTGGGTGGCCCTTCTGGTAGAATACACTACCGACAGCATAGCCCCCAGCCCTGAGGTACTTCAGCCCACCCGGCTCGCCAAGCCAGTCCCCCGTCGGGTGGGTATATATATATATATATATATATAT
>JAFIDM010000002.1:20001438-20033989 GCA_023159025.1 Thereuonema tuberculata
TCATGTCTCACTCCTCCTTCAGGACCAAACTATACAATTAAGTCTTTTATAACTCATAAGAATTTTTTTTTTTCTAAATTAGGTTCATTCAGAGGTAAAGAAATGGAGCAATGAGGAATAAAGTGGAATCAATACAAAGATGTCGTTTTGTTTGTTTTGCTTTTTTTTTAACTTGTTAATTTATTTTTAAGCATTTATTTATTTTTTTTTTCAGAAACATTTTTATTTAGAACGGCAATTTTTAGTTCAGATTAAAATTCAGTTTTTTTGGTTTTTTTTTTAAAAAAATAATAAAACAATCATGCTTCTTAATTTGCATTGTCTTTCTTTAACTACACGTCAAAAATATGTACAATATATACTTAAGAAGAAATAAAAATTTCTAAGAAATTTGTTATATAGTTTCCATTCAAAGTAAATTGTCTACACTTAATATGATATTTTATTAAAGTTATTTACTTAAAATAAAATAATTTTTAATACATTCTAAATAAGGAAGAAGTTACAGAAATTCTAGTTTGTTTAATTACTTTATTGTTAGTAAATCATTCCCTTTTGTGATCAAAATATATTATATGGTCGAATAATTCTGGCTACCAATACGAACTTTTACTATTCCTATATCATAAGCGTTATAAGTTTTCCAATCAATGTTTCGGTTTCGCTGCAAAGACGCTATTTTTAAAATCTGACAAGTTCTTCGTTTAATTAATTTAATTCCGCTTTACTAATTTAGTATGTGACAAATGCTGATGTTTAACCAAAAAAGAAAACAAATAATAAAATCAATAATCAGAAAATTACTTCTCACTTTATTTCAGTGAAAATAATTTATTCAGACTAAATGAAATCATTTTAATTTTTAATCCCGCTTTGAACACAACCTTCTTTCAAAAATCTTTTATTTAAAATATAAGTAAACAAGGATGGGTATTTCGTCAACAGAGAGATTTGTTAAATTAAACTATCTTAATTATCGTAGTATGCCTTTGATGGGACAGTTTGATTGGTTGGCTAATTTCTATTTCTCTGTACGTAGTCTTCTAAAATATAGGCAATGTAACGATTTATTCGGAAAAAAAGCCAATATAACTCTCCTTTTAATTAAGGGAATACTATATAAAAACAAGTTTGTATCAACTGTACGTCACTTATAACATAATTACCAATAACAACTCATTGATAAAACGACTTTCTCCATATATATTTAAATTTACTTAAGTAATATTTAAAAATAATTCTTTCTTTGAAATAGCAATTTTTAAATTATTGTATTTTATCAATATAGTGTCGGACCTTGATATAAGATCACCCCTTGGGACCTCGCGAAAGTGACCTTATGAGCGGGATGACCTTATAACCGATTCATATGCATTTGTCAATAAATAAGCATTATATAAATACAGTAAAATTCTATGTAAAATTTAATTCGTATAAAAATATCAGTTTATTAGGTTACAATGTTGAACCAATTAAAATTAATGGTATCAGAAATAAATTATTTTTTAAAAATTTTAATTCGGAATAAAGTTGTATACAAATAGTACTAGTATGCTCAAGCAAAGTACTGATGAACAACTGACCTTACTTAAAATAATCCATAATACAAGAATTTGATTTCATCTTTTGTACAATGTTTTCTAAGTTTTGTAGTTTCTGAAAATGTTCATGGCTCCATCATGGCTCGTGAAAAAATGTCTTACGAATTTAATGCTCTGAGCGCTTCTGCTTGTGTCACCGCTTCACTTTCAGTATCACTGTCGTTATCCTCACTTTCTAATGCATTAGAATCTAAAACTTGCGAAACAATTCGAAAATCGAAGCTTGAGAAGTGGTAGCAATTTCATCATCAATTCTCACGTATTCACTTTCCCCTTCTATAGCACAGCCGTATTTCTGAGATCTTGTATTAATACAGCTAAAGGAATATCGTCTTCATCATCTTCATCTGTTATTTCATCCACACTATTTGTAGAAAATTGAAAACCAGCAGGTCGAAAGCAATTTGAAATGCAAGTGTTTGACACCAAGCTCCAACTTTTATGAATATAAAAAATTGCATTTAACACAGCCACGTGAATTTTTTTTTCTCAATAATTGCTGAAAACAAGTCTTTCTGTAGAAGGAGCTTTCTGTAGTTCATTTTCAGATTTTGAATGACTCCCTGATCCAAAGGTTGCAAAATAGTGGTAACATTTGGGGGTAAGAAAAACAAGCTTAATTGATTTCGACTGAGGAATGTTGATATGCGCAGGGCAATTGTCTGCGATGAAAACAATTTTTATTTTATTTTTCAAAAAGTGTCTATCGAAATGCCGTATAATTTTCTCAAATATGTTAGCATTCATCCATGCTTTTTTGTTTGCATCATAATCCAAAGCAAAGACTGAACATTTTTAAATCAACGTGGCTTTTGAAATTTTCCGATAACTAGCTGTCTCAGTTTTTCAGAGCATCCATATTTAGCTCCTAAAAAAATTGTCAATCTTTCTTTACTTTTTTTCCCCCTATACATTTTTCTTTCTTGAAAGTAAGAGTTTTGTTGGGAAAAGAAAGAAAAATTCTTGGCAATTGAATCAGTGTGGCACTGAAATCACAGACAAAAGTGACCTTATATGCGATTACGGTATTTAAGACCTGACCATATATCCGATAATCCATATCATAGAATTCCTATTCAATGAGCCGGGACTTTAGAAAAGTGACCTTATAGGCGGGGTGACCTTATAAGCGGGTGACCTTATATCGAGGTCCGACTGTATTACTACTAATAAGCAAAACACGATCATATAAAGTTCCTAAATCTATACTCTTCGTTTAATCATAATGGGAAATATTGATCTAGCTACACGAATCGGATTCTACATCTGATTCACATATTAGAATTCTAAAAATTATTGCATTTATTTACAATTACTGCCGTTCACTATAAATTCTATTTTTATTTTTAATAATTACGATTTGGTATGTAGTTTAATTGATATCATTATATATGTTCCTATTTACTTACTGTAATGACAAACTTTTGGTAAATTATTAGTGGTTGTATATTGAAAATTTCAGTAAAAATGAACATAATCACTCAATTTTTACATACCGAAATAGAAATGCCTATTTTACTCAATAGATGTCGCTAAATGTATTGAGTTTGACATCCCACAGCAAATAGGAAATTCGAAAATAAGATATGAATGCACAAAACAAACAAATAATAAAGTTAATTCAAATAATAATAACGAATATAAAGATAAATTCATAAAAAAGACAATAAAACGCAAATTCTTCTTATATTTCATAACATCCTCATTAAGTTTATAGACAAAATTTTAAACCCAAATCTACGAAGTTCTAGATATGCATTAGGACCACTGACAACTGAAGATTTACTTATTATAGAATTTCCAGTTATCTAATTATAATATTAATAAATAACAATGCCTAATTTCACGGAAGTGGTATACAATTGCAAAATTCACTATTTTTGTTTAGAAGCTTTTTTTTCGTTGTAAATAATTTATCAGTTAATTTAACCTAAATTTTAAGGAATTTTGAAAGTGTTGTGATTATCATCATTCACAACAATATCAAGGAGTTGTTTCTTTGGGTAACCGATTCGACTCCAAACTTGCTCCGTCCTTCGTTTCATTGGTCTTCGCCGTTTGCCATTCGATATAATTTTTTAAGATCTTGACTCTCAAGCAATTCAGGTGACTGCAAACCCTTTATTTCTTTTATATATTTCTTTTACCAATGCACCTAAAATTCTGAAAACTTAAATATGAAGTTGTGAAGCATGTGGGGATTTACATTTTCATGTTTTTAATTTTCAAAATATTCTATAATTAATTAAATTAAAATTTAAAACAGCAGGTTTTTTATTATTACTTGAGTTTTTCGAGGTATTACTTGATATTTTCAACTTAAAAAAAAAAAACTTGACGAAAATCTGAAATGAAAAAAATTTGTTAAATAACGTTAATTCGTTGTATTTAAAATATTCTTATTAGTGCAATAATTAATTTAACAACAATTGAGAGATTAAATTATTTTTTTATATATATTTTTTTAAAAAATAAAAAATCTGTTTTTTTAAAATTGTCTGAGATTATTTTTCTTTTTTACGTGTTATCAAATAATCATAATAAAATTTTTTTTTCATTAAAGGCTTTCTAAATATCATGCAAATTCATTGGATGCTGTTCGTTTCCCAAAATAAATTTGTTTTGAAACATTTTTTTATAGAAATACATTTCAATAGAATTGATATAAGTCTATTTCTATAAAAAAAAAATACTTCAAAATAAATTTATTTTTCAAAAGAATTTGCATCAAATGAATTTGCATGACAAATTAGAAAGCCTTTAATGAAAACGTTTTTATTATGATTTATTTGATGATTTAAAATAATTTAATCTCAAACAATTTAAAAAAAAAAAAGAGTTTTTATTTTTAAAAAAAATTAATTATTGTATTAATAATAAATATTTTAAATACAAGTCATTGTTTTACAAACTTTTTATCATTTCAGGTTTACGTCAAGTTTTTTTAAGTTGAAATACCACCTCGACAACGCCCGAGAAATTGACTGTTTTTGAAATTTTAATTTAATAAATTCTAGAATATTTTGAAAATTTGAAACAAGCAAATATAAATCCCCCATGCTTCACAAGTTCATATTTAAATTTTCAGAATTTTAAGTGCATTGGTAAAAGAAATATATAAAAGAAATAAAAGGTTTGCAGTCGCCTGAATTGCTTGAGTCAGGACCTTTTAGGCAACAGTGCTAATGTCGTTTCCTCCATTCTAAATACATGGTCATTGCTGCTTATATAAATCTTGTGAGGATGTCAGGTTGTTTTTATTGAATTCTGTAGGTTCATTTCTGATTGCTTAATTACGTTTTTTATCACTTAATTTGTAGCTCCTGTAGCTCTTAGAGATTTTATTTATGAAGTTCTGAGTTTTTGAAGGTCTAAAGCTTTTATGTTTGGATTCGTAAAGAAGAGTTCAATGACCATTATGTAACGAAATTTAATCTGTATATCCATTGTAGTTGTGTTTCCTAGGGGATCTTTTGACACATTACTGCTTACACATTGAAATTTTACATTTTTTTTTTCGTTTGCTTGATAATGAAATAAGTAGCTCATTGTAAATCCCAAGTATTTAAACTTCGATATTTATTCTACTGATTTATTTTCAATAGTTATTTTCAATCGAGTCCATAGATCAGTGGTTCCCAACCTTTTTTCACGTGCGTACCCTTTGACAGCCGATTTTCATAAATATATCCAAAATATTAGCAAGATATTTTGTTATTTTGTACTAATTGTAAAAATTAAATAAGGCAGTATGCAACTGACTATTCAAGCGTTTTGTTATATTATTGCCCTAAAAACAAAACAAAAAGGAGAGTGTGATTGAACACTTACTGATCGTAATATGAACAAATGATATTGTTTTTTAAAGTATGGAAACTAGTGAGTAGATGATATGTTTGTTGCAACAACCAGATAGTGCAGTAGGAAGAGCATGGATTGTTGTCGCTGAAGACGAAAAAAGAAGAATTGCATTCGTAAAAAATGAAGCGTACAGTTTTGACGGAGGAAGGCACAAACTCCGGCAGGCCGTGTGGAAGAAAAATACTTCGAGATTAATGAATTGGATAGATTTATGTATAAAGTTTCCAATTCATTCGATTTAAATGATTAATGCCAATAATGTGAAAGATATTTAGGCATTAATATTGTTTTAGTTTATCAACGGGATTCTGAACGGATCTTCAATTGTGTTGAATTGAATTCATAGAATTCATAGAATTCATGCAATTCATAGAATTCGGAGATGGAACGTCCTGCGCCATATGTGGGATCGAGAGACTTTATGGTTCAGATTGGATCAAAGGTCAATTCCAAGGAACCGAGACGATGGATTTTGAACTTCTAAGGAAAGGATAATTGAATTGAAGATTCAAAGTAACTTTTTTTTTAATTTATTTATCGTCACAGAAGATGGAATTTGTGTCATCGATCAATTATTGCAAGACTTTTAGTTAATACGATTATTATATGAAGACAGGAATACTAAAATTTACTAAGATTATAAGATTTATGATTGAAACTTAACTATTAGTTTGTTTGTTTTCTGGGTACTTATCAAATATATTCGACTATTCGAGTATGATAGTTAACCTGCCAATTCAAGTACATTGCTGAGTAACTCTGTTTAAAGAAATCTAGTATATATTTCTCATGATTTATGAAAGGTAATTTGGGGGAAGATGCAAGTTGAGGGAAGAGGCAAGTTTTGTAATACTTTGTTTATCAGAAGCTAGATAGCAGAATTTTCAACGGCCAAGCGTAGAAGCATTCTATATGAAGGTTGCTGTTGAAAGTTTTCAATTTTACATCGAGTTCAATCGTAGTTAAATTGAAAACTCTTTGGACTTGGTCAGTACTTAAGTTATAATATTTCGCTGACCGTACTTAAGGTTTAGCGCTCGATGTATCACAGCAAACTTAATACAGCCTTGATATGATTGTTAAGTGGTTCTTTGTGAGTGCGTAGTAAGTTGAAGCAGCATGGCAGGTCCCACTGGACAAAAATAAATCTTTGTGGTGTCTTCCCTCAATGCTATGATAAAGAAAGGGTTCCAAATGCGATTGGTTGCAATGTGTAAAATGCAAAAAAAAATGGCTCCAAGAAAACTGCAGCAAGGACAACCTATATTGTGCAATGTGAAGTGTTTTTCTTCAGTGTCCCTTGTCTAATTTATGGTCAATGTAATGTGTATAAAGGCTTATTAAATATTGGCTGAATATACTTTTTTTTTTCTTAGTATTGTAAACTTCATAACTTGCGGCATCTTACCCATATTGGGGGAACATGCCACTTTTGATGAAGCTAATTTAAGGGCATTTTTGTATTTGTTGCATTTACTGTAGTGAATTAAAATTTTTTGCACTTAACAGTTATAAGAACGAGAATATTTTGACATCTTTCAATAAGTTTTTTGATTTCTTGTTTTCAAGTAAAAAAATAATAACTCAAGTGTGGCGTCTTCCCCCAAATTACCTTAGCCTATATCTTATCTAACGCATTTGAGTTAAAGTTTAAATTTCATGTTTGTAATTAATGTAGTTGCTATTATGTCAGTTATATTTATTGTAACTGAAAATAAATGGGTCAGTAATGAGATTTAAATAATGAGTTGAACAAACAATATTTATAATGTCGTCAAACACAGTTCAGGGATGGATAACGAGGACGGTCTGGCCCCGGTGCTGATGGACCAACTGACCCCACCCTTATGGGGGGAGGTCCTCCTCATAATTAATAGAAAGAAGATTGGTTGGCAAATTACCAAGTGTTCTGTTGTTAATATTTCAAAAAATGAAAGAAAGAAAGTGTTTTAACTTTTAAAAATTTCTTTTTTATTAAATTTCATACACAATATATCATGCCTTCTGATAAAAGTTCAGTTTCTCTTTTAAAATAAATGAAACATAAAGTTTATAAATAAAAACAGATGGAGCAATTTTTCAGATTTCTACACAGATTATAAATTATTTAAATTAAAATTGCTGTACTTTATCTGATTAATCTATCTATTAAATTTCTTTGAAACATTTTTACGTTTAATAAAAGAAAATTTACATTGAATTATAATTTTATTTTTTTTCTTTATTACTTTTACATTATTTAGATGTTAGAATACTTAACAATAATTCTAGTCTAAAAACAACGAAAATATGAAAATGTAGTCCGTATTTTAAGAAATTAATACTTTTAAATTTTAAATAAATTCAAATCGTAGCAATGAAAACTTCAGTACAGAATTCATTAAAAATAAATAGAAAGAATTTGTTTGATTAACAAGTTTCAAAGAATAATAAAAAATAATTGAACTTTAAAACCTTAGCAAGATTTAATGAAAAGGTTTAAATAAAAGTTAAATATTTTTTTCCTACAATTCGGATTCTTATCAAAAAAAAAAGTCTCTCATACAGTTCTTGAAATACTGATATAGTAAAGATGATTTTTCACATTATTTACAAAAACTTACTTAAAAATTGTAATACGGAAAGAATTTTAAATAATTCTTTTCGATGTCGGTAAGTGAAGCAAAGTGATAAGTAAATAATTAAATGAGTTTTGCTTATTTAATCAGTAGATATTACAAATGTTTTCTACAACTTTTATTTGCTAATGTAACGTTACTTTATCCTAGAATGTGCTTTTGTTTAAAAAAAAAATCGTAAGTCATTCATGAAAAATTTTACATAATTTTTTTCCAGATTTATTTTTCTGTTTTGATGTAATTCTTAAATGATTAATAACAGTTAAATAGTGCTTTTCTTATTCTGATATTCAATTAAGTTTCAATAGCAGTGACAATTGCTAAAATATATATATTATCTAAAATTGTTCAACAAAAATTTTAAAATGTACGTAATAAGAATCACCGTCAGTAACAGTGTGTGGATGTAATGTTATCTTTGGCCAATATTCGTTTTGGACATGTTAGAATTTGAATTTAGTTTTCAAGCAATAACTACTCTGTTGCATAAATGGAGACATTAGGTTCAGTCGTTTAGAAGGAAGCCTGAATACAAACACATTGAATTATAGGTTTTATAAATATTTTCACAGCCATGGAGTTACGAGAGGAGCCTTGAGCTAAGAGATTATTCTTTGATAATACAGGATAAATGTTTTAGGATCAATTGAATTCATATATTAGGTTGTTTCTTTGCACCTACGTTCTATTTAGACAAAGCGTTACAATTTGCTGAAATTCACAACAGTAAGATAAATAAAAGCAATGTACTCTTCTTCCTTTTCAAATTTGATACAATTGTTTGACAAGATCCAAAAATATTTGGTGTATTGATCTCTGTTTTTGACTTGACAATTTTTAATCGTGTCCAGACATGGATGAATTAAAAAAATTAAATATTTTGTAGTACGAAAGCATGTATTTAAAAATTACTGAACAAAAAAACTCATTTTCATTCGTAAGGATAAGGTGGTTCTGTATACAAATATGTAGAAATTTAAAAATGACATTTGTTTCTTTATATTTACGGATTTCCGAAATATACTCATAGCGTCATTACTTTTACAACATTCAAAATTATGGATGAAACTGTATAATTACTTTTTTTTTTTACTGGGAAAGTAAAACTTCTTTATAAAAATTCCAGCTCAGGAAAGTAAGGCCATCCACGTGTAAGTTAATGATACTGATGTTTTACCATTTTTTTTTTTGGTGATAACAATGAGATTCCTTTTTTTTAAGGTACATACTATACTGCATATGTAAGCCAGAAACAGAGATTAAACAAGATAAATGTTAAAGGAAATAAAACTCTTGAAATAACATCAACGAAAAAAGAGGTGCAATTGCAGTGTTTGACTTCTGGTTCTTGTTGTTGCTCCCCATTTGGATGAACGCTATTCGAATTGGTATTCTTACGTTTAAGCTGCAAAGAAAGAAAATCATTTTTAGTTAAGATTATTTATGTAATCTCCACCATAACTATATCCACCATAAACTCTTTTTATTAACTGTATTACTATTCCAGTTAAGTATAAATAAGCAGTCAATTTCGCAACGGACAGACAAATGAACGAACATTAAGAAATTAAAACAAAATTATGATCAATAGACAAAATGGTGAGTTTTTCTTCACGAAAAATAATAAAAGTCAGAAGAGTTTTATCTTTGTCTTACAATGGTTATAGAACCATGTACCTCATATACTCACTAGTGAAGCTACGAAATATTTTATAATATAGAATTCAGCTTTGTATTGCATTCCCAGAAATCTAGAATTTAATATGTGAGTTCAGAATTCTTGAAAGGCATTTAAAGGCATTGATCTTTGTGCAACAGGAAGTACTGTGACATAAAATTGAACAGAGTAAAAGCATTTGTTTGTTTTGTGTCTTTCAAAATAAGCGTCCCTTCGAATTGTTTATTCAAAGTTGAATCAAAACATGATCAAGGTACAGACCTGGAAGACAAGTGGGGCTCCGTCTGGAAGCCGGTGTGCCTGGACTGTAGCCCAGGTAGCCCTTTTGATAACACTGCTCCGCTAGCATAAGGAGAAAGGGTTATTTTGTTTTTGTTTTTAAATTATTACGTGTTGACTTCTTGAAATTAACTATTTTTTTTGTTGTTAAGTGTCTTACAAGAAAAAACATTTATACAAATGTCTGTCCATTTGTAACTATTATAAATATATAAAAATAGTTTTAGCGGGTACTTGAATGTTCATTTTGGTGACATTCGATACAAGGATACGAAAAAGCTGCCCCATATTGCCATTGATGACAATGACAAAAGTTGTGCATTCTCAATATCTGTCCTTTCTTTCATACAAAGATAATATGCAATAAGAAATTCCTTTTAATAAGGAATCAAATATATAAAATTTTATCAAGCAGTGACATGATATAAATTCAATTTAACCAAACTATTCAAATCACCGTGATTTATGACAATGATAATAATGAGTAACTGAGCTTTATTCCTTTTGTAATGAAATTGTAAAACGAAATTGGAGTTATTTACTGATATAATTCAAGGGGTTATCCAGGAAAATTTGGATGCTTGTAATTATCAATTTAATTGCTTAGAAAGTGATTTTCAATGAAATAGAAAAATATTAAATAATTAAATTTGAAAAATATTATCTTCTGCAGTGCAAATTACAGAACTTAGAAGAGTCATCTCAAAAACCGTATATCTGCAACATACTCAACAACTGGGTTGGGCTGATTCACATTATTTTAGCTTTCTAATGTAAATGATTTGAGCTTATAAATATTTCAAAACTTAAGAAATCTCTGCCTTTAAAATGAGTTATATCTATTTATTTCGTTAATGCTTGAATTCATTTAGAGAAAAATTTTAAAGAAAATAGCAAACAAACAAACAAGATTTATTTTTCTCTTAAAGTTAAACCTTTTGTTTATCACCAGGAACAAAATCAGAAATAGGTAAGTAAGTAAGTCTTAACTGTTCTCCAAATTGTAATTAGAAAATAAGATTAAATTGTATATATAATTTCACTTTGTAATAAGGTACCTCAGCCATATAACGCCATGTATACCTTTAACGCCACCTATCAAATTCTTCATAAATATAAGAGATGGCGGTACTGCACTAAAGTAGTTTGCATTGACATGCCATCTAGTGTTGAAGTGAGTTACTAGCAGACCGCCAACATTTTCGAGTGGAATTATATTTCCACCTTTTCGTGTCGAGGACTGGTTCTGAAACGCTGTTACTATATCAACGCAAGATAAAATATAGATTTTTTAATGTTCAGCAAAGATTAACTATATAAAACTATAAACTTTTCTTGATTCTTGGAAATTCTTCTATGTAGATAAGTTAACTGTTATTTTTAAAATTCGGAAATTGTAGACAAACAAGTGTATCATGTGATCCATGTGCTCAGTAGTGCTTTAACGCCATGGGCTACATATATACATACATGGGTTAATGGTCTACATATACGATTTTAGGTTACGTACGACATTTATAAGTTACTAATATGTTTCATAAAACTATAGATTTTTATCTTATTTATTATTTTGCTTTTATAATCAGAAAATGCCGAAATTAATTAATTTTTTACATTTCCTCTTTTGTTTTAGCTACAGATTAGAAAGACTGCATTAATTTCAAGTGATTTTTTATTATTTTTTACAGAAAGTCAAATTTAGTTGCTTTTTACTGTAATTTTGTACAAATAATTTTTACAATGATGGAATAATTCTTAATTTTAAATAAGTTAAGTTACTAGAAAGTAGGTGGCGTTAATTGAATCAGGTGTTCCTAATAACGCCAGTTTGCAAAGTTTTTTATTTATTTGAGTTCTCATACTTCTCCAGTAAAAGTTATCATATGTTTCATTATGGTATGCTTCAAACAGAAGATTAAACTTTCTTAGTCATAATTTTCGTGTTTCGATACACCTTATTTCCAGACTTACAGTAATTTAAATGTTAAGGTGGCGTTATTTGGGCAGGGTACCTTATTTAATGCTTGAAAATTTCAAGAAATGGTGTTGTTGTGTTGTTTGTTCTTCAATTGTTTTACTTTAAGGAATCAATTTTTGTTTACAATGGATCAAAGATCATAAAGATAACGAAAATATGAGACGGAATGAATAATAGAAAGTAAATAAAGAGATCAAAATACAGTAACTGAAAATTGACAAAGCATGTCATTATAAATGTCTACAGTAAATGAAACTCGATTATCTTACCTTTTTTTCTGCTTTTTTCTTTTCAAGAAACTTCATCTGATAAGCAATGGTGAATTCGATCATGACAGCAAATACCATAATTAGACAAAAGAGCATCCAGACATCAATGGCTTTCACGTACGACACAGGAGGTAGAGATCCTTGTACTTTACTGAATTGAGTTGTGAGAGTCAGTAGAGTGGTGACACCAATCCCAACCCTTCCTGGGACTGCATCAACATCAATCCACAGAGATACCCAGGACACTATCACCACCAAAGCACTTGGAACGAACGTCTGCATATAGTGATAGCCAAGCTTTCGTGTCAGATTAATTATTAGCATTCGACAGTCTTTCTCTAAATAAAAACAAAAATATTAGAAATAACGTGTTACAAAAAAGCCAAACCAATGCCTTATTTTTTTTAAATTCATCACATATTTGTTGAAAACCATGAAAAGTTTTGGATGCGAAAAAAAAAATTGCTTCATTAATTTTTAAATTCTTAGAACAATCAGAAATCAGAAATGAATTTAATTCCTAAAAATCATAAGAAAACTAGCCTTCAAAATTGATAAAACAATGAGGTCAATGGTTTTATTTACAGAAAAAACTGCAGAGCAAAAATTAATTTTATTGATCCGCAGTAACAAGAAAAACATGTTTATTTTAAAGCAATGCTAATGATAATAATCAACAAAAAAGAAAGTAAGTTCGCTAGACATTTACACTAAAAAAATATACAACGATAAATGCATCTTTCTTTTGAACTACTAACTTTAAATGTAAAAAATATTTTTTCCTTAATTTCCACCAAAAGAATGTTATTCTGACAATAAAAAAACAACAAGTTAATCACAAATTTTCGAAGTATTATGTATCCATACTAAATTCTCTTCAGATTCTAAACATTCGATATTCTACTGAAGACCACATTGCTTCATTTTCATTGGATCCAAAGGTCGAACTATAAATCAATAACATTAAATAAGATTTATTAAAAAAATGCAATATTATGTAGCAGAAAGTTAAGGAAATATCTATCAGTTCCACGATTCTTACGAAGTCAGAGCAGGGAACTGAAATAGATCCATCATTAATTTTTTATTTTTCTTTATTGTTTATTTCTCAAACTATTCATGTTCAATCGTTCTGTTAAGTCATTTCTCCAATAAATCATATTCTTAATAACTTAATATAGTTCTAATTTAAGACTATTGAAAAATTCATGAAAAATTAAAAATTGTTTTTGTATCTAAACAAAGTCATTGCAGCAACCCAGAAGACAATAATCAATTTCATTAAAGCTTTTTTTCTATGCTATTGATTGTTTTTCCAGAAAACAGAAGCTTAAAAATTCAGATTATTCTGCAATTCCATCAATATTCTAAAAAGAAATTATTAAGTTTAGCGAATCTTAATTTCTCCTGGTTAATTTTAAAAGTTATTTGCTGACTTCTAACTTACTCTCATCGTCTGTAGCTGTGCTCTCACAATGACTGTATTGAACAGGTTCAACATTAAAAATGGAAGAAAGTTCTCCATTTAGGAATTGAGGCACCTCTCGGTCTTCCAATTCAAGTTTTACTTGATCTAGAGGTTCATAAACTGAAAAAAATACAAATTAAGCCAGTGATGAATTTCAAGGTAAAGATTAATGCACAAGGGAATAAATGTAATGAGTCTTCAGTTAATCATATGTGACAATGAAAACAAAATTAAATTTCTTGTTTTTTTCAAAATGAAAACCTGCTTCCAAGAATTCAATCGGAAAATGAAATCGTTTTAAAAAGAAGTAAACCTAACAAGTAAACCTTCTCTCCTTTGATACCGGTTTTCCGGAAACCCACATATTTTCTGAAAGCTTATGTTACAAGTAGAAAAACTGTGAAATCTTAGTGCAGAGGGACTAGCGTTTAGGAGCTAGAGGACCCACAAAGTATCAATAAAGTGTTGGAAACATGACACCAAAAGTCGCTAAAATGCTCGTTCCACGTGAACTAATAATATGAACTAATAATATGGTAAGAAGGTGGAAATCTCAATATAAAGGAAGAAACAGCTCGTTGAAAAGAAGCAATATATATACATTGGGATGTTGAAAATGTCACTTGTTATTGACTTCAAACAAAATCTATTACAAGAGACAATCAATGTGCAATTCATCAAATAAACAGTGAGACGGGCAGAAAGACAGTTCACAATTTTACAAAAGCGATAGCCTCACACTTTGCACACTCATCATTTGTCAATGAATCGAAGCAGTAATTCATTGGCGCAATCCACATTCGAGGCTCGTCGTCCAAGTATCCGCCCTTATAAAAAGCATACTTAATCAAGTTCTTGAAACGAGGAGCGCTGAACTGATATAGGGAAAAGGACTGCAGGGCCAGAAAACTATCGCGATACCAGATGTGCTCCTGTGAAGACATACAATACGTTAGGATTTGACAGCAACGTACGGGAACATACAAGAAATAGAGCCGTCATTACGGGAATATGTCCATCTATACACACTTTACTGATACTTTGTGGGTCCTCTAGCTCCTAAACGCTTGTCCCTCTGCCCCTAAGATTTCACGGTTTTTCTACTTGTGACATAAGCTTGCAGAAAATATATGGGTTTCCGAAAAACCGGTATCAAAGGAGAGAAGGTTTACTTGTAAGACTATTATAGTTTCTAAGGATTATGATTATAATGAAATTATAATAATAATAGCCAGGTACCGTCGGTTCGCTTCGGAACCCTTGCATGTATAGCATTGAACAAAGAAACTTTATTTATTTAGCAAATTAATGTTGAGATCGTCGGAGAAATATACGACTTCCCAGCACGTTGTGGCTTCTCCGGATAACTCAGATATAATGCGGGTTGGCGCCAAACACCAAAAATTTACAGCGAAAAATCCCATTTTTTGCATGTATCTTGCAAACGCAGGAACGTTTGTGAATGACTGATATATCGTTCGGTAGAACTTACCAACATTTTCTCAATATAATGTTCTCTTTCAACTTTTACACTTTTCTTTTAAATTGAGAAAAAGTCAAAATTTGACCTTTAAAAAGCGACAGCTTGGAAACCAAAAACGTTTTTCGAAAGATTTTTGTAGCATTTTGTTTGTCTTAAAAAGATCTATATTTCATCCATTTGCATGACCAATTTATCTTTTATAGTTTGGTCACAAAATTGGAAAATGAAAGTCTCATGACAGAATGACAGACAGAATAACGTTTTTGTAATATATAATATCCCAATATTAATTTTTAAAAATAACATAAACAGAGAGAACATCATTTCGCTGTTGTTTTTCCTGTCTCGGAAAAAAATTGGTGATAATGTCTCTTTACTTTCAAAGTAGAATAAAATCTATTTACTTTTGTTGTTTGGTTGTATAATATTTAAGTAAAAATTAATTTGAAATCCCGATGTTTAATGCATATCTTTATAAATTTCAAATTATTTAACCTTAACAAAAATTGCTTATAGTAAATTTTATCAGTAATTTGGAAGGAATTCTTTATCGCTCTCTACATAAAAAGATTATTTAGGATATTTTTTTACTTATTTATAGAAATGAATAAAAAACGTATTTACTCACAGTTCTGTAACTTAATGTTACATTTCTGTCGGTCAAGTGGATAGTATTGATATTCAAAGAAACATTCCACCTTCGCTGTATGCCTGAAAAAAAAAAAAAGAAAGAAATTTATTGTTTCCTTTATTCCTTCCTATGACTTTTTTTTTTTATTTTATTTAGTTTGAATTTTCGCTATTCAGTCGAGCTTTATTGATGTTTTAGTAAAACTACTTTAGCTTGTTAGATTCTGAAGACTTCTTTAAAATAGTAATTTGCAATTGGTTATCTACAAAGTTACATTTCTCTGTATTTTTTTAATATTTTTTTTAATAATTATATCCTTGCTCAGCCCAACAAGATTATCATGAAAAATTAGGCTACGTAATTTTATATTATTTGATTGAAGTAATACTAATAAATGATAATGAATGAATTTTGTTAAATCTTCTTTATTACATTATTTGTTAAAAATTGAAAATATATTTTTAGTATACGATCACTAAACTTTAGAACAAGTTAACATAGATTCATATTATTTCTTCAAAGAGCCGACAAAAAAATATCGAAATAAAATACACCCTGAATCTTGTTTTACTTTAATTTTCTGTTTTGCATCTAAGCTTTTTCATTTACGATCTATTGTTATATTTCGTTTCTACTTCACTTCTGAATCAGAATTTCAAAGAACCTTCCTTATAATTCTCTTGTTCAAAGTAGAAAAAAAATCAGAATAAGCAATTTTCAAACTCTTTGTTTAAATCTCCCACGCATCTCCTTCTAATATAGAATATGTTTCAGTTTGACAATTAAATATTTTGTATTCTAAAAACAGCTATGTATAGAATGTAGAGTTAGCTTTAAGTATAAATTTGAAATTGATGTTGACTAAGACAATTTTCATTATTCTCAACCCGCCTCATGTCATTTACGACGTCGAGAAAGATTGTTTCGAGGTCAATTGATATCAGAGAATATTTCAGGTCTTTTGAGCTGCCTAAGCAGACGTGGATATGTCTATAAACAACTTCGCTCTGAGATGCTTAGGAAGCCGCCTTGTCTAAGTTAAATAGGTATAAAACTCCTAATTTGTCGAAATCTAATTTGGTTAAAAATTGAGAACTACATGCACCATTCAACTAAGTGCACGTTGAAACAGCTGGTATGTTAACACAAGTTTTAAAATATTTTATATTTAATCGTTGTGCAGATAAAAAAAAGCAATGTATTGATTATTTATATAAGTAAATAAATACTGTAGTATCAAGTATAATAAATAAATATAATAGTGTATATATATATATACATAATACTATATAGTATAATAATTGTATAAATACTGTAGTATCACAAGTATATAAATACTGTAGTATCATAATGAAAACAACACCTTACCTTATAGAAAAATGCAATCTCTTATTTCTTAGATATATTTTCTCTGCCGTCATTGTCATGTGAGTGGAATCAATTTCATTGGATAAATAAACGTTGGGAACCCATAGTTTATCTTTAGTCTCTTTCGCTAAGACTGTGGTTTTATTTTGAAATGTAGGGTGACTTTCAAGTCTGTGATCTCGCCAGCTCACGTTTAAATACAGCTCTACTTTCATAATCTAATAAAAAAAATGTATTTTCATTAAAAAAAATTTTAAGAATTCAACAAAGAGATATAAGTTTAAAATCAATGACTAAGCCTATGCACCTGAATACTGATATTCAAGTGCATAGGCTTAGTCATTGATTTTAACATGAACAGTGCACGTAAGATGTATTTATCATTACAGATATAAGATTACTAGATAAGTTTTTTTCAAGATTCTTTACTGTTCCAACTTACAACCAAATTTCAGAAATGCTCAATTGAAAAAGGATTTTGGAAAAAGCTGTCTGTAATAAATGACGATAGAAACACTAAAGTAATAGTTCATTCTAAAATCGGACAATATTCTTATAGATCTGCTTAAGAACGCAGTATATGTAATTCAATTAAGATTTAAGAATTTTAATCTCTTCTAGAAAGGAAATACAGGCTATGCTTAGATCAGTGTGCTAATTGTAGGGTGCAATTTCCCCCTGACTGGATTGGACCATCCCAACCTCTGGATATCAATGATATATCCCTGCCAGGGATAATTATTTCCCACCCACTCGATATGTTAAATTTATATAAATATTTAATTGTTAGATAAGAATCTTAGTTTCACTGAAACAAAATTAAAATTTGTATTTTTCTGGGATAGGAATTTATATGTCTTTATTTCTTCCGATCTTTATTAACTGATGAAAGGAACAAGTTATAAATTGCAACACTTTCAAATGTGCTTTTTATCTCAATAAATGGTCCTCCAAGACATTGCTTCAATGCAGAAAATATTGCGACAAAATGGATCAAGTCTAAACATCAGAGTGTTCTGGATAAACAACAAGAAAACCACGAAACCAGACAACAATTTATCTCGTTTCTTCAACTGATTTGTGTAAGTCTCATAGTTTATTGCATTTTTATTTCAGAACTTCCAGGACCAAAGAATGTTATTTTTTATAAGTAACTCAAACAATAAGTATATTTTAAGAAATCATGATTTTATAACTTAATAATCTGTTAAGCCTATCCCTATGTAACATATAAGTTTCTGTGTACCTGTAAGTCAGTTTTCAGGAGAGGCGTGGTATACTTATTTAAAATTTTAATTCTGATAGTGAGCCCATTATCCATCACCCCTCTGGTAAAATCCCAAATCGGACACTGCTTTTGATCATATGAGGATCTCTCCAAAATACTGTATATTTCAATTTTTAGTTCAAAGATTTTGTTTTTGCAAAATAACATCCATACATTCTTTACAAACAACGTCTTATTTTTTTCTACATTCGCTTGTGAATGTTTCCATTAAAAAGCTGAATTACAGCCGTATGTGTCCTTCGTTCGGGGAAAGAAAGGGGCACTGACCTATCTTTCCTTTTTTCAAGTTTAATATAATTCATGTATTTCTATTTCCAAGAGAATTTCTATTGGCGCCTAGGAAACACGATCGATGTCAGTAGTAATCGCCATTTTCAATGAAATTTACAAATTATGGAACAAAACTTAAAAAGAAAAGAAAATTTTAGCCTTACTATTGGAATAACTTCATACATAAATAATAAGTTGTCCAGAAGAAAATAATTGACGAGATTAAAGTTCTCAGCAATGGATTTTATGGATAAAAGAGTAAAATTTAATAGGAGATATTTTTCTTATTTTATTTTATAATATACACTTAACCTTGTAATTTAACATGCAATTTAACTACCCGCAATAACTTATTTACTTTGAGAATTTAACTTTGCAAGAAGAATGACATTATCTCTAATATAAGATTTTTGATATTATCTCTTCATAGCAAAATCGCTTTCAGTATCTTTAATTTCACATTTTTAAGTATTGAAAATTTAATCTTACCATATTTGGTTCATCAATTTTAAAAGAGTAGATTTGCAATCTGGAAGTCAATATAACTGGATCACCTAATGAAAGAATAAAGTTTTCATTAATATCAATATTTATTTGAAAAAGAAAATAATGTTTATGACAACTGGATTTAAATGAACGTCATACAGAGAACAGGGCATATTTCCTAAGAACTGTCTGCTTTCTCTGGATTATTAAAAAAAAATGTTGTAAAATGTTCTTTAAACTAAAACCATTATTTACTATAATCATTTCACCTAAAACTTATCCCGTTTTTTAACGGAATTTGTCATTTCTAAATTATTCAAGACAAATATTATAAAAATGGCAATATTTCAAAAATAGAAATCTTATTGAAAACCATGAATATATAAATATCATGAGATTGAACTGGAAAGATAAGGAACTAAAAATATTATTAATTCTTTTACATATTTACCAAAAAGAATAACACGACAAATATTATATGTTGAACATTAATACAAAACAACTTCCTATTATAATCCAAAACATCTCCTTTATTCTTCACAAAATTTCATTTCTCTTAGCGAGAAACTTCCTCAGGTGACAATATTTGAGGAAAGAAAACTGATTTCTTCTTCTCTAAAACATTAAACAGTTCACGAGTAAAAGTGAGAAATATTTAAAAATTAAGAAGTCTGATTGTCATCCAATAATATTAGTTTCTTTATGATTTAATTGTTATTCAGTTTTTGGCGAGAATAATTCGGGTTAGTATAATAAATTGTTATTTAGTTAGATTAAAAGTATTGTTATACAATTAGACTAATGAATTATTGTTAAAAGAATTGTAATGAGATACCGAGAAATTTGTTTATTTATTGAAAATTGTGTATTCCTTAAAATCGATGGAGTTATAGAGAAGAAGAAATCAGTTTTCTTTCCTCAAATATTGTCACCTGAGGAAGTTTCTCGCTAAGAGATTTTTTTTTTTTTGTCAACGCCATGGATCTTAATATTGAAACTATTGGCCTCAACAAAGGGCGAGAAATGTGAGCATTTAGCCGACGAAACGTTCCCCAGGTACGTAATAAAAGGCATCTCATCTTTCTCATCTAAAATTCATCATCATTATCATAAGATAATAAAAACGAGATTTAAAATTGAGGCTCTTTTTTCAAAGATTCTTCTTTCTTATTTTTATGAACAATCGATGATAAACCTTAGTTGGTAAAGGTTAATAGTAGTTGCTTTTAACTACGTAATCATAGAAAACAGGTACAAAAACAGTATCCAGTTTCTTTCTGATTTATTTGTTCTATTTTGTGACCGGACTATCTTTCATGACTCGATTGTATCTGATTCATTCCCTGTTATTATCTCAGTGATTCATAATACACTAGATTTCCAAGTATTTTAATCAATTTAATTTCAAGTGTGTATCTACCATGAAATATAAGCTTTTACATATTTCTTTACAAAGTTAATTTAAATCACATTCCGCTATACAAAGTGTTAATGAGTATTTATTACATGAAGATTAAATATGAATTATTTTTTCTCCTCTATTTAAACTTACAGTTGTAGGAAATTTAATGCAAAAGATTATTTAGTTGTTTTATCTCATATAAAAGTAAACTTTTTCATTTATATTGTTTTTCATAATTAAAAATAAACAAAGCTAATTGGAATAAAGTGCATTGATGGAAATACTTAATTAGTTCTCAGTAGAAGTGACCATATGTTCCTTAAACACATTGTTTACGAAAAATATTTTATTACGAAATAAAAGGGATACACTAAAAGAAATAGAAACGGTAAATTCGTTATAGAAGTAGTCCTATCTTTTATCAATTATACAGGGTTATTCAAAATGATTGTAGGGTTTTAAAAATTCGTCACACATAGTAAAAATTAGGTATGAAGATGACGCCTTGTTTATTATGTAAGAAACTCAATAAGTGACATTCAGTGACAATGGGGATGTTTAAGGTCTCTGGGTCGAGGCTGGAAAAGTCACGTGATGTATGTGTGTCACTTCTAAAAACATGGCTAAGATTACCGAAAAACCTCTGTATATTAAAGATTTCTCAACTTTAAATATATTGAATTATCGGCATACAATTAACATCTTAGCCATGTTTTTAGAAGTGACACACACACATCACGTGACTTTTCCAGCCTCAACCCAGAGACCTTAAACATCCCCATTACTCAGTAGTTCCGCGATTGCCCGCCAGGATTCATTGATTGCAAATGGCGGCTAACGGAGAAGGCGTTTTGCACACTCGAATATCATCACAGTCGTTCCGTTACCATTGGCCAACGGCAGTTTCGTACGAAATTTAGGAAGGATCCTCCCTCTGACAATTCCATTCGCAGATGGTATGAACAATTTGTGAAGACAGAGTGCCTGTGTAAGGGAAAAAGCAGTGGGAGTCCCTCGTGTCTGAAGGAGCAGATCAGAGCAGCCTTCCTATGTAGTCTTATTAATTCAACTGTGAGAGGCAGCAGGGAACTCAACCTACTTGTGTTATGGAAGCGTCTACGAATGAAGTCATATCGCCTAATGCTGCTGCAAGCGTTAACAGCTGATGACCACCATTGCAGGACACTTTTCTGCACGGAACTAACAATTGATGGAAGCAGATGATTTTTGTTTCAGGCATGTTTGTAGTGACGAAGCAACATTTCATTTATATAGAAAAGTCAATCGACACAAACTTAGAAGTTAGGGGAGGAAAATCCACCTCGTTTTGCTGAACATAAGCGTGCATCCCCAAGGTCAAAGTAATGGTGTTCTGTATTGTTTCCACATTTAGGGTGTATGGCCATGTTTTTCGTAGAAGAGACAGTAACAGGAATGACTTCCTCGATATGGTCACTGAGTGATAATACCGCTGATTTCATACTATAACAGGATGGTGCCCCACCCCCATTTTATCGGGATGTCAGGACAATTTTAAACCAGCACCTATCATAGCGCTGGATTGGGCGCCGGACCGACGGAGATGAGAATCTCCTATCGTGGCCACCACATTCACCGGACTTAACATCATGAGATTCTATTCTCGGAGGCTAGGGTTCACGATCACGTCTTTGTCCCCCCTCTACCTGCAACCATCCTGGAACTGAAGGTGCGTATCGAGACCGCCATTGGAAACATCACCACTGTTACGCTGAAGAGTGTGTGTGGTCGGAACTGGACTATCGTTTCGATGTCTGCAGAGTAACATATGGCGCCATTTTCAACATTTTGTAATGCTTGTCTGTAACTTGTTGAGTTTTATTACACAGTAAACAAGGTGTCGTCTTTATATCATTTGTACAACGTGTTGTGATTTTTTAAAACCCGACAATCATTTTGAATAATCCTGTAGAAATATTTGTAATCATTTGTTGATTCAAAAGATTACTAGACAACCTTCAACCAAATTAAGTTATTAGTTTGATCTAATGTACATTGGGATGTATTCTTCTGTAATTTATGAAAACGACATAAAATTGTCATTTTTTAATTTCTTTCTTAATAGCACCTATCAAAGTTATAAATGCCAAGTTTATAGGTTAAAATAATATTTACAATCGATATTTTCAGTTAATAGGCCTAATATTGATGTAATCGAGATTTCTTATTTATAAATGCGCTTTCGAATTTATAAAATGCTTGTTTTAAACTTTTTTTATACTTTTACTTAATTATTAGTTGTAAATTTCAGCATCTGGTTGAAAATTGTGTAATGTAAATCATAATTGTTAAAGTTAAGTTAAAGTGTCCCATTATAGACCCTTGGGGTCGCGGGAGGTAAGGCTTCCAATGGTCGCCCGCAATTAACTCCCGAGAAATAAACCCAGTACCCATTCAACAGAGAGCTAGGTAGATCTTGGGACCCGTTTGGAGGAGAAAGAAGCGTAGAAAAATCCTGCCCTCCGCAGAGGCGGGGATCGAACCCGCCACCTCCAACCCACAGCCAAACCGTTATCCACTCTGCTACCAGGTCCAAATCGCAATTATGTTTTCTGTAATTGAAGGGCTTAGTGGAAAGAGGCATATGCTACAAAATTGAAATTTTACACGAAAGAAAGTTTTAGAAAAAATAATTGCCTGTGGAGAGTATACTTGTAGTTATTTAAATTGGTAGTTAGAGTAGATGATAAATTATAGATGATGGTGAATGGAATAGATTCTATAGGGCATTATCTACTCAATAATAACAAACAAAAAAAATCCATATAGATGTGACGTATGCCTTGAATGATATTTATACTTTTGTTGTTAAGGCCATTCAAATTCAATTTCATTAATATTTCATCAATGTTAGATTTTTTTAAATATTTTTTTATAATATTTAGCTTTCTGGAATTTTAGCTACAGAAAATTTGAAGCTATTGAAAACTGCTGTAATTTTTTGGCATTCCTTATAATCCGCTTCACAATAGAATATATTTTTATTGAATTGAATAAGTACTCAATGTTGACAGTATTATGACTAATAATCTGAGGTAAGTCACAATGATTTAGGCCTTCTAATTCAAGTCAACATCGTCTTAGCTTAAAATATTCGTTATAGATAATGTTGAAAAGTTCACTGTTAAATGTTTCAGGAAGTATGAATTACTTTCGAGTACATTTTTTCTAATTTTATAGCTTAATCTACGATAATTTTGATACTTACTATCTACCATTGGGGGTTGCGCTTTAGAGTAATTTTGAGGAATAAGCAACTCAGCTTGTGTCTTGTTCGTAGCCAATCTGTGAAATAAGAAGAAATACACAGTTACAAAAAGAAAATAGAAATAATTTTTACGACTATAAAAAATCTGTGAACTAAACAGTGTTGGTATTTTCATAGAAGGGCGAAATTAATCCAGAGTTTGTATCTAAGATACCTTATACAATCAAAGGCAGGCAGGTAGCGATTAAACTTTTTGATTCTTCTATAAACTTACTGAAGAGAAAAAAAATTAGGTATATATATTTTTTGAATAAATTAGCGAAAGTGCTTTGTTAGATTTGTAACTTTACGACCATTAAACTATAATCATATTCTATTTTGTAACACAGCAAATAATATTACAAAATATTTTGTTTCGTTGCCAATCAATAAAATTCTAAAAACTTCGCAATTTTTTTGAGCTCCTTTGTTTTATTTATCCTCCAGTGAAGAATCTCTTCATGTATCATTTAGCATTATACAAAGAAGCATCATGTTGCAATCATAATTTCTTTTCAGTTACTGATGTATTTTTCGATCTTATAGTCTTTAAGAACTAGCATATGCTCCCCTTCAACAATGATGGGATAACAATGTGACGGCTTTTAGTCTAGATAGAGAATTAGCCCGTCATATAATATATGACTGATAGAAAATTAAAATGAATGCATTGCTAGGAACATAAATGAATTTGTTTATTGGAAGATTTGAATATAAGTCACATTTTGAGAGTGAAAATTCGAGCATCATTTAGCAAATGATCTTGATCGTTGTTTTGTTTGTTTGTTTATTTGTTTGTTTTCCCTGATGAGTACTTTGATGTTGTCTCTGTTTCGTGAACGTGGCAATGCAACATAAACTGGCCATGAGAAAATACGGCTCGCTCAAAAAACCTCCCACAATTGCGAATGCGAGCACAAACAGATAGATCTGCCATGTCGTACATGTCAGATTTACAGAGCAGCTCTTCTCCGTTAAATACGGGGAACTTAGTTACGTTTCACACAGACAGACAGAGTGGAAAACTATATAATAATTTCTATTTAATAAAATGGTTTAGATAGACGATGAATAAATGAAGAATAATTAACAAATAATTTTATTGTATTCCCCGTGACGTAATGGATAAGGCGTCTGACTTCGAATCAGAAGATTGCAGGTTCGATTCTTGTCGCGGTCGTTTCATTGAAGAAATTATTTCTATTTTCACAGGAAATTAAAGTTATTTTTAAAACATAGGGGGAGAGCGTTACTTTACACACAGACTGATCTGGAAAACTATTTAAGAGAATACGTCATATCTGCTCTTATAAATGAAGACGTAGTCGTAAAGTGATATGTTCAGTGATACGATACTGGTTTCGTATTCTCGATCTTCCTTCTATAATGTAGAAAATCGAGAAACAATGATCTGTAGCATATCGATGAAAAGTTAGGACGTTTTCTGTATTAGAGGACTATTTTCTCATATCAACATAATCACTAAGGTTTTGAGATTCTCTTAGCAATGAGATCTATCTACCCAAAGAATTTCATATTTCTAGGCTTTGAAATTCACAGGTGACGACAGACAAAGAGGGAATTTAAGGATTCTTGCTCTGTATACACTAAGCACATTAATACTATAAGTTGCTCTAAAAATTACGTTGATTTCAATGACAGAATTTCTTTAAATCATGTTAGTCTTTTCTAATTTTCGTATTAAAGTAAAATAAAAAAATACACAGTTTGAAATTTACAGTTTCAAAAAAAAAAAACCCGATTAATCTCAAGCTAACTGGTTTATAAAATAACAGTGTTAAAATTTTTTGAATTAGCTATTTTATTATCTATTGAATTTGTTGTAACTTGACTTACAATCAATAATTTTATATTAACTGAATGTTATAACGCAGATTAAAAAAATTAAAAGGCTCCAATAGTCAACAAAGGTAATGAAATTTATAATATTACACAAACATCGTATTTACGTCTAAAAAAGAAATTTATTTACATCACGAGGTCCAATGAAAAATCGAAAATGAAAATACAAAAAAAAGTAGTTCAAGGTTGCCAGAGCTTAAACGAAAACAAAAATCTAAACATTTTTTTTTTTTTTTTCTAAATGGACAATAAAGATAATTTATTGCATAAAATCAATAAAGAAAAAATATTGTTTGATTAAAGACCTTTTCTGATACTAATACTCATTTCAGAAATTGTTTAATAACTGAAAAATTAATATCAATTGATCGAGTGAAATTAAATTAAAAATCAATTAAATTAAAATTGACACAATTTTTCTCAGCATAGTAAAGAACAGCTTATAAATTCAGAAAAAAAGTTTTATACTATTCATTTATTGGGTTCATCGTGTATATCTCCATCAAAAATGTCAGCTATACATTTAAAAATTTAATATTAAATAATTGTATATTGCTGAAAACCAAACCATTTATTCTATAAAGCCTGAAGAAATCTTTCATGAATTCAAAAAGAAAATGTAAATGATAAATTTAACACTGAAATATCTTAATGACATCTTCATCAGTGAACTTCTTCAGGTTCATCGCATAGAGGAACGAAATATTGTTGTTATTAAAGAAGATTTTTTTAAGATGTTTTAAGTGTTAAATTTATCGAAAAAAGAAGAGGTTATTTACAACAAAAATAAGTATAAGAGAACATTATACTGAAGTCACCGATTGATCTGAGAATGCATTTTAAAACTCACCTCCTGTTCCTGCCAATTTCTCATGTAATCCTCATAATAGTTTAATAGAAATCCCCTATCTCATTTGTTAATGTATTTGTTAGTTTTTTAGCTTTTTAATTTTAATTTATTTTGTTTTATTTTGTATTATTATTATTATATAGTTTTATTATTATTATATCCGAAATGTCATCATTTTAGAGAAAGAATTGACAATTTTTGATTTTAAACTCTGATGCTTGTATTTTTTTTTTTTTTAATTTCTAAAACTTTTGTTAATTTTGAAACAGCTATGGAAGTAAACTTTAAATAAATAAATCAGGAACATTCTATAGAGTTCTGTTAATTTCCCGCCATTTTTGACTAGAAGAAAAGTTATTCCTCTGTACATTTGAACGATTTCGTGCTATGGAAAATTCGATTTCATTCCATTAAAAAAAAAAAACAACAACATGAATTTAGATTTAATGTGACTGATATATTTTAAATGTGTTTTTTTTATTATTATTTGTTTCTTTGGTTTTTCTTCATTTTCATTCCAATTTATCAACAGATAATTATATTTTTAAAATAAATTTTTTATTTCAGATGATTTATTTAAACTATATAGATGTATATGACAAGAAATCATAAAAATATTAAAAATTAATTAATAACTATTTTTTTATGAATTTCTGAAATTTACTAACCGAATTTACCAAATTATCAAACTTTTAGTGAAATTTAACAATAAAACCTTTTTGTTTTTATTTAATGAATTATATTTTGGAAATAGAAATTAACTTTTTATTCTCTGTTTTTCTATTGATCAAATTCTAAATATATTTATTTACACATGTCAGTGGAGTATTGAATATTTCTCAGTTTCTAATTCAACGTAGTAATTATTTCATTTCTCTTTTAAATGCTCCTGAAATGTAACAGAAACATTTTCATCAATGCTTCTCCTAGAATCATTTATTAAAAATTACAATAAGTATAGGCCGACCAAAATAATGTGACGATCGGAAGGAGCCCCACGTGATTATGACGTATCTGTTTTTCAGCCAATCACAAACAAGCGCGCCTCAAAGCATAATCTCTATTAATTTTCGTTAAAATTTCGCCCTGAGAGTATTTCACAGAGTATTTTACAGGTTGAATTTTATTTCTGAAATGACTTAGAAAATGGAGGAATTAAAACTAAATTTTTGTTTTTAAGTTCTGTTTTATAGATGCCACATAATAAGTTTATTCTTTGGAACCACTGAGAGGGGCTAGTGCTGAATCGTCACGTTATCGTGGTCGGACTATAACAGCTTTGAAGGATTTTTTTTTTTTTTAATTTAATCTATTCAGTTCAAACTAATGATGATACTCATTAACATCAGAATATAAAAAAATAATTTTATTTACGAAATATAGTTGTTTTGTTTTTTTTAAATTTTCAAATTATTGTAATTAAGAACCAAACAACAAGAACAGCGCCTGAATAAATGATTCTGATTCAATTATCGGAAGGAATTGGGAACAGCCGTTTCGTCCTTCAAGGGAGTCATCAGCCCAATCCGTCTTCCCGATAAAAGAATCAGAAAGGCAGGTCTTATGTGAAGGTCACCGTCATACCTGGCAGTGACCCCGAGACCAAAAAAGGCAACAAATTAAATGTTGTGTTATTACACACAATCAAAACCTTTACCTATAACTCATAGGACTAAAAGGCTTTTTTAAAAGGAACTAAAGGTTCGGAAACAGGTGATTTAACCTAAATAATAAAATTTAACGTGCTGTGAGATAATTAAGAAGCAAATACAAAAACAAGAACAGCACCTGAATAAATGACTAGCCTTTCTGATTCAATTATTTTGATAAAAGAACCAGAAAGGCAGATATCGGGGAAGGCGGATTGGGCTGATGAGTCCCTTGAAGGACGAAACGGCCGTTCCTTCCGATAATTGAATCAGAAAGGCAATTCATTTATTCAGGTGCTGTTTTTGTATTTGGTTCTTAATTATCTCATAGCACGTTAAATTTTATTATTATTTGTGATTAGTAAACCAATCACAGTCTCTTACTTATTCGTCTGAATTCTCGATTTATTTGTAATTTGTAAATTATACTTGGTATGGCAATTCCAAAGCTGGATATAATTCATTCAGATACGATGCATTCAAAGTATTAGTGACAAATAGGCCTAATAGAATCAATATCATTGCGACCCAATTAAGTAATATTTATAGAGATATAATCTGTTAATTAACTAACAGTTTTTGAAAAAAAAAACAATTAGAACATATTTAGTAAAATCAATAATCGAATTTGCTAGCATTTCATTCAAGATTAACCTAACCTAACAAATTGAAAACATATAACAGACATTGTCAGCATTATTATGATTGAGAACTTAATATCAAAAAAGTGAACCACATCGATAGACGAAGTAGATTTGAATCTAAGAAATTGCCTGAATTTAAAAGTTTTAAAAAATTGTTGTTACAATTCAATATAAATAAACGATATCTATCATATGTTTGTATTCCAGTTTGTTTGTTTGTTTGTTTGTTTTTACAAGTAAATAAAAGAAGTAATTGACTACGAATATCTTTATAAAATTATCCAACTGTAACTCTGCTTATTAGAAGGTCTAATTAGATAAATTTTAAAAGACTACAAAATTTTCCATTTGAAATACATAATTGGAAAGATGTTTTGAGAAATACAAGAAAAATAAAGTACTACTTAATTCTTAGAAAATGAAGGTTTTTGAAAACGGGCAAGAGATAAGAATAAGAAAATTATATTTAAGATATCTCTAGTACACAAGCATTGGCCATGCAGAAGAAAGTTAACATTAGAATACTCTAAATACAATAATAATTATGTATCTTAAAGATGCATAGTTCAATTTCTGTAATTTCAGTTTTAATAAATGTATTTACAATCGTATAAGCCTTTCGACACAAGGAAAATAAAATAATAAAACAGTTTATTAAAATTTCAGTTGTGATGGGTTTGTGTATTACTAAGCAACACGATGTTTGACAGAGAGCTTTGTGTGTTTGTGTGTGGCCTTCAGAGCATTCATGATTATTTATTTATATTATCATATACCATCTAAAATGCTTATTACTTTGTTTACTACTTTGGTGTTTTGAAAAATCATCCTAATACAAAGTTATTACATTTATAGAATTGTTAATTACAACTCAGTTTTTTTCTATTTCTTATAAAATCGAAATGTTTGCCTTTGTATTAAAAACGAGACATTTCTTTTTAATTAGAACTGCAGTTGTTTTCGAAATACGTTATTCGGTTTTTCTATACATTTCTTTTGTATTCTCGTTATTGGTTAAAATATATCACGTATTTCTATATATCTATTCATGCTCATTCAAACTCAAGAAGAAAAAATATTACTTTCGCAGAATAATATACAAATTAACCTGATCTCTTCAAGTAAAAAACAAGAGGAATTCGGTGGCCAAGCTTGCTAAAAATAAAATAACCCATACGATAAATTTCAGATATTTGGGAGCCACAAGACATGAACAAATAATTACACTTGTTTTGATCGTTATATTACACAACTATAAAAAATCTCTTCGTCATATATTAAATATATTTCTTCTTTAAAGTAATTTTCAAATATCATACAACTATAAACGACTAGCCGGGTATCGTCGCTTCGCTCCGGAGCCCTTGCATATATAGCATTTAAAAAATATATATATATTTATTTAGCAAATTAATTTTGAGATCGGAGAATATACGGTAATCGGCAATCTGTTACATTCCTGACAATATCTATTTTTTTCATATTTTTGCATGTATCTTGCAAACGCAGAAACATGTGTGAATGACTGATATATCGTTCGATAGAACTTTCAAATACCAATATTTTCTCAATATAATGTTCTCTTCGAACTTTTATACTTATCATTTAAATTGAGAAAAAGTCAAAATTTGACCCAAGGCGTCATCTTGGAAACCAAAAACTTTTTTCGAAAGATTTTTGTAGCATTTTGTTTGTCTTAAAAAAATCTACATTTTATCATTTGCATGACCAATGACTCTTATAGTTTGGTCACAAAACTAGAAAAACTTGACGGACAGAATAACGTTTTTATATAATATAATATGTAAGAAAGTTTAACGTGCATTAAATATAATATGAAAACGGAAAAAATAGAGAATGCACAAATTTTTCCATTTTCATATTACATTTAATGCACGTTAAAACTTCTTACATATTAATTTTTCGCCTTTGCGTTTGGCTTATCTTTTTATCAAATGCCTTTTGTGCACAGCGCTTAGCGGGCTAAGGTAATTATTCTATACTTGTTATAGCGATTTTTCTAATGTCGTTTGCTTTTTACTGGGTCCCACTTCCGAGAGTGGGAGAAGGATCCAGAGGCTTTTCACGCGTTCTGAGCTTGATCATCGAGGCTGAAATCTCGCTGATGAGTCCTAATAAGGACAAAACAGCTGTCCCAGATTGCTGTTGATGATGGCTCAATGCGTGAAAGCAAACGAATTTGTGCATTCTCTATTATTTCCGTTTTCCTATAATATAATACTTCACAGAATCCTTTGTTCTGCTTTTCAAGTTTTTCAAGAATTGATTCTCTTCAATAGATACTATTCAAAATTATCTATAAATATACCAGATACATAATAGAGGCTTCCAGATAAAGAGTTATTCCTATATCAACAAGGATAAAGGTTATTTCGTTAATAGTAACAACTTATCTTATTTTCAGGACTTAATGCGGAATAAAGACGATAAATTTAAATACAGTCGGACCTCGATATAAGGTCACCCCTTGGGACCTCGCGAAAGTGGCCTTATAAGCGGGATGACCTTATAACCGATTCATATGCATTTGTCAATAAACATGCATTATATAAATACAGTATAATTCTTTGAAAAATTTGATATGTATAAAAATATCAGTTTATTACGTTATAATTTTTTAATTTAGTTGAACCAATTAAATTAATGGAATCAGAAAGAAATTATTTTTAAAAAATTTTAATTCGAAATATAGTTGTATACAAATAGTACAGCATGCTCAAGCAAAGTACTGATGTACATCTGACCTTTAAATAATCTATAATACAGGACTGCTGCATTTTGGTTCCATCTTTTGTACAATGTTTTCTAAGTTTTGTAGTTTCTGAAAATTTAATGCTCTTAGTGCTCTGCTTGTGTCACCACTTCACTTTCAGTATCACTGTCATTATCCTCACTTTCTAATGGATTGGAATCTAAAACTTGCGAAACAATTTCGGAAATCGAAGCTTGAGAAGTGGTAGCAATTTCATCATCAATTCTCACATATTCACTTTCCCCTTCTATAGCACAGCCGCGATTTCTGAGATCTTGTATTAACACAGGTAAAGGAATATCGTCTTCATCATCTTTTTTTCTATTTTTTAGAATTTGAGGGGATGAAGGGGTGTGAGAAAAAGCTGTCCTCTCCGTCAGTAGGAGAAATGACGCCGATCAAAGATCGTACCCATGGAAAAATTCTTGGAATTGAATCAGTGTGGCACTGAAATCACAGACAAAAGTGACCTTATATGCGATTACGGTATTTAAGACCTGACCATATATCCGATTATCCATATTATAGAATTCCTATTTAGTGAGCCCGGACTTTAGAAAAGTGATGTTATATGCGGGTGACCTTATATCGAGGTCCGACTGCAATTGGTATTAAAAATGTTTGTTTTGTTGAAATAAATATGCCTTATTATTTATTGTTTTTAGGACATTAAGATCGTTGATGACTTCAGTGAATATACATTGTAGCTATTGTTATTAGTGTAAGTTACATAAATTGTTACTATTGTTATTCGTATATATATATATATTGTTGCTATTGTTATTAGTGTATACATTGTTACTATT
>JAFIDM010000002.1:20033999-20051492 GCA_023159025.1 Thereuonema tuberculata
TTACTATTGTTATTCGTGTATATTCATTGTTGCTATTGTTTATATAATATATAAATTGTTACTATTATAATAGAAAACTTTAAAAATATTTATATTATATAAAAACAGCAATTTATTCCTGATATATATTTTATTCATAATATTTCGTTATCTCTGAGCGAACTTGACTTAATCAGATGAAAAGAAAGGGATATCTTAACTAAAAACCGACCATAAAAGCACATACACAAAGATAAAAAAGCACGACGTACGTCGAACACCCGTCTGTTGTGGGGTTCCTTTAGTTAATTTTAAACTGCACGTAAAAATTGTTTATAAAGGGATATCTTATCCCTCTTCTTAAAATTCATATATATAAAAAGAAGAATTTAATAATTCTGATTTAAATAAACATTAACAATTTGTATTTAGGACAATGAAATTGTACTATATAACAATAAATGTAATGTCGAATAAAAACTTTTTGTTTAAAGAATAAAAAACAATAAGATCGTGAGAAATGCATGAAATTACAAGAGATTTTAAAGGAGGACGTTAATGTTGTTAAAAAAGATAGCAGGGCTGATAACACAACCAAGTACGTTATTATTAGCAAACACGAGTTGAACATTCATAATGTCAAAATTTTGGACCAGCAAAAGGACACTTACGTTAGAAAATTCATTGAATCTTATTTTATTTTATTTTATTTAAAAAACAGGCCAAAATTTTTACCGGTTGACCTCTAGATCAAAAGTTATAAGCTTCTAAAAATCTCCGAAAACAGGAAGTGACCGTTACTATACTAGCGCGCATAGCGGTGAAATGCGAAATAAATTCAGTTTCAATTTACAAATGGTCAATTTAAGTTGGTATTATTTTAAAGATGTATTTAACATTTTAACACGTTTATTAAGCATTCATACAACACTTTTAAATAAGTACACTTTTTTGAATTATACTTCATCAGACAACATTCAAAACATAGAGCAATTTCACACCAATCTCATTTGATTACAGATCATTTTTGCGAAATGGAAATTCGCGTTTTCATTCTATATATTACCAATGTGCAGTTTTGCACACGTTTAATGAAATCTTTGATTTGTCTGTAGAATTATAGATCGCATGGTTGATAGATAGATACAAAGTGATGTATCTTTGAAAGTTTATTTTATATTATTTATTTTTTATACATCTTTATTTTTCTTATTTACTTTAGTAGATTTTTTGGGCATTTACCTAATTTTCAAAATAAAAATTATGAGAAGGGAAAATTAAATACGTTTTCAGCGATGAAATGTTATTTTACAAATAAAGACTAACGGTAATCAAAATTATCATCATACCCTCCAATTTTTAATAGTTACGGACAAAAAAATATAAACTTTAATATATAAAGAATTGTAAATGATACGAATATAAATATCTTTTTAGAAAATCAAAAAAAAATAAATGTTGTCAAAAAAAAAACCTTAAAAAATGGCTTATTGAAAATATTTAAAAAGAAAAAAATAGACAAAAGGAAATACCTTAATGATTGTTTACTATGTCTTTTTATTGTTCTCTCTCTTTCTTTCTTTTTTAGACGAATATAAATTTCAAAACGGAAAAAAAAAGAAAAAAAAGTCTAATTTTTTAGATGTGTTTTTATATTACGTACTATTATGTAAAACTAATATAATTATTAAAATGTTTTAAGCATGTTAAATTGTTTCATAGAATAATTCAGTACCAATAAGTAATCGTATATTTGTAAATTTAAATTATTCGATTATTTGTTTTTTCTTTTTTACACAATCTTATAGACTTGTAAGTTAGATATTTTTTTAATTGTATACATGTTCAAATGTATATTGCAAGAAAAAAAAATGTATGTAAGTTTCAGAACCCGTTGATAGGGACACTTCCATAACGGGACTATACTGAGTTTACCAATCTATATTAATAAAAAATATTAATATTTATTATAAATAAAAAATATTAATATTTATTATAAATAAAAAATATTATTATTATTAATACTATTTATGCGAATTATTCTTCGTCATTACAGAGTTAACGAAAAATATAATATTAACTATCTAAAATAACGAAATTAATTAAACAGTAAGACAATCTGAAAACATACTTAAAACATAATGTTTCAATTTCACAACAGATTCCACCTTAACTACAAGATGCACTGAGTTTTTTTCTTTTTATTTTTGGTTTTTCTTCTATTTCTCATATTTATTGATCAACAGAACAAATGGAGACTTTTGTTAAATCCTGACATTTCCACGTTGGTCAATATTAAAGATCAATGTTTCATTTTAAAAACCAATCATACGTAAACAGTAACTTTAAAGCCAAAGAAAGAAACAAACTGGAATTGTTCAAAGTTAGAAATATAAATTGAATTTGTAGGCTATTTATGAAAAATTTGCAATTATACTTTAAAAAAAAAAATTCTATTTTCCAATTATCCAATTCAATGATCAAAACCAAAACTGTTTTAAAGCTATTTTTGAAAGATGACTTTTCTATGATCTATTTAAAATTCTTTTTTTAATAGAAAAACAAGTTGCTCAACAGTCCTATGAGTATAACATAATAGAATGAAATAGAAACTGTGTTATTTTAATATTTATTTGATAATGACTCAAAAACATCTTTCGTTAAGCTGCGCAAAAAAAAAAAGAAAAATAGAGATTTAAAAAAAAATATTAGAAGATTAAAACATTTCGCTTAAACAAAGCTACTGTTAATTTTTTTATACTAAAAAGCTTAATTAAAGCTTATATATTGTTGATTAATAACTATTTTTTGCCGAAAAGATAAATAAATTAGAATTTGGGCCTTGCAAAAAATAAATTTTGATGTGCGTTTTTGTAAATTATAAAATTTTTATAAACTAATTTTTTTTTTAAATAAATAGTTCGTGAAGTTAATTTG
The DNA here is from genome assembly GCA_023159025.1 of Thereuonema tuberculata. NCBI lineage: Eukaryota > Metazoa > Arthropoda > Chilopoda > Scutigeromorpha > Scutigeridae > Thereuonema > Thereuonema tuberculata. The sequence goes on from JAFIDM010000002.1 coordinate 20,036,916, forward strand.
AACTTCGTCAGCATCAAAATCAATATTAACTTAAAATTTAAATGCATTTTATTTGTTGAATAAAGAATAATTATTGTATTATTGAACAAAAAGAGATCAATAAAACAAGCATTTTTTAAATATTTATTAAATTATTTTAAGAAGTGTTTTAATTTTAATGCTAAGATACTAGATTTAACTTTCATACCATAAATTGAATTGTTTAATAGCACATTGGAAAATTGTTTTCTTTATTATTAATGACTTTTACAGATTTTTTTGGGCGCTGAATTAAAAAATGTAATTCGTTTTTCTCTATTACGTAGATAAGGTATTTTTACAAAACAGGATATATTATAACGAAGTTTTTAAGCATAAAAAAACAAGAACTGACAAAATCCAGCGATAGTTAAGTAAGTAAATGAATAAATACTGTTCTTTTCTGTTGATTTTGTTTCAAAGATAGATTCATAAAAAAATGTCCACGATTTTAGTATGTGCGACTTAACATATGTTGTTAGAATGTAAAATATACTCAATTTATGATTTTTTTTTTCCAAAAAAATTTTTTGCTTTTTGCAACATAAGGTGATATGTTAGAAACGTTTAAAATATATTTTTAATTGAACTTGTGAAAAATAATAAGTACAACCTTTCAAAGTTCAAACAATTTTTAATGAGTTTAATTTTGCAGATCTTTGTAATTAATGAAAAATGAATAGAAAATTGCTTTGAAATTGGAAACTGAAATTTCTGTTTGTCGCTTCCATTTTTTTGAAACGTTCCTACTACGCTTTACGTGAATGTCAACGTGTTAAAGTCGACTTGACAAACCTAGGTAATTCTAATATTTATATTATTTCAATAAAGTATTTCTCTATGAAATATATCGCTAGATATACTTTCAGCATATAATTTCTTTTTAAAATTGCTATTACAAAAGACTATAGCCTGTAACATATAGAAGACAAATGGGGACCACTACCTACAGAGCAGATTTCGGGTCCCCAGCGGACACAACACACAGAAGAAGACGAAAGAAACAACCATGCCACGACCGGGATTCGAACCCATGTACTGGCGCATTGGACGCCACGGCTGGCCGCCGCCGAGACCGCACGACCACGCCAGCACGGCTATTCCAAAAGACTATGGATGTTATGTATCTTTCTGATCTACCTGTTATTGCTATGTAGATAAATTGTGAAATTTCATTTTCCGTAGAATTTATAAAATATATTCAGTTATCTACAGCAAAATATAAGCATGTATTTAATCCGTGAAACGGTATCTTTAAATTGATAAATTTTAAGCAATTATAACACTCGGAAACTAAGTAAAACTAAGGAATATACAATGTGTGAACACAAAGGGAACATTTCATCAAAGGAAAGATTCTGCTATTTTATAAAATAGCATATTTAATGAAATGAAGTATGACGTTTATAGATTCTGAATACATTGAGAAATATTTGGATCTATTTAATAAATGTATGACTGAGGAATAAGGTGTGTTGTTTACAGCAACACTGAGATTCATTGAGTATCTGTTCTGTTATAATAAACAGTAAACTAATGAAAATAAGATGTCCAATCCAAACATACCATATTACAGAAGAACGATTATCAGTTATCAAGTTTTTAATTTTATTCTTCAAGGTAATATGTTTAAGAAGAATTCCTAAGTAACATAGTAACTTAGGTACTTATGTATAGTACCTAAGTTTTTTAAATACAGTGGAACCCCGCTATTCGTACACAATCCGTTCCAGGAGGCAGTTCGAATGGCGATTTGTACGAATGGCGAATCATTTTTTTACATAAGATACAATGTAAATTGGATTAATCCGTTCCAGAACTCAGAGATGATTGCTTATTTAAACCTTTAAGCGTAAAATACATAAAAACTATGAAAACAATAAATATATAGGCCTCTCTTATTATGTCTTTCTTTTTCCGTATAGACGATATGGTTGATTTCGCCATGCCATACTGAGTTGCCATGTGAGAGTCCCACTTTCAAACTTCGCAACAAGTTCTTTTTTTTCAATTCAATTGTCGTTCTCACTGCTTTCCTTTTAGGCTTAATTGAATCAGTAATCTTTTTTGGACCCATGGCTGCACTATTTTCAATAAAAATAACAAAAAATAACAATAAAATATCACAAAGTTTCATGAAGCTTGCGTGGATGATGCGTAGCGTACGGAAGCTAGCACGAGACTGAACTGAAGCGATCGCGTGGGGCGGCCAGTAACAAGGTCACGCTGTCCGAATCGCGAGGAAGCGTACGAATGGCGAGTTCAATTTTACTTGAAAAAGTTGTACGAATAACGAGTTGTACGAATAGCGAGGCGGACGAATGGTGGGGTTCCACTGTATAAATATAATACAAATTACAAATTACATAGGTTTGTCTATATAAGGAGATTCCACCAAGGAGATTCCACCGGTATTTAGAGATATGCAACGCAACAAAAAATAATATTCGTTAAACTTTGTATTAAGTGTTTTGTATTGTTGTTTAAATCTTAGTAACTGCTTTAAGAGCCCAAATCAATAGCTTCAATAATATTATAGGAAGTAACAATATAAATAATATAATTACAATTATTATAATATAGTTGCCATTATTTAAGCTATATATTGTTTAGATGTTTAGACAACTGTTAATACATAATTAAACTACTTCATTTTGGTAGCATTATTATACTGGTGTTTATAGATTTATTTTAATTTATTTGAAGTTACTGCTCAAAACAATATCTTCTAATGTAACCCAAGGTCTGAACAACATCAAGCTTCATATTCCTCTAAAAATTTATTAAACATAATTATTCACTATCCTTTGAAAATATTCAAGGACTTGTTCAATTTTAAACGTAATAAGAAAGTAAGATCAGCTAAAACCAAAATAACTTGAATAATCAAAAAAAAATATGAAAAAAAGAGAAAATATTAACTCAGTCCTGGAATCCCGACTAAGCAACACTAACACCATTCTATCAGAGTTTTAAATAAAATAACGTATTAAACAGTTTAGTTGAATTTCAAAATCAGTTGATTAAAAAAAAATAACAAACGAACTTGAGTAATTCTTAACATTTCAACTTCAAAATAAACACAAGCAAAATAGACGTAGAAGTTTGGCCTCGCAGGTATTTAAAATTTGCTAAAATAATGAATTATAATAATTAAACTATCAGAAAATAAGCAAAGTTATAATTTAATGAGCATTCATTGAATTTCACAACACTAAAGCCAGTGCTTGTGGAAAGAACTCAGTCCTCACACAATCTTTAGACAGAAGAGACAGTTCATAATAAATAATGACAGTTCATGACAAAAAAAAATAGCCCTAATTACATTTTAGAGATAAATAATCTTTGGGACACTGTACAATAGCAGTAAAAAAAAAAACATCTTTAATGTTTAATGTCACTCTAGAATAAGGCTGTCCTTAATTTCGAAATAAATAGACCGATTACCTCAAACTCTAAGCAAACATGTCTATTAAATGAAAGCAAAAGAAACATCGAGGTTGAGACTTTGCCTTCAAGATGTATTATTCGATTTCCTTCGTGAATAATACATTGTTATTCTATTATAAAAATAAAACATGAAAAACATAATTTCGATTCTTGTTTGATTGAGTATTCTCTTTGCTTATGTTTTCTTTGATTCGATGTTTGTTGTTGAGATGTTTAAAACGTTTAAAACCGAACATGTTAAACTTAACAACTGTCATGATATCACTACACTCGTGCTGCAATAATTTGTATGTAAATATTGTTAAAAATCATTTATTTATCTGTATTTTTTTAGAAATTATTTATCTGTGTTTGTCTGTATTCATTTTTATCCTTAACCGCTATTTTCTAATAGTGCTGTTCTGTTTATTTTAAAATTCTTTTTCGTTGTATTCGTCAAATCAGTTAATTAGGCCTACTTTAAATTCGTTATGTTTTTATCCAATCATTATATATATTTTTAATTAATTAGCCAATCAAATCACACTATGTAAATACTACAAAAACCAATGTTTCTCATTTAAGAAATTAATTCAATTTAGTTCCAGAACTTGACTTATTGTCTTTAGCTCCTAAACACCACAACATCTTCCATAACCACCATTACAATACTATATCCGGCATTTGTGGGGAACTAAAGAGCAACAATTGTTTTCAATATTTTTAATCTAATTTAATGAACTTACGAAAACTCTGAAACGTATCGTACCTCATCGATCATATTTCTTAATTTTTCACCAAAGACTTTTTCTCTTTTTAATTTCCGCATTTATTGGTTCTGCTTCATTAATTACTATTACCTTCTCTTTCTACTTAAAAATAAGGAACTGGCATTACGTTTAGAAGACTAAAAATTATAAGTAAAATGTTAATTTACGATCCATAGTACATTTCGGTATAAAATAAACTGTCTAATAATTATCTTCTTTGCTAAATCAGTCAGACCTAATCTGCTTTAATAAGTATCATATTTTATGTTAAAGCCATTTTTATCCCCTTAGTATGGCGTCTGTTTTACAATAAATAATTATAATGTAATATTTCTAAAGGAATAATTTATTTCTATATTTTTTTTTATTTTTTTTTAAGTTAAATTCAATCTTTCAAAATAGCAATTATTATTTAATATGAAAAGTCGATTTCAAATACATTTTATTCAATTTTTTTCTTTGAGTTAAAAATTGTATTTATCACAGTTTCCCCTCGAAAGCTCCCAGGAATGCTAAGAGCTAGAAGAAATTTTTCTTTGGTTCCAGCGATTTGCTGAAAACAAGAGTGAAATAAGTTGAGTTGTGATAGAAAAATGCTCAAGCAATTCTCCCACTTCCTCTTTGCTAAAAAAACTCTAAACTTGAAAAGCGTAAATAAATTCTAAAATAATTGAAAACCAATTGTACTTACTGTGGGTCAGTCTCTGCTAAACATGGAATTGCGAAGATACCAAGAAAGAAAAAGGTGATGCCTACAGACATTCTTTCTTGTCTCTAGAGGACAGTCCAAAGTGGTATCACATCATTATCAAAATGAAGTTAATTACTGTCTAACTCGTCTGTGACAACCTAAAAGAGAAAGAAAGATCTTTCATTTCATGTGCTATTAGAATGTTAACAATATGTACTGTCGGGTGCATTTCCAATGTCACATTGCGAAGTAGTGCTTTCCTGCATTGCTCGGTGATGGGATAAACTTCCATTCAAGCGTGGGGCATGCGGGGAAGCATCGGGCAGCTATTGTGACATTGGGAATGCCATCCACAGTACATGTCAAGGGAAAAATGTTAAAAAGACATTGTATCTTAGAAGAGTAGTTTTGCTTCATTTCATTTGAACTTTAAGAATATTTTTTTTGTTTATATGATAAATGTGAGCGAATCAATATACGAATACGAAAAATATTACAAACAAATCGAAAATAAAAACGAAAATTAATTAGAAGAATAAACAAGTAAAAGAAGGTGAAGTTCACCAATGAAGCAGATCGTAGTTTAGCAAAACTAAACTTACATAAATTTAGAGCTGATTTGTGTTCTTTTTTCAATGGTTCTCAAGAAAGATTATTTGATAACTAGTATTCATTGAATAAAGTTATCTAGAAATATCTAACTTCAAACAAAGTTATTTATTGATTTATATCCAGAAATTTAAAGGATAAATGTACTGAAAATAGTAATAAGAAAACCACGATCCTACTTATTAAAATTGAAGCGCATATCAAAAAAATTCAAAAACAATAACTTGGTAAAATAAAATAATAATAGTTTGGTAAGGATTTCAGTGCGAACTTTCTATCATCTCGGTTTCTCTTCCCTCGAAAACCTTCATGAACAACAGCCAAGAAGAGGAAGACGTTCGATTTGAGTAAAAAACCAGGCAAAAAAGACTTACAAATAACAAAAGAAATCTTCTCTCTTATAACAAGCACAAAAAAGAAACGAATAACTTAAAGTTATTAGCAGAAACTTACTGTTCTAAGTTATTTCAGTTCTTGTTCAGTAATGCAAGGCTGTAAAACATGAGCACAAACAGGCCATTAGAATTTATTGATTGGGGTCTCCGAATTATCTATGTGGAGTGCATCATCTGTATTTCGTCATCAGAATCCAATTAGATATGTAGTTATATATTATTTTGTCAGCGCAAATAGTCTTAAATTAAAGGATGGAGTCAGCTGGGCAATGTTTATAAAAGTTTGACTTTAGGGAAGCGGAAAAGTTAACTAATGGCAGAATTGAATGTCAGATTTTGTTTTTAAACTTCGTAAGAAACTTTGTAAATCATTAATATATATATATTAATATATCTACATAGCCGGACAGCGATTTGGGATTTGAAAACGCTAATACCAAAAAACAAATCACTATTTCTATGGAGATATAATCAAATTACCTCCACGTCTTCAGCGGCAAAATTAGAATATATATATATATATATATATATATATATATATATAGTATATTCATTTTGTCTTCCGAATAATAAACTGGATTTATTCGAATTATCGTGAAACAAAGGATTACGAGAAAGAGGCAAAATAAGTCCAAAAATTCGTTTATGTACAGAAGTTTTTGACTAATTTTGACATGACAGTCTTCTCATGTCATAAAGGCACGTGAAGCCTTCTTACAAGGGAAGTGCGTGACATCGAACGCTGAGCCGAAAATGTACTTAGAATATAAATCGCTGAGAAAACAAAAAGGCAAGAAAACAAAAGAACAGCACCTGAATCAATTGGAAATTGCCTTTCCGATTCAATTATTAGGAGAGGAATTGGGTACGGCCGTTTCGTCCTTCTACGGACTCGTCAGCCCAACCCTGCCTCTCCCGATAAAAAGAATCGGAAAGGCAAGATCCTAATGCTGAGAGCCACCGCCAACCTGGAAGTGACCTCCAACCAAAGAAAAACAAGAAAAATAAATTGTTGTGCCTTTCGACAATTTTTCTTGGAAATCATGGAATATTCTTACTCCTGCCATCTTACGGTTACTTTGCGAACTATGAGGAAAAAATTCTAGGAAATTCTTAAACATAATAGTAAAGAAAAATTTAACGTGCTGTGAAATTTCTTTAAGGAATATAAGAAAAGAAAATGAGAAACAGCACCTGAACAAAGAGGAAATTGCCTTTCTGATAATTCTTAAACATTCGACTAGTTTTTTATCCAGCTCTCGTAGTATTTGAGCAAGCTCCTTTCTCAGTTAGTCAGTGAATCAGTCAGTTTTCTGCTGCTCCTCAGTTCAAATACAAGTTTTTTGTTTTTTTTCTCCAACGCCCGGGCTCCTAGAATTTAATCTTATGGCCACAACAAGGGGCGAGAAATGTGAGTATTTCGCCGAAGAAACGTTGCCCAGGGTACACCATAGGAGGCACTCACGCTATACCCGCAGAAACGGACGAAACACAGAAGCAGAAAGATACATCCATGCCGACGCCGGGATTCGAACCCAGGTACTGGCGCAGTGATCGCCACGGCTGGCCGCCGCCGAGACCGCACGACCACGCCAGCACGGCAGTTCAAATACAAGTGGTTAAATATTGAATTTGTGTTCTACAATGGATAAGTGGTTATTCCGTACTCCCACTAAACGGCCAAGAATAGACATTACTAGTAAACATCAAGACGCGATTTCGTACAAGTAATAGCAGCTTCGAGTGCGGAGGAGATCAGATCTAGCTTCATCATACCGACATCTATCCCAGGGTTAAGTAAAGGGAGCAACATTGTCAAAAGCAAGTATGATCCTGCATATTTATCATATGAATTTACTTCGGCAAGGATTATCAATGCTTGTTTTCATCAAAGACAAATACCCAAGCAGACTATTTGTGGAGGCCGACCAAAGGCTAATACTGAGCAAAACTCAGCTTGATGTAAATAAACTGGTTTCAATGCTGCAAGTTCAAGAATCTCATTAATACTACTCTTTGTCACTTCGATTATATTCACATTTTGAAATTACGATACGTGTAGCTATCTTAGTCATTAAGAATGAATATATTGTTTTTCACAATACGATTCAGTCTTTAAAAATTCTTTTTCCTGATAGCCATTAGAATTTTAGGTATTGCCGATACCTAAGATAATTAGAATACGAGAAATGATACATCGGAAATAAAGTTTGGGAAACGCTGCTGTACACTTACTGTAAAAAGTATAACTAAACTCATTAATTAATGTTAAATAGATATGAAGGCATGTCGAGCTGAATGATAAAAGAATTTCATAGGAACTTTGTATTATTTTTCTTTATATACTAATGTGTTTAGTTGTATTTATACTATATGAAAGTTTTATATTTTCTTGTTAAATCATTTATTAGTTAAATTTTATTATTTTCTAATAATAACACAATAATTGTATTTATTACATGTATTAAATGTTTTGATAAATATATAAAACATACAAATACACGTATTTTTAGATCCGTGAAAACTTAATTTTTTATTAATGTCGAAGCACGTTAGAGTGGAAATTTAACCATGAAGAAATCTGTTAAATACCTAGAACATATTTAGTAACATCAGTATCAATAATAGATGTTTATTGAAAATTTAAAAAAACTCTTAATTATAAAAACTAGTCGGCTACCCATCGCTTCGCTCCCTTATATAACGGAAAAGCCTCCCTTATGTAACGGAAAACAATTTTTTATTTATTAAAAAAACACACACACACACACACACACAAATTACATCAAGGAAACTAAAACTAAAATTTTTTAAAAGCTTTTTTTTAATTTAATTTTTGATGTCTATATTCTCTCAATCTACGACTGCTTTTAGAACCACCTTGTAAATCATATATCTATGATATATTTTTATTTTTTACAGAGATTAGAATATTTTTCACAGAGTAGGCCTAGTGGTCTAATGGCTAAGACGTCTAACTTCTGAGCAGTATTCTACCTAATAGAAATAGTGCATCTTTCTTTCTTGACTATCTTTTTTTTTTATTCCTATTGATACTTTTCAGTGGTTTTCGAGTTAGAAATAGTGATGGTTTTTGAGTTACAAATAGTGATTTCTCAGTATTCTACCTAATGAAATACTGCTTCTTATTTCTTGACTCTTTTTTTTTTTTTATTCCAAATGATACTTTTCAGTGGTTTCTGAGTTACAATAGTGTTCAGTATTCTATCTAATAGAAATACTGCTTCTTTCTTTTTTGAGTCTCTTTTTATTCTAAGTGGCACTTTTCAGTGTTCCAAATATTGATGGTTTCTGAGTTACAGATAGTGATTTTTCAGTATTCTATCTAATAGAAGTATCGCTTCATTCTTTTTTGACTCTCATTTTAATTTTAATTGTCACTTTTCAGTTTGAGTTACATTTATTGATGGTTTTCAATATCACATAGGATTTGGTTAAGTAAGAATATTTAAAATATTGCAACGTTTCGGCAATTATCGTTCTAATTGTCAGTTTCGAATTACAAATAAACTGACTGATGTGAAATAAATAAACAATCTTGAGATTCAAAAAAAAGATTGAATACATTCCTTATTGATGGGGGAAAGGAAAGAAGATATAAGTCAAAAAACCAGATGAAGAGAGTTGTAGTCCCTATGGCCTGATGGATAAGGCATCTGACTTCGGATCAGAAGGTTGGAGGTTCGATTCCTGTCGCGGATGTTTCATTGTAAAAATTATTTCTATTTTCCTTTCTCTCAGAAAATTGCGCCGGACAGACACACAGATACACACACACAGACAGACAGAGAAATAAAAGATTTTAGTAATATAGATTGTCACTTTTCAGTGACGTTTGAGTTACATTTATTGATGGTTTTTGAGTTGCAAATAGTGATTTTTTCGGTATTCCACCTCAAAAAAAGAGTGCTTCTCTCTTTCTTGACTCTGTTTTCTTTACTCCAACATCTGGCGTGTACACCCACATATTTTTCAATATCACATAGGATTTGGTTAAGTAAGAATATTTAAAATATTGCAACGTTTCGGCAATTATCGTTCTAATTGTCAGTTTCGAATTACAAATAAACTGACTGATGTGAAATAAATAAACAATGTTGAGATTCAAAAAAAAGATTGAATACATTCCTTATTGATGGGGGAAAGGAAAGGAGATATAAGTCAAAAAACCATATGAAGAGAGTTGTAGTCCCTATGGCCTAATGGATAAGGCATCTGACTTCGGATCAGAAGGTTGCAGGTTCGATTCCTGTCGCGGATGTTTCATTGTAAAAATTATTTCTATTTTCCATTCTCTCAGAAAATTGCGCCGGACAGACACACAGACAGACAGACAGAGAAATAAAAGATTTTAGTAATATAGATTAATTCAAGAAATTTAGTTTATATGATGATACGTCAACGTTGTCTGCCGTAAGTGATGGACGATCCTAGGTATGTTTGGAAATCAATAACAATTGCAAAGCTAATCATGTAATGTTTCAAATTATTTTAAAATTAGACCTATATAAATTCATGAGTGTTTTTACATTATTATTACAAGTGGAGCTCCTCAAAGAAAGAGTCGGTAAAAACAATTCTTTTAAAACCATTCTCCTTTACTATTTGTTTAGTAAATTGTCAAGTTTGCTAAAAATATATTTTTATTTTTTTCAATCCCAGATGAGAAACTTAAGATGTCTGATTTTTTTAACGATTTTGTAGCAATAAAATGCTGATTGATTTATAAAATTCAATTTCAGAACGAATTTCAGAACATTCTACCATCTTTTTTTTTTCTTCAGAAAACTTCATGAACTACAGCCAAAAATAAAAAGACGATCTGTTTCATTTTAAAGCCAGGCATAGACTTAAAATAACAAAAAGAGTTCATCGCTATTATAACAAGAAGAAGAAATAAATGAATAGAGTTATTAACAAAAACTTACTGTTCTACGTTTTTTCCTGTTCTAGTTCAGAAATGCAAGGCTCTATAAAACATCAACACAAATCGATCAAGAGAATCTATTGATTCGGCCGAACGAAAGATCTATGTGGAATGCATCCATGGATTCATCAAATCCATTACTGTTATAATTATCCATTATTTTGTCAGTACAAATCACACCGGCCTTTTTCCACGTAATATATCAAGGTTGGCTCAGATGAAAAAAGAAAGTACCGGTAATTGAAAGAAAAAATGTTTATTTGTAAATCCTTTTGTAAGGTCAGTATTGACTATTTTACATGAGTCATTTGTGATTTATTGTCATTGTAATTTAAGATATCATTTGTTTATACTGTAATTGCAATACGCAAAGCAAGTGTTTTTCTTTTAACAATTCATAGAATAAAATCATTAATTGGTTTTACCAATTCTTTTTAAAATTCAAGTTTTAACTCCTTTAATTTAATTCTTTTAAAATAATAAATAATAATTGATATAGCCATACCTGGTGATAGTAGAGTGGAAGAAAAAGAACTAGAAAAAATCACACGGTATCAAGACTTAAAAATCGAGGTTCAACGATTATGGCACAAGCCGGCAGTGGTGGTTCCAGTGGTTATCGGCACACTGGGTGCTATACCAAAAAACCTTGGTAAGCACTTACAACATCTAAATATTGACAAAATCTCCATCGGTCAACTGCAAAAAGCCGCACTGCTTGGATCAGCACATATTTTGCGCCGATACATTACAACATTGGCTACCACTGGCTATAGGTTGTTTGGGTGGCAATTTTCATAACCAAATAGTATCCAAAGAATCGAATGGTTGCATGTGGATGTCCGGTAGAAACCGAAAGTGTAATCGTGGTCAGCTTTGAAATTTCAAATTAGAACACAGATCATGTGGTGTATCGTAGGATAGGTCTTTTGAAAAGAAACAACTTTTAATAAAACTTTTTTTTTTCTCTAACGTTCCTTGTGTAGTCACAATTCAGGAAAATCTTAAATGATTGTGCTAAAATGAAGATATTCATCGATCGATTTCACTATGTTTATTCGTGAAGTTGTTAAATGCAAAATTAAAACTTATTTTTAGGTCATTTTAGGTCTTAGTTATTTGCCGTGCTTTTTTTAGCGGCCCCTAGGTTACAGCTTGCCTGTAAAACATAGGGGACCGCTCTTGCTTTTATGATTGCTCGATGTCACAATCTGTAGTGGCCAAACGGTTAGAGATATTAGAATGAAACCTTCCCCATTGTGTTCAGCATCAAAAAGTAGGTGACCACGTCCAAAAAAAATCAGACCTCTAGGACCACTCTCTGACCGGATGTTGGGGAGGTCAAAAGTGGTCGCTTCCGGTAAAGAGGAAAAGGGCGATCGACGTCCCCCCAATATCGACCCTTCTGAACACATTTTGTTTATAAAAGTGTGCATATTATGGGGTCACTTCGCTTTTGTCACTGTCTAAAAGCATTAATTTATCTATATTTCATGTTTTTGAACTATTTTTTTCTTCCATAATCCTTTTGCGCGTCCTATGAATACTCTGTATAGAAATTTTGGTGACAATCCGGTGGCAATCCGGGCAAGGAAATAATGAAACCTTGTGATAACGAATCTCATCGGACCAATTGCAGCTATTGATAACCATTAAAATTGCCAATGGTTGTGTTTCCGTTGAACAATTCCTCTGTATTGCACTTTTTGAACACTGATGTAACTATTGTCAATTTAATTGGTAACAATAGCCGCAATTCTGAATAAACAAGGAACAGAGAAAAAAATGTTTGAGTAAAATTTGTTTGTTTTCAAAAGACATATCCAACGACAGCCCACATGACCAATGGTCTAATTAAAATTCCAAAGTTGATCCGAATATATCGGTTTGGTAATGAAAGTTTTCACACGAACAACCTGTCCTTGTGGTTTTCAAGAAAAAACACGGGGACTTCTTGAACATCCTGTATATATTAAGACTAACATGCAAATACTGAACATTTATTTTTCTTTTCATATCAGAGGTGAACAAAAGGAAACTAAAATAAAAAAAAATGAAATAATAATAAAGAAACGATTTAGTATTCTTAGATTCATTCCAAATTTAACTTTTAAATCAAACACAAAGCAGATTCTGTTACTAGAAAATATATCTTTGAATCTTGGTATAAATAAATTAGGTAGAATTACCTAAATTAAAAATTGCATCGTAAATACCTAATTCTATTTGAAGAGATTCCTAAATGTGACATATATTATTTTTTTTTCTTATTTAAGATTTACTTAATGTCGATTGTTTTATTTAAGTTTAGTTTATTTACACTTTGTTTGTTGCTTTTTTCTTTTTAAATCCTTTTCTTACCGAATCTTAATGTTTGAAAAATCATAAGATCCTAGTTTATCCTAGTTTAATCCCAGTATTAATAACTCTGATCATTAATATCATCATTGAAGCTATTTGATTGTGTGATTTGCACTTGTCACCATTTCCATCACCAGTTTGATTATTGTAATGGCTTTAGAACATGCTCTAAAATTTAGGGAATTTCAATCAAAGGTGAACACCAATCAGGGGGGGGGGGAAGCTGTGACATATCAGTAAACAAAGGACCCCCCCCTCCATATTCATCCCCTAATGAATAGTCGACATCATTTTGGCCAACGCTTCGATATATTATGAATTAAGTGTCGGAGTCAGGAGATTATCTTTCAAAAATAAATGATATTTTTACTAAAATAAATCCAAACTAAGCATCAGGTTGTGCAGATATCAATTTTTTCAAGAGTTTTTTTTTTTTTCATTTCTTATTGAAGGGATACCTCGTCCGCAAAGGACTGTGAGAGTATTTATCGTTCTTGGATAACTTAAAATATGCTCGAATAGATTAACAAATAGCTGAAAGCTATTAAATATTCTTCGGAAGGTGCATTGCCTGCAGACGAATTTAACCCGTAACAAAACTGAAAATTCGACAGTTAGATTACGCTGATTGGCTTTAAAGGCTTTAAAAAGCAGCACCAATCACATGAAGTATTGCTTCACTTTTCTGTGACCATTTGATATGGGATAACGATATCAAATTGATGAAGAATAACATCAAAAATTAAGACTATTTCAGTAAATCTAAACAATGATGAAAACTTGGCTCTGTGATTTGGCTGTTACGTATGTGTTGTCAAGCTCTTACACAGACAAGCCCACAGTAAAGGTGTATTCTCGATAACAACAGGTTAGAGAGAGTAGAGGTTGAAAGGATAAAAAATTTGCAAGGACCTAATTTCGTGATAAATATCAGTACTGTTTCAGTTACAAAGTTGTTACTCGTATTGTTTTTTTTAGGAAGTTTATATTTAAGAACCTTAAAATTATGATAGCAAACATTAATTAAATTGGCAATCATAGAATTGAAAAACACAAAAATATTTAAAAAAAAACCGATAAGGCATGACTAGTTTTGATTGTCTGTTTAACGGCAAATCTTTTTGAAATGCTAACATAACAGCAACATAAAGCCAGACAATATAAGCAACCAACAAACAACAATTCAGTAAAGAAGCTAAAACATATTTTTTACCTTGTTGATTTGGGTAATTCTGCTTTTGATATCCTCCTGCTCTACACACTTTTTTTAATGCATTCAGTTCTTGATAATTTCATATTCTTAACATGGCTGAAAGGCAGGATGATCACCATTTTTTAATACCTTTCAGAACATGA
>JAFIDM010000002.1:20056492-20074515 GCA_023159025.1 Thereuonema tuberculata
CCCTTTTGCCCCGTAACCGTGGCTTGCTTAGGGACGCAATAGATGGCGTGCGCCCCTAAAACAACACGTGACAGTGTTCAGCATCAAAAAGTAGGTGACCACGTCCAAAAAAATCAGACCTCTAGGACCACTCTCTGACCGGATGTTGGGGAGGTCAAAAGTGGTCGCTTCCGATAAAGAGGAAAAGGGCGATAGACGTCCCCCCAATATTGACCCTTCTGAACACATTTTGTTTATGAAATTGTGCATATTATGGGGCCACTTTGCTTTTGTCACTGTCTAAAAGCATTAATTTATCTTGTTTTTCGTGTATTTTGCTGCATTTCGTGTTTTTGAACTAATTTTTTCTTCCATAATCCTTTTGCGCGTCCTATGAATACTCTGTATAGAAATTTTGGTGACAATCCGGTGGCAATCCGGGCAAGGAAAATAATGAAACTTTGTGATAACGAATCTCATCGGAACAATTGCAGCTATTGATAACAATTAAAATTGCCAATGGTTGTGTTTCCGTTCAACAATTCCTCTATATTGCACTGATGTAACTATTGTCAATTTAATTGGCAGCGATAGCCGCAATTCTGAATAAACAAGGAACAGAGAAAAAAATGTGTTAATAAAAGTTGTTTGTTTTCAAAAGACATATCCAACGACAGCCCACATGACCAATGATCTAATTTAAAATCTCAAAGTCGATCCGAATATATCGGTTTGGTAATGAAACTTTTCAACCTGTAGGGGAGACCGGGGCCAAGTGGACCTAGGGGTAGAGTGGACCGTTGACTTTAATAATTCGTGTAGTCGTTAGAATGTGCCAAAAATCGGATAGAAGGTTGGTGCCATTGTGGCGCTGCTACCACAAAAGTGTCAATGAATTCGGCTTATTGGTGACAGTGAGGTGATCGATTGTTTTGTTTTTGTTCAGGTAAGTAAATGTTTAGTGTTGTTTTTACTTTAATATTGCCGTTCAGCGATGTATTGCATAACACAACCGTAATATGCATATTAAAGGCGGCAATCTAAAGATCCTTTTAAGCTATAGTATGAATTGAATACTTACAGTAGTCGATAGTTACAACTGAAGGAAACGCCAAAATGGCGATGGGGCACAGTGGACTGAACGACACGGGGCACATTGGACCAGTGGTCCACACTGCCCCGCTGTTTTTACAATAAAATATTTTGGCACTATACATTATATTTTTTTTCTATATTATATATTTATTAGGCCTATTATATTATATTGTATTATATTATTACATATTAAATTTTTATATATATTTTTTTATGTAGGCTATTATATATTGTGTGTAGCCTATATTATTAAAGGATATTACCCCTTTAGTAATTCCTCTCAGCAAGTACCGTAATAGGGGAAGACTTCGTGCGAAGGCATCTTAATCTTCGAAAATAGCCAATTTACACATTTAACTGTTATTAAATTCTAATTAAAAACTATGCAAACTGTCACGTGGTGGAATTGGCAACATGACACGATTAAAATCTTGGTCTCTGAGGGAATATATTTTGATTTTTAATAATTGTATTGTTGTAATTAGGTATTTGAATTTTTGTATTTGGTAAAGTCTTGTATATTATTATTGTGATAATTCATGGTTAAATATTATTTTAATGGTTTGAGCTTATTTAGAAAACAATTTGTGCGAAAGAAAAAGAAAAACTTCGAAAAAACAGTTGTGCGTTGATTGATTGATCACGTGGTTTTATCTGTTTCGTTTTCCCATGGGAACAAAAAGAGAAAAGTTAAGTACACTCTGGCGGGAAAAATCAGATCAGTTGATGAATCTGAAACACACGGGCAAAAAGTACATCCAATCAGTCTAAACATTTCAGGAGAGGGAGCGTATTCTAAAACACACACAATTACATCCCTAAGTGAACTAACACAATTTTCAGTAAGTGAAACTCTAAATTAAATATAAATTCTATACACACTTTGTTTCATTAGAAAGCATTAAAAAATGGCATAAATAACAATATAATCTTAATAATCTTAATAGAGAACAAAAAAAGGTCAACGGCAATACTGACGGATACGCCAGCAAAAAAAGTTCTGCAAGAAGAGCAACGAAAATCTAAAGAAAGAAAAGAAAGAGTAGCAACGAAAAACATGACTCGGCCAACAGTCTCTAAAAGCAACATAAACAAAAAAAAAACAAATAGAAGCAAAGGAAAAGGGATAAAGAGGAAACAATTACAGATGATTAGTGATGATGAAGATGATGAAGATGCTGTGCGCCTCTCCTGTTTGAAGAACTTTAAAAAAAAGCAAACCATGGCAGGAGTGGATTCAATGTATGCAATGCAAGAGATGGGCCCATAGTTCCTGCGTAGCGAGTGATATTCGGGGTTTATTTTACGAATGCCTCAACTGCAAAGATTTCTCTAGTGAAAGTGATTAATTAATTCAATGTAAACCTATTTGATATTATTCATTTACGACTTTCAACTGCATAATGATTATTTTAAATTTTCACTTGAATATGTAATACCTTAGGTAGTCTATGTTAAGTTAAACTTTATTTCATGATATCCTAAATGGCATATTATTTTATATTCAATAAAATCTTACTTTAAATGTTGTTATTCTTACCCGGACCAACGTGCCCCATGGGGTGGTCCAGCCTGCCCCGTGGTCGGGGCAGGTTGGACCACTCTACCATTTTTGCTTTGCGAATTAATACCAAATTTATTTATGAATATAATGAAATGAAATCAAGTATTTACATTCTTGAATAGTTCCCGATTCTGACAAAAATAAATGCAATGGAAAATCTCTTAACAAAAAAAAAAAAAATTCAACAAAAAAAAGTGGACCGCTCTGCCCCGGTCTCCCCTACCCTGTGGTTTTCAAGAAAAACAGGGGGATACGGGTGTTCTTGAACATCCTGTATATATTAAGACTAACATGCAAATACTGAACATTTATTTTTTTTCATATCAGAGGTGAACAAAGGGAAACTAAGATAAAAAAAATGAAAAATAATAAAGAAACGATTTAGTATTCTTAGATTCATTCCAAATTTAACTTTTAAATCAAACACAAAGCAGATACTGTTACTTCAATATATATCTTTGAATCTTGGTATAAATAAATTAGGTAGAATTAACGTAAATACCTAATTCTATTTGACGAGATTCCTAAATGTGAAATACATTATTTTTTTTCTTATTTAAGATTTACTTAATGTCAATTGTTTTATTTAAGTTTAGTTTATTTATAATTTATTTGTTGTTTTTTTCTTTTTTCATCCTTTTCTTAGCGAATCTTAATGTTTGTAAGTATATGGAAGTACGTCCAAATCATAAGATTCTGGTTTATCCTAGTTTAATCACAGTATTAATAACTCTGATCATTGATACATCATTGAAACTATTTCATCGTGTGATTGCACTTGTTACTATTTCCATCATCAGTCTGATTATTGAAATGGCTTTAGAACTTGTTCTAAAATTTAGGGAATTTCAATCAAAGGTGAATACCAATCAGGGCCGGGGAAGCTGTGACATATCAGTAAACAAAGGAACCCCCCCTTCCATATTCATCCCCTAATGAATTAGTCGACGTCATTTTGGCCAACGCTTCGATCAAATACAAAGTTATTATGAATTAAGTGTCGGAGTCAGGAGATTATCTTTCGAAAATAAATGATATTTTTAATAAAATAAATTCAAACTATGCATCAGAATGTGCAGATATCAATTTTTTCAAGAGTTTTTTTTTTTTTTTTTCATTCTTATTGAAGGGATATCGCGTTCGCAAAGGGCTGTGAGAGTATTTATCGTTCTTGGATAACTTAAAATAAGCTTCGAATAGCTTAACAAATACCCTAAAGCTATTGAATATTCTTCGGAAGGTGCATTGCCTGAAGACGAATTTAACCCGTAACAAAACTGAAAGCTCGACAGTTAGATTACGCTGATTGGCTTTAAAAGGCTTTAAAAAGCAGCACCAATCACATGAAATATTGCTTCACTTTTCTGTGACCATTTGATTTGGGATAACGATATCAAATTGAAGAAGCATAACATCACAAATTATGGCTATTTCAGTAAATTTAAACAATCATGAAAATTTGACTCTGTGATTTGACTGTTATGTGTGTGTTGTCATCAGTGGCGTCACTAGGGGGGGTGCAGAGGGTGAGGACCGCACCGGGTGACACCATCCCAAGGGGTGATACCAAAATGCTTTTATAAGATTTCCTTTTTTTTTTTTTTTGTTGAACAGATATTTTTACAAGATTTTTTTTTTTGGGTTGAACACAATGTCTCCCAGGGGGTGCTACCGCACTGGGTGACACCAACCCTAGTGACGCCTCTGGTTGTCATACACTTACACAGACAAGCCTACAGTAAAGTGTATTCTCGATAGCTACAGGTTAGAGAGAGTAAAGGTTGAAAGGATCACAGAATTTGCAAGGACATAATTCCATGATAAATATCAATACTGTTTCAGTTTTTAAGTTGTTACTCGTATTGTTTTTTTAAGAATCTTACATTTAAGAAACTTAAAATTATGAATAGCAAGCATTAATTAAATTAACAATTATAGTATTGAAAAACACACAAAAATACTTTAAAAAAACCTTAAGGCATGACTAATTTCGACTGCCTCTTTAATGGCAAATCTTTTCAAATGCTAACATAACAATAACAAAAACCAGATAATATAAGCAACCAGCAAATAACAATTCAGTAAAGAAGCTAAAACATACTTTTTACCTTGTTGATTTGGGTAATTCTGCGTTTGATATCCTCCTGCTCTACACACTTTTTAATGCATTCAGTTCTTGATAATTTCATATTCTGAACATGCCTGAAAGGCAGGATGATCACCATTTTTTAATACCTTTCAGAACATGATTGTTTATATGTTTTCTTTGCTTTGTATTTAAATTTTCTTTACGTTTTGTAACTTGAGTCCCATATGTTTTGTCGTGGATTTACATATCATTTACATTTTTCATCAAATACATGACAACAGAACAAGAAAACAATAAAAAAGAAATTGTTGATTTCTTTTATTCTTAGCAGGAACTCCTAAATCATCATGATTACTCAAGCTATTCATAAAAAAACAGAATAATGATTTTCTCTTATAAAACATGGAAACGTAGAAGCGTCAGTAAAGAAATATACACGAATTTACTTTCATTTTACTTTTGTCATGACACTTTGTCATGACACTACTTTGAATTTAACAGATATAATTAAGTGGAAAATAAATTTTAGGGTGGTCATATGGATATTAATGAGTTACATATGATATAGAATTGATTTATAACGGTGAAAGAAAAGAAGCGGTGTTGGAAATTAAAATCAATAACTGCTTCTTATTTTGGATATATAAGTAAATCTTCGAAGGTTTACATGAACATTTCATCTTAGGATAAATAACTCCCAATATGCTTATTTTGAAATTGTATCATAAAATTGTGTTATAATTTTGTTATTCTAAATTTTCCTTTGTCTCACGATGTTTCGAAATGTTACAAATATTAGAGCAAAGCTAAACTGCTCTTCAAAAGCTTTCCTTACAATGCAGGTACAGTAGAGTCCCGAAAACTCGGCACTCGATAACCCGGCAGTCCGGATAACTCGGCCACCCCCTGGCAGGGCGGAAAAACCCCGCGCGCAGACCCGTTACAAGTTACATTTATATACAGTTCATGTATTAGGTATTTTCTTAAGTTTATTTGGACAGTTTAACTTTGAGTTAAAGCATTCTTTGTAAACTGTTGTATTCTGAAGCAACAAATAAAAGTATTTTAGGGCGAAAAAAAAATCGTAGTTATTCTTTTTTAACACCTTTCCCGATAACCCGGCAGTTTCACAAACTCGGCCACCCTTCGGTCCACATTAAGCCGAGTTTTCGGGACTCTACTGTATAAAAATTCTAGTAAATTTTTAATTAATAGCAAAACCTTTTCTCCCAGTACAGAGCACAGAATTTCATTATGTTCTTAACCGTCTTAGAGAGTTGTTTTAAGTGTTTGCGAGTATATTTTATGGGACCCTCATTAGAGTACCCTATGATTTCTTATTCCTTAAAAACCCTTTTTTTTTTTAATTTTACCATTTAACTTATTGTTGCTTTGGCTTACTATTGAGATTTATGAATCCTGCACAGTGTTTCCGATTATTTTTATTTATTTTCCACATACCGCAATGCCCTAAAAGATGCTCAGCCCAGAATTGGGACCCCTCTTGCCAGACCCTACCAGTGGCCCTGCACTCTAATCATAAGAAATACTAAAATCGGTTAATATCTTTTGCAGTATTTGAAATTTACAGTATATAATGTTAATATTACGGTCATAGGCGTAGAAACCACTAAGAAATCATTTATGTTATCAATAACATGATTGGGTGAATTAAATGTTGTTAAGAGCTACACCCTTCTCCTAGACTACCGCAAAATGACAGAATCGACAAACAAAAAAATATATATTAGCCTGCAGTGGTCAATGAACTCGAAACTATTGCTTAACACATGATAGATATTTTTTATTAAGAATTTTTTTTTTACATAAGATTGTTTGTGTACCATAATTTCAAAATAAATAAAAATAGAAAAAATATTTGATAAACTTATACCACAACAACAATAAATTCCCTTTTTTTTTTTCAATTCAGCTCGTTGTATCTTCGCGATTTTTTAATGCATTGCTAATGCATTCCGTTACAGAAATATATTAACCAGTCTGAAACAAATTTAAAGGAAATTGCTTGGTGTATTAGGGAAATTTGACGTTATCTATTAACATATTTCATGTTTACCTAGTCGTGCCTTTGATATAACTAATAAAACTTATTGTAGGCTACTAGATATTCCAGAGAAAATAATTCTACTATAATTAATCCTGTTAAAGATATAAAATATTCAAATTATCTAAATCTGATCCCTTCAATATTTTCTTCATAAATTATGGGGTCAGAAGAAAAAGTAAGAATTGTATACTGAATTTACATTCTTTTCAATAAGATAGCTTTTAAGCTTACATTTCTTCAAATCCTATCTAAAAACAATAAAATTTCATGAAATGATTTGACTTATTATTTCATTAAGAAAAAGTAGATTGTAGATTACGTGGATTAAGTTAATTTGTAATCGTTAAAATTATTAATTAAATAAAAGAGTAAAATCACTCCACCAGGACATTATATTTGTAAGAAACGTTGGAGTCATAGGTCTAGCCGTACTGACCCTTCGGTTCAAGTTGGAAAGGTAAACCTATTTCAGTTTTACAACGGATTACAGTAGAAGCCATGTTAGACATAGAGCTTCTGAAAGAAAAATAGTTCCTACATCACTAAGTCATCGACATTAACAAAATAGTCAAATAAAATCTAAAAAATTACTGTAAGACAATAGAGATATTGCATAGATACGACAATGATATAGGAAAAATTATAATAGTTTATATGTAAATAATTTTTAAAGATCATTTATTTATCTGTATTTTTTACAGAAATTATTTTTCTGTGTTTATCTTTATTCATTTTTATTCTTAACCGTTATTTATTCCTTTGTATTTATTGCTGTTCTGTTTATTTTTAAATTCTTTTTTGTTACAGTCGTTTAATCAGTTAATTAATTTAAATTTGTTATGTTTTTATCCAATCATTATGAAGGTGTTTAATTATGTAGCCAATCAACTTAAGCTTTGTAATACTATAAAAATATATGTTTTCGTTTAATAAATTAATTCAGCTCAGTTGCAAAACTTCACTCGTTGTCTTTAGATCCCAAAGACTCTTCCACAAACACCACTACAATAATCAGAATAGATTCATTTTGAAAAATAACAATATCGCATTCACTTTTCATAATACCTTCTTCTGTAAATATTCTTCTATAAAAACATATAAAATATACAATATTCCAGATTCTTCTTCAACTCTTCGAATTGAAATAAAACTTAAAAAATCACCATAAGCGGAATTTCAGCATTTTGATGGGGGTCGGGGGGGGGGGGGCAAACCCCCCCCTCCCTTCCCCAAATTCCGCCTATGAAAATCACTAGAAGAAGGCTGCTACTTAAAACAGCCGAAATATTGTGTATTTTATATGTTTCTATAGAAGAATATTACAGAAGAAGGTATTATGAAAAGTGAATTATTTTATATATGTTCAGGTGTGTGAATTTGTATAATATTATAATGTTAATAATATTTTCATTAAAACGAAGTGTCCTTCTTAAAAGACTTATGTTTAAAAATTTCAAATCAAAAAATTTTTTTTTCGTCTTAAAAAGATGAAAAAAATAATATTAATGATCAATAAATTTACTATGTTCTTCCATCTTTTTTTTTTTATTAACTTCAGAAAATTCTCAGATGTTATGAAACTTAGATCTGATAAAAATCGATCATGGTTTGCGATAGTGGATGAAAGATAAGCATTTTTTTTTTTCTGTTTCTTTATTATCCGTACCATTACTTTCTATTGCATCAAAAATTGAACATCGGTTTCCAATAATTACTTATCGAAGTCTTAATACCATGAAAATTTGATATGACGTATTGCATCTTTAAAAGGAGCGAGAAAGTCAGAAACCAATATTCGCTCCATATTACTGAATACTTCAGTAAGTCTAATGTTGGCGAAAGGAATAAACAACCGTACAACTATAAGTTGCTTCATGCTTATTACAATATTTTCTAGCATTCAGCAACTCAGGGCTTAAAATTTTTGTAATTTATAATTGACAACAATATTGACACTCAAATTCGATTTTTCTATATTTTTTTCCCTTCTGCAATCAATACGAATGGTTCGGAATAAAGAATATTAAAAAAGAAAAAACAGTTCTGTATTTGCTGCTGAAGAGCAGTGAATGGAAAATCAATATCTTTTGAGGAAGGAACAGAAAACTGAAAAAAAAAAATTGATTCAGGAAACGAGACAAGTTAGGTTATGAAGTCTTTGATGATCACAGCAACTTTTGAATGGAAATGACAAATGGTTTCAATGGTTTTGACGCCTCTTTGAGGGAAGTTATCGAAATGGCAAACTTCCCAGACACATTTTAGTATTAAGAAGAATACAATATAATCCATTTTAAAAGCTAGCTCTTCTAATATCAAAAATAACAAAAAAAAATGGTGATAAAAATATTTTAAATTTTTTCATGGTTATTCATTTTATTATTTGTTGAAGAATTAAACCATTTTACAAATGACTCAGGCTTCGACGGAAAAATGCTGAATAAACCATTCTCCGAGGAAATACAAATCAATGATGACTCATGATCTCCTTGTAATTAATTATTCACTAAAAAGAAATTCTTTTGGATAATAACACTGACGACTTAACAGCTAATATTTTTTTTTTTAAATTTAGTTAACAAGCGAAAGTATTTTGTAATAATAATAATAATAATAACAGTAAATATAAGTTTCGAATATAAATATCTGAAAGGTCAAATAATTTAACTTTTCATTTCTAGAATACGTTTTATATAGAAATTAAAATCTAAATTAATATCACTTTATCTTTACAGATTTCCTCTTATTCTTTATCCTTTGCTTTCTTAATTGTACTATTTTTGAAGAATATTTAAGCTTAATGACAATGTAATGATTTTGTAAAAACAAAAAAGAAAGACATTTTCTTCGCATTAGTTAAATGAATTAAATGTAGTAAATGATTTGTTTACTTCATTTATGTATTTATTTATTTATTTATTTATTTATTTATTTATAGTCAATTTGCTTCTTTTTCCGAAGGTTCTTTATAAAGTATTGTTGCATTAAATTAAATTTCAGTTTACAGTTTTATGTATCTGTTTCGTTGAAGGTTATTTTTTAATTAGCATTTAATTTTGCAATTTTTCTTCTGCTGCTGATTACTTTTTTTTTCAAACGTTTCTTTCTGACTAAAGGCCAGCAAGCAAATATAGTTAATATTGATTTTTTTTTCGCTGATTATAAATATGCATTTGTTTAACATTCCAGGCAAAAAATTCCTGCGAACATTATCAAGAGGCAGACAACACATTATTTCTATTTGTTTTCTAACAATTACAGGAGGTAGATCTTTGAAATTGATGCGTGGGACCTATCTGCCTTTCAAGTAGTTTATTGATGAAATTATTTGTTTTTAGCGTTTCTTTCTTTTTTTTTCTTTTTATATTGTTTGCTTTGTATTTTTTTGCCGTTTCTGTGAATACGAAAACAGCAATAATAATTTAAGCTATTGAGTTTTTGCACGATAGTGAAAAGGAAAATTATTTTTTGTCCTTATTTTAAACGATAATTATACAGTCCGTTTTCGTTTAGGAGAGCCTTCAGCGCTTTTGCGCATGCATCAGGTCTTCAGCGATTTCTTCCAAATAGGGGCGAGGAAGATGGGATGTTTACTTTTTATAGTGTTAGTTTACTAGTAGCTGGGTTCTATTTGCGCTTTTCGGGAAAGAATTATGGAAAGAATAAATACTATTGCAGAATAAAATATCTTTTTACAGGTACTAAAAGAAAAACAGGTCTTAAGAAAGTGTCCATCTCCGCGTATCATCCCTTTGCGGAGTAGAATCGTCTGTGTTGTCTTGGGTCTCGCATTTCAAAACGAACAGTAATTAGTTACTTAGCTGATGAATTTAGCGAAAAGTTAAGGCTTAGTGCGTTGACCAAAAATTGATCAAGAGGGATTTAATCAATTATAAAGTTTGCTTTATTATTGGTCATTGCATATACTTTTCTTTATCTCAACCTTGTATTGCATTTACAAAACAAGATAGAAATGTCCAATTTCTAACATCACACCAAATTTCAATGTAAAAACTACATTTAATATGAAAAAGCAAATTTTCGAAAACTTTTCTTTACACAGAAATTTCCAATGTTAAACCTTCAAATTAAAAAAGCATGTTTTCTCCAGTAAGAATATACATTAGGTAAAAAAATTTATTTCAGCGAATTACCTAAAAAAAATCGTTCCTCTTTTTTAAGGAAATTAAAATATATAAATTATATAAAAGCCAAAACCACGAATGATATGTTAAATTAATAAGAAAACTCCAGGTAATGCTTTATTCATAAGTTATAGTTAGTAATAAACAATAGAAATACATATCCTAACCAGAAAATTATACATGCATTTCTCTTTTATAGTTGTCAATTAATACTACTTTGATTTAAAAGTATTAATAAGATTTATTGAGAAGTATTCATTAAAATGGAATTTAATAATGAAAATTTTAAGTACCTAATAATTCAGCAAATGGTAACTACGGAAGACACAAAGGAACAACAAGATTTCGCATCTCGAGCTATCATCGGGAATATCTGGGACGTTCGTTTCGTCCTCTTTAGTACTCGTCAGCCAGACGAACTCCACCAATCACAAACTCAGAAGGTGCGAACGTTTTAGAATCTCACTCTCGTTCCCGGGAGCCACAAAAAAAACACAACCAAATATAAATAATAGAAACAATGTGAAATGTTTCGATAGGCTCAAAAGGAATTTGTAAAAAAAGCACAAAAGAAAACTTTTAAACCAACCAATTTAAAGTAATAACAATTTTTTGTTGAATTATTAGTCACATAAAATTTGTTATTACTTAAACTGGTTAGTTTAAAAGCTTTCTGTTATGCTTTTTTTTTCAAATTCCTTTTGAGCCTAGCGGAACGCAGTTCAAGGATTCGACATTTTTGATGTTATTGTATATTTTTGGTTTGGTTTTGCTTTTGTGGGGTCCCGTTTTCGGGAGCGAGAATGGGATTCTTACATGTTCGCAACTTCTAAGCCTGTCATCGGTTGTGTTTGTCTGGCTGACGAGTCCTAAAGAGGGCGAAACGTCCGTCCTAGACTCTCCCAGGGGATAACTCGAAGTGCGAAGTCTTGTTGTACGTTTGTGCTTTTCGTAGTTAACATTTGTGAAATTTAATAGTTGTTGTTTTTTATTAAATTAACCAGCTAATAGTAAAACTAGTTTTTCAGTTAAATCTAAATCACTAATTAATCTGATAATTGAAGTGTTTCAACAAAATGTAAATTGTATTTAAAACGTCATATCATTGATATCGATTATTTTCATTAGATTTTCATAAAATATAAATTCTTCCACAACCAAAGGTACGAGAAATCTTGTTGTTATTGTTTTTTATTTTGAAATATATTTACATTGAGGAATGTACACATAAAATATTGTACATTTACAATCGGTCAAGTTCGGAATCTCGAGTCTGAACAACAATCGTCAATGTTACGAAACATAAACATGTTATTTACTTCAATCGAAATCATTAGCAGATTATAAAAGCTCGCATTGCGTGCTTACAGAAGAGTAATCTATAAATATAAAAGAATATTTCATTGCAATTAATTAAGCAGTTCTATTTGGAATACAAAACAGAATTGCAGACGCCTTGACACTTGCTCTCAAAAATCAACGCAGAAATACAGAATCCATATTTGCGTAAAATTGAAACAGAAATTAAATGTAATATTTTTGAATTTTAGAAAGAGAATATGATTATATATCGTTTAACATTTATTGGCAGGTATTGTTGATCTAGGCTTTTTGGCATAGTCTAGTGGTCTAAGCGATAGCCTTCCGGAAGCAGACGTATCGGGTCCTGGATTCGAATCTCAGTGTCGGCATGGATATTTATTTTCTTTCCTGTGTTGTCTGCTTCTTCCCTTTTCCTTCAGGTTTGAAGCCATTCTATACTAGCATCCTGAGGAGACAAATGGGAAACCATCTCAGTATCTTTTCTCAGGATATTCTTTGGGAACTCTAACAGTTTCTTAGAATCCGTACCTCCATGATCGCACACAGTGGAGTGTGGAAGGTTGCTCTACATAATGTATTTATGATTAGATGTTGCCAAAAGATAGAAGAAGGAGAAAAATACAATCTTTTAATGTTTTATTAATCTTGGTTTTTGACAACATCCGGAAATTTGATGATCTTGTAAACCACAGAAGAGATGCGCAAAAAAATACCCCCCCCCCCAGACCAAAAAGAAAAAAACCTAGAACATTCCAACTGGCATTTGATAGGCTTTTAATTTTAAATACTCCTATATCATTAATTTTAAGTAGACCTAAAATTAAAAGCTTTACTTTACTTCAAAAACTCCTACCCGATATTTCGTCCTAATTTAACATTAGGACGAATGTTAAATTAGGACGAAATATCGGGTAGGAGTTTTTGAAGTAAAGTAAAGCTTTTAATTTTAGTTCTACTTTAAATTAAAAAAATAATACCTAAAGTTTTTGAATAATTCAGACTGGAAAGATGACGTAACGACTTGAAATTCAACGAATTATGTATTTAATTATGCATTTAATACAACTTGGTATTCAACGAAAAAGTTTTAGGTCTTAGATAAAACTAAAAATAATGAAAGCGCTGTAAATGCGCTTTAAGTCACATGAATCTGTCAGATTTTTGGATAGATAAGAGTCCGAAAAGATTTGAAATTATTGGATTGTCCACTATAAATAGATATCTTATATATTTTATTTTCCAATCTCACTATAAGTTTAACCTAATAAACTTAAAATTGTTGAGTAGAAACATGATAAAGCATGCCAATTTTCATATATTATCTTTGCAACATCCGCATGATAAGAGTGCATAAAACATTGTTAAAACAAAAAAGCAAGTTCATTCAGGAAATAGAGTTGTCAAGTAGCCTACTTAATGGGTCAAGATTTGTGATGGCAGTTCCTAAGCTACTCGTTCGATTTTTACCAAAATCAAATGGGATCTTCCTTTAAGTAGTTACAAGGATGCAAGTTTCAGCTTTATGAGACAAAAAGTATTTGAGTTTATCTTGATCACCCATTGGAGGATTGTTCGTGACTCTCAACTCCTCATCTATTGATTGAGTTGTACTAAAATCAAGAGGAATGTTTCTTGCAAAATTAAATTCCTATCTTTAAGATTTTGGCTTTATTTGAGATATCGTGACTTCAGACGGATGAACAAAGGACAAAATGACGGATTTTTGTATAGGTAAGAGTCCGAAAAGGTGTGAAATTGCTGGAATGCTTACAGTAATGTTACATATATTTTATTGTATAATCTTGCGGTACTTTCAATCCAAAAAAATTAAACATTTTAGAATAGAATATAAAACATACCAACTTTCGTACCAAAAATTTGCAATACGTATTGGGACTTAAGTAGGTTTTTGTTCAAATCCTTTTTTTCTCTCTCCGATGTATTTTAAAGAGTATGATAATCGGTAGTGGGGTAACTAGAACTTTTGCCGCCCGGGGCGGTCTCCAATTTGCCGCCCTTTCTAAGTCATGAAATGGTGGTTTTTACAAATTAATAAACATAAATAAATAATTGTAATTGAGACAAACTATGGGTGGTAACATTTTACCGTTGGATGCCATATTTAAATTACAAAACATATAGATTACCTAATTTAAAAAAAAAAAAATTACCATTAAAAATTTTTTATTTTTTATTTATAAATAAATAATTTCATTTCTTTTGGATAAACAAACAAATTGTACACAAATGTGTAAGTAAACATATTTATATATTTACTCTTCTAACTTTCATAGTAGAAAAATCATGTATAATGCTCTCAAAATTTATAATATTTGTAATTTCTTGTTCTGTGGACAATATTGCAAGATTTTGTAGTCTTAAATCACTCATTGTGGAACGAAGATAATTTTTTATCAACTTCAATTTGGAGAAACTCCTTTCGCAACTAGCGATACTGATTGCAATAATTGTTAAAAAAAAATTCTTGGCAAAATTACAATGTTGGTTCCAGAATTTTCCAGCCTATATTGTTGAATAAATTTGAGTATATCAATAGGGCCTCCCCCCCCCCCCGTTTTTCCAACGTTTTGCCTCTTCTTATAGTGCAAATACAGCCATAAAAACCTGGATCCTTTTTCTTTCAGTTTGGAACTGTTCTTTATCAATGTCAATAAAGTCATTTATTTGACATTCAAATTCTTCATTTAGTAGGTTACATGGTATTATACACGAAGGACATGCAACTGATCAAAGCGTTCTTTTACTTCCTTTATAATTCTATCCATAGATAAAAACATTTCTCTTCATACTTCTTGTTCTAAGGATAGCCCCAGTCTCGTGAATTTCCCCCACTCATATTTTTTCTC
The DNA here is from genome assembly GCA_023159025.1 of Thereuonema tuberculata. NCBI lineage: Eukaryota > Metazoa > Arthropoda > Chilopoda > Scutigeromorpha > Scutigeridae > Thereuonema > Thereuonema tuberculata. The sequence continues at coordinate 20,071,623 of JAFIDM010000002.1, forward strand.
CTTCTAACTCGACGTTCAGTCGATATCTCCACTCTTCACAAATTGTTTTGGCTGCTATAGCTGCGTTTTGTAGTAGCGCATCTCTTTGTTCCATGAAATGGGTTTGCAAAGAATTTAGTTTTATATGGATTGATGAACATTTATATGCCACTAGCGGAAAGACCCGTTCTTCGGACGGGTTACAAAAAATAAATATCCAAATGTAGATGATAAAGAAATTGCAATTGCGAGATCATTTTGAAACTTTCCCGGTTGGTATAAAAACAAATCAAAAAACAACAACAACTCAAAAGGTCTGATCTCATTACAAATCTATAGCTATTCCGAATCCCTCGTAGAAGTATCTTTGAATCATGTTTGCTCATCCACTCACCGTCCTCCCAGTGTACACTCCTAGTTCCATGTTATTTGAATTTTGTAACTCGACATTCATAGATATGAAAATAATATAGAGATCGGAAAATATAAGATTTTCCCTCCCCTTTCTCTGTCCCGTTTATACCCCTAGTTCGAGATTATTCGAACTTTATAACATCATAATCCTATCACGTCAGACCTTTTCTAGTTCATAAAAATTCATCTGATTATTATTATTATTATTATTATAATAAATTCATTATTATTCATTATGTCGCTATTATGCATAACCATAGTTTAGGTCCAATTGTTGCACAACAATAGTTTCGTGCCAATTGTTGCACAACACTATGGGGTGGTATAGTTGTCATTGTCGCCGAGCTCCAATTGTTGCATAACAATATTTGTGTGGAATTAACTCCTTTTGAACCCCTGGGGGTGGTGCTTCCAGGTTCTAAGGTAGCCTATCTTTCCCGCAGGGTCCTAAAGAGTAATTCTGCAAAGTTTGGTCCAGATAGGTCAAAGGGCCTTGGAGTGTATAAAGGACAAAGAAAGAAAGATATATTCATTTTTATATATAAAGATTCATGAACATAACCCTTTTATTTGCAGGTATTTTTGCGCGTCATTAACTTCCAAAAGGATGGGTTCCCATAAATTGAAATAACAGAAAAGAAAAAGATTGTATTGAATTGAGTAATATTCCAGCATCTGATCTCGTTTTACTATTTTCATCTTCATATGTCAATTTTTCCAAGGTGCTTAAAATGTAAAAAAATGCTTTTTTACTGTAGTTACTGCTTCTGCTCTAGCGCTCCAGCGAGTTTCTACGCTGCATTTAACACCTTGACCAGTAACAGAAACTAAAAACATCCCATCGACGAGTGTAAGAAGAAGAAAATGAAAACAACTCGAGGGTCCCAAGCCAAAAGGTTCTATGTGCACTTTTGATAAATTTTGGTTCTGTGTGCTAAACGGTTTATTTTGGCGACTTCTGTCGTGTGCCAGAAGGTTTTGTTTGAAAAACTAGTTCTAGACTGTCAATTGATTGTTCCAAAAGGTTCTATTTTCTCTTCTTTTACTTCTTTCAGCTTTCTCTGTGCCAGAAAGTTCTATGGGCAAAAAAAGGCAAAACGCACATAGAACCTTTTGGCTTGAGACCCTCGAACTGCTCGATAGTTCCAAAAAATGTTAAGAAATCGATAGCAGTAGAAGCAGCGTGTAAACATGCCAGGTTTATAGAATGATTTGTATATGCTACAAATTCTGCATTTGGATTTATTAGTTTAATGCGAGTTTGAACATCGCTGTGCTTTCCTGCCATGACGGCAGCATTATCGTAAGCCTGTCCTCTGCAATTTTTTATATCTAAACCGTAATTTTCGAATTTCGTTAAAATCATATTTGTGATTTCCTCAGCAGTTTTTCCTTTAGTTTCTACAAAGTCAATAAACGATTCTACAACTTTAACTTCGCTGCCATCAATAACTACATATCTAATAATTTGACTGGTTTGATCTTTATGGGAAATAATTGAAGTGCTATCAAATATCATACAAAAGTATTTAGCTTGCTTTATTTGATCCATAATTGTTTTTCTCACTGCGCCTCCCAATAGCTCTACGAATTCATTCTGAATCTTCGGCGACAAATAGGAGATACTAAATTTATTACCCATCTTAATTTTTACTACATGTTCAGTACATACTACTTAGCCAACAAGTCAACAAGCTCTAGAAAATTTCCTCTATTTTCCATTGAATTGATGTCTTCCTGATGAGCACTTTCACGATGACCTCGAAACGCCAAATTTTGTTTTGCTAAGAATCTAATTATATCAACTATTCTTGTAAGAATTTCCTTCCATTTTTTGATTTTTCTTATCAATATTCTGTTGTTGTAGTTTATCAAAAGTTGCGCCATGTCCATGTCTTCATTCTAATTCCTCCCATTGGGAAAACGATCGAATGTGCAATGGGCTCAACTCGTGTTGACTTATTTTGGGATTAAGTTTCACCATTTGTTAAAACCATTTTACATGGTTTTCCACATGCAAAAATGTTAACTACATTATTCATTTCTAAAGCTAATGACGCTGGGAAATAAAGGGTTAATGGAGAAGTTTGAATATTTTCATATTCTTGTCGTAAATCTTAATAATTTTCAGTAAAATAGACGAATTTAAATTATTTAAACATTTCTTCAATTGGATAAGCGTAATATAAGGAAAAATATTCGAAATCATATAGTAATTCATAATTCGTAGAAATTATGAATTACGAAGTAATAGTAAACTTATGAATAGTAAACTTATTATACTAAACTTCTGAAGTGAACAAGTCGTTTTTTTACAACTAAAACTAAAGATAAAAAATGCCGCCCCAAAATATGTGCCGCCCGGTGCGGACCGCACCCACCGCCCCCCTCTAGTTACGCCACTGGGTAGACCAAACATATTTACTCTGTTATTGCAGGCTGTTGTATACAACTCGACATATTTAATTTTTGTACTTTTTTGTTTCAAAAAAATTCACAC
>JAFIDM010000002.1:20079515-20119102 GCA_023159025.1 Thereuonema tuberculata
TCGACATATTTAATTTTTGTACTTTTTTGTTTCAAAAAAATTCACACTTACATCTACTTCGAGACGGATTATAAGCTATTTTTATATATTCTCGTAGCTTGTCTCGAAGCGACTATTGCCATACTTCCTATATCCTACGACGTAAAATATCTCTACATTCACTTACATTGAAAAGTAGAATAGTAAAATTTAACGTGCATGCACAAATATAACAATAAAAAAAAATAAAAAACGCACACATTTTTTATTTGTTATATTTGTACCACGCACGTTAAATTTTGCCATTATGTATATGTCTATGTTACAAATTAATCTTTCACAAGCTAAGCGACCTGCTGGCGGAGATTAATTTATTGCCCTTTTTATTCTTAAGTTGTTTTTTCATGTTTTTTTTTTAATTCAAGGGCCATTGTTTTGTTTAATCTTGTCTTTTGTTTATCTTTCTTTGGATTTCACTGAACTATGAGTACTGGGCGAATCCAACTGATGAGAGATATGCACCTCGAAACATTCTGTCTTGGATTCATGGTACAAAATTTCCAAATAATAGTTTAGTGAATCCTTTAAATGTGTGCGTTTTTATGCTTTTTGTTGTTGAAAAGTAGAACTTTCTCGTAAAGTGGTAATAAAAATCCTTCCTGAAACTTTTTAAAATACAAAACTAGCATAGTAACTAAAATAAAAACAAATAGATGTTCTATTATAGGAATAAAGTGTATGGATTTCTTTCAGAATACCTAGCATTAAAATGGAATGAGAAGCGAAAGTAAGTAACCACTTTAAAATTTTTAAAGTTTTTATCTAGTTTTAAAGGCCAACTTGTAATATCTGGAAATTGCCTACGTATTTAGCTTGATACTCTATGCAGTGACAACATTAACTATAACTGGCTCACAGACAGTTTTCTTTCACTCATCCTCCATTTACGACACTCCAGTTCTAAATAATAATAATTTACATGGCGACCTTACGACCGAAACAAATCGACCGACAAGACTGAGTCAGCGTCAGCAGTTGAATCATTGGGTCTGCCGATACATTTTGTTTTGAAATTCTAAATTTCTGAAGATTTTTTTTTTATATTTTAATAAATAAATGCACTTTTTATATTGTTTTAAAAAGAGCATACAGTAGAACCTCGACAATCCGAACTAATTGGGATTGTGGTTTGTTCGGATTATCCGAAAAAAAACATACAATATTAGTACTCTATATGGTAGGCCTATACAGTACACATTAGCTTCCACTAGGCAACGTAGCATAACAGTGAAACAGAAGAATGAGGGTTGTTTGACCTGTATTTGCGGGGTTCGAATTACCGGGTTCTACTGTAATTTCATCTAACATAACATTTGAAAATGGAAGATAAAACTTCCCAGAATACTGACCCATGTTTTGTAGATTTTTAACACCCATATATCAATATTCAGTTAGGTCTAATAATAATTGCAACCTTAAGTAAATATTAATGCTTCATTTTGTCTTAACTATGTAGACTTTCTCCGGAATATAACGAGAGAAATTGTGAATGTCATTAATTATCTTGTTGATGATCTGTTCAGTCAAGGCCAATCTGTAGATAGGCATCAGATGCAGAGAGAGAGCAGGAAGAGAAAATTATTGATAATCTGATAGCCTGGAAAAGATCAATACAATAATGACCAGAAACTGTCACAAGTCAAAAATGATGGCTGCAAAATGATTTTGTACTGGCTGATGAAAGTCTCTAAATGTCGGAATAATTTCCGAATAATAAATCGATTTAAAATCGAACCTCAGTCTTTTTATGATAGAATAGTTATTACTAAAAGATCTCAAATGTAAACAATTGAAATGAACACCTTCAACTTCAAATATCTGATATTTTATTTTTAATCACGTTCTTTATTTCTAAAAACATAAAATTACAGGAAAATACTATTATTGATATCATTTGACTAAGGAGATGATCAACTGTGAGTGAACAGATTAGAAAGACTGACTGACTCTTCACCAGAAAAGCCGAAACTGCTGAACCTAGGAAATTTAAATTTTAAGGATTAATTTTTCTCCTTATGACACAAACGCCCTCTAAGAACGGATTTTTGGAAATGGAAGCCCCAAAGGAGTAAAAAGGGGTGGAAATTTTTTTGAAGGATATTTGTATCTCTGAATCCGCGTGAGTTGGAAACTCGAAATTTGCCATGAGTGTTTTTAGTCAAAATCGAAAAGATTCGTATTCGACGAATTTTTGATATTCGCGTCCTAAGAGATGAAAACGGAGGTGCAAACATTTTTGAAAGGAACGCTTATTTCGGAAACCGCTTCACCTAGAAACGTGAAACTAGGGAAAAATACTCTTTTTAAAAAAATAAAGAAATGCATGAAAAGCAAAATTTAACGTCCACAATAAATCATAAATCTCGAAAAAATTACAACTGGACAATAAATAGCCTTTGCACATTGAGCCAACATCAAAGGGAATCCTGAACAGCTGTTTCATCCTTATTAGGAATCATCAGCAGAATTTACCTTTGATGTTTGGCTCGTACAACGCGAAAGCTAAGGAAAAAGCATTCACTATCGCGGGAATGGCCGCTGAGATGAAAAACAATCAATTAAATAAATAATCCTGCGAAATCCACAGTATTAATCCCTAGTCCGTTCACTGAAAGGCTCTAAGGAATTTAATTGTAAATAAGAAATATCATAAGTGCAATGTAAAGCAAAATTTAAGGTCCATAACAATTCTTAAATCGAGAAAAAATCACAACTGGACAATAATTATGCATTCGCACATTGAGCCAACATCAACGAGAATTCTGAAAAGCTGTTTCATCCTTATTAGGAATTAATCAGCAGAATTAATACTGTGGATTTCTTCTTGCTCTACATTAGGACATCTTTTTAGGACTCTTTTTTTTTTTTAATCCGCGCGAAGGGCGGGTATTTTCCTAGTTAATAATATTTCAAAAGAACTTGGGAAATCTCGTCCCACATCAATACGTGCCTCGTAGATTAAAGTTATCCAATTATTGTTGCTACTTCTCGTATTCACAGAACAGAGCAGTTTTTCCCTTTTGATATTAGATGGTACGCAGGAAAGCTATATAATGATGACGAATTTTTTTCCTTCCTTTTCTTGGATGGTTATAAGAAAAATACAATCTCCGAAGACAATCACTAGTCAAAAACATGCAGGCCCGCACTTACATCACCTTTGGTTTCGCGGGACGACGAAAGTGGAGAACGGATATAAGTTGAAGCTCTACCTTATTATTCACTTAGCGATCTATGTATTGCACTGTAATTATCCAAATATAAATAGCTGCGTATTTTACGCAAATAACATATATTTATCTATGCAGTCCCTTGGGGAGGTAAGGCTCCCAGCGCTTCTTGACCAACGGGACTTAACTCCCGAGAAAGAAACCCAGTACCCATTCTACAGAGGGCTGGGTAGACCTTAGGACCCGTTTGGAGGAGAATGGAGCGCGGAAAATCCCCGCCCTCCGAAATAACGTATTTATAACTAAAATAAACAAAATAAAATAACAAATAAATAACAAGAAATAAAAATACATGTAATGCATTTGGGAAAAAAAATTCTACTACAGGAACTATAGCAAAAATATTAATACAAGTTCCATCCAAAGAGATAGTTTTTGGGACTCGTTAGCGTAAAAACCTTTTCTGTTTTTCTATATTATAGAACTCATCTAGGAAGAGTAAAAGTAGAAAAATCAGTTCTTAACCTTGTTTTTCTTTCTTGTCAGCCCAAGAACGAAAAACAAGGTTAAGAACTGATTTTTCTACGCTTCAAACAACGAATGTGGTTGGCGAAAAAAATGGCAATGCAGGTGAAAGTTAATCGGAAGTAACTCTGACACAATGGGATGCATAATGTCAATTGTTCGGGGCGTAATGTCAATTGAAAACGAACGTAAGTCCGAAGCGACATAACTTGAGGTATAATTGTACTTAAATTTTATTATTTTAATAGATTTAACAAGTGAATATAATTTTGTGCTACAGCCATAATTTAAGGGCGACCAATAATAATAAAAAAAATTAAAATAATAATAAAAAAGAAGTACAATAACGTAAGGTAAAAAAAAAAATTTGGTAAAAAAAATAAAAATAGAGAGAACATTAGGAAAATAAGAAAAAACAAAAAAAACAAAAAAACCTATGCGGACATTGAGAAAAAAAGATTAAGAGGAAAAAAAAAAACCAGTAGATATGCGGATTCGGGCCGACAACCTTCCGTCTATGTCTCCAAGACGTTAAGCATCAAGCAATAGCTGATACCGAGATAAGATAGTTGCATTTCTTACATTTAAGCTAATATCGGAAATCCAATGAAAACATGGGGTGGCGTTGACCCTCAAAATACCCCATTCCTATGGTGTTTGGGCCTTGAACACGATGGTGAAATCCGTTTGTCGATCCGACCTTTTGTTAGGAGTGGAGAGACACGGACGGACAGGACAAACACAATAGCTCCCAAATGGGTCGCTATTAAAATGTTTATTTGAGTTTAGATTAGAAATGTAAATTCGAAATTTTGAAATTTTTTGAGATTATCACCATAGAATTGTAGGAAAAGGGTATAAATAAAATTACATAATTAATTTTCAAGCTTTTCACTATAACGCCACTCTTGGATATCAATTACACAACGACTTTTTCCCAAACTTAAAAAATGAGACAACCCTGACCTTATTCGTGCAGACAGAAACCCATCGGAAAAAGGTAAAATCATTACCACTGCTCCAATTACCAATGCATGCATGCATATTAAAAGTTTAGGGTCGGAATTTTAGGAGAAAGACATCTTCATTCGTATATAATTCTTCTAGAATTAGAAATTTATTTCATTGATTTTTACTGACTAACAATTATTGCAATTATGTACTATAAATGTCGAATGTCCCCCAGTTGTCTTTTTCTTAACTCTCAAACGGTGTTCTCTTAACAGAAAGAGAAAAATGGCTGCAATAAAAGCAATTTTGACAATTAGAATAAGATTTAAAACTAGTTATTCCGAGATACAGTGGTAGTCTAAGTTAAACAACTACATTTTGAGATTACCCACATATACTGTATATATAGCCTATAGTATAGTATTTATAGTGATAAAGACATTTTAAAAAGTTCAAGTATTGATGGTTTCTGGTTCCCGTAGACGCTATTTCTGCCAAATTCAAAATGAGCTCTAAGTCTGAAATACCTGCCATTAAATACAATTTGGATGTCTTGTCATATGGTAATATTATGTAAAAATAATAGAAGTATTAAAATGTTTTAAGCATGTTTAATTGTTTCATAGAATAACTTCAGTACAAATAAGTAATCTTATATTTGTATATTTAAATTATATATACTCCATTATTTGTTTTTTCTTTTTCTGTACAATCTTGTAAACTTGCAAGTTAGAAATTATTCAAATGTATAATACTGTTCAAATGCATATTGTAAACAAAAAAAAAAGTATGTATTGTCAGAACCCGTTGATTGGGACACTTCCCTAACTTCCAATCCAAAGAAACAATGCAATTACAAACGAAGCTTAAACTACAATGGAAACAATGGACATGAACTGTATCTTTATTGGTAGCATTACTGAGTTACACTACCACATTGTTACTGTTCATGTCCATTGTTTCCATTGTAATCTGTGTTCGTTTCTTTGGATTGGAATAACTCAGCAACCATGCACTTCCGATCATATGTTTATCTGAGTTTTTTTCTTCATTTTATATAGGGAATCTGCCCCCACAGTTTGTCCCCTATTTTAGATTCACCCTGTATATGTTAAGTTAAAAAAATTGTCTTGATCACTGATGATTGATGAAAATGCTTATTTGTATTTGCATCCTAAAAGTACCTTGTTCTATTTCTTTTTTCTTCCGCCGATACCCCATAAGAAAACAAAGCTATCAGCTGGTTACTAATCTCCTAACAAATCAAAAAAAAAGTTCTCTTCCAAACAGAAACCTGAAAATCTCACATTTCTATTGAATATCAAATCCTATTTTGCCATCTTTCCCCAAACAACAGTGTTGATTCATGCATAATCTCGTTACAGAGTTGATAGTTTTTCCTGATCTCTAAGCATTTACCTAATCTACAATCTGGTTTCATCTTGTTTCATTGAAACGATTTGTTTACTGGATTAAAACGAGAAAAAAATATTAATTCCCATTTATTGAAAGAATTCATTTAATGTTATCGATTGTAAAAGATACTAATTTTTATTGTGATTTTAAATTATTTATTTAATATTACTTTAAAATGAGCTTCACTTAATCTTTTTGAAGATTGAACAATAATATAAACAATGTAATGATTGTTATTAACGTTCTGAAATCATTGTACTTCAGAGTCAGAAGAATAAGTTAGTAGGTAGAGGTATCTCACTAGGGTCTTAAGAATACAGCCTAGGTTAAATTTTATTATGTGTGTGTGTGTTTTTTTTGTGTTTTTATTCCAGCCGTATGATGTTACTATGAGGCAATAACTTCTAATAGATATATTTTCTAATAGAAAAAATAATTAAAATTGAGTTATTACAGAAAAATATATTTTTTTTTTCATTAAAAATTTTAAACTACCATGTTTTAGATGATAATTTATTCAGCTGAACTTGGTATGAAGCATAATGAAATTTTTAACTATTTATAATACTTTTTAACATTAATTAGAAACAATATAGTAAATTGTCTTTTAAATTTACCTAAAGCTTGCAAATTTCTAAAAAAAAAGGTTTGCAATAAATAAGTTGTATAGAAAAAATGTTGACCATAAACTTTTAGGATTTATTTAACTTCAACAAAATTTATTTACAATAGTTTTCCATTTCATCAACTTCTGTATGTATTGTTTTGAAATATTTAAAAAACAAATTAAGAAAACCTTTAAAATAATATCATAAAGTCGTTTTATTTAACTTAAAAATATTAGTGAAACATAAGATTGAAAAACAATTACTTTTGAGCTTAAATATTTCTTGTTCATCATTAATTCATCCAAATTCAAGGTTCAATCCATTGAGAATGAATTGTTAATTACCATCTCGTGCCCGGGAAGAGACGCTATTGATCTATCTATCATAAACTGTTGCTGCGATATTCGTATTTGTGTCAGGAAATGAAACCAATTTAAAAATAAACTTAAATTCTTCTAACAGATCAAAATCGCCATTTCTTTTCGAGCTTTAATTAATACTTTATTTTAATAAGGTCCTGCGCAGTAAAAGGTTTCTGATAGGAAAAAAAAATGGAACAAAGTAATAAAAATGAAACTAGTTTCCTGTCAAAATCATTAATTGTGGTAGTTAATACACAAACTTAAAACAGATGTAGAGTTGGAGCTAATAGGCTTCTTCAGAAGATGATGTAGACAGAGAAATTAATAATGTAATTTGTAAATTTGTTTATTTGTCTTCTGTTTTTCTAAGTTATTTAAAAAAAAGGTAACTTCGACTACATTTTGCAATAATATCGATCTGAAAATTTAGCTTATTATTCAGACTAACAACTTCAAACAAATATATGTTTGTTTTTTTTTTGTAGCATTTTTCTTTCTAATGTACGTTGAACAAATTTTTTATGCAAATTTATAAAACACATGATTAAGTTAAAAGGTTTAAAATCTATAATATTTTATAATATATTTTATGTAATAAAATATATAAAAACTTATTGAGTTTTGCCTGTTCGAGATAAATATATATACTATATAATGTATGGTACTTAAAAAAATGCTCTGATTATATATATTTAAAGTATATTTATGTATATAATATACATATACACATAAATACACTTTAAATATAAATAATCAGAGCATTTTCGACCAGTTACCGCGTGGTCATCTTCAGGCATTATCTATATTTTTTTTATATTTTGATAGGTTTTAAACCAATTAACTGAAATCTATCATCGTGAGCTAAGTAATTAATAATTAACTAATAATAACGTATACAGATATTAAAGGTTTGATAAATCCTATTTCTAAAATAAATTTGTAATTGTAATAACATAAAATGTCTTTTCAAGAAATTTCAGAAAAAATATTTCAAATGATCTTTGAGCAAAAAATTTCTGTGTTTTTTTACATTAATACAAAATTAACCTGTTTAATGCTAACCACATTCTATAAAGAAGTGAAAGATAATACGGAAATTTAACAAACTATACTAATTAAACATAACATACATTTAAATTAATAGTAACTTAAAAACCTTTTTAATTTGGTAGTTTTTATTTAATGTTTTTAAAAATATTTATTTTATTTACATTTTTATTGTTACTTACATAGTTGCTACGTAACAATCCTGAAATTTAATTATTATATATTTATTTTTATTATCTTTGATTTTAGATAACTCAGAATATGTTATGAATATTAACGTGAGTATTGTCATTTCTAATTCTAATTAAAAATAAGTCTTTTAATATTGCATAGTTAATAAGTTAATATTGTTATTAGTAGAAGTTGCATTAATGAGATTGTGGTAAACTTAAATATTAACATGTTTATAAACAGGATCTTTCTGAATATAGAGATAGCGAAATTACATCAACACATTTAAGAAAAATAAAGGCTTAAAACTTCTCTTTTAATTGCTTAAAGAATTCTGCGGAATATTTGAAATATAATCTCAAATTTATTTTTTGACTAAGTTATTGTGAAATACTATGTGAAAACTTCCAGAATCTTCCACGAATAAAGAAATGAAAAATAAATTGAGCATTAGGAAAGATAAAGGCGTCGTGTTTGTCTCCTTCAATTTCAAAAATAAAATGGATAGAATCAGTAATCCTAAGGCTTCGTATGTATTATTTGAGTTTTTTAATTTTTGTTTCAAAATTATAATAGAATTTTAATTTGGAATTTGTGTTCTTTTGGGATGTCTGTTGTTTAAGTTAATAGAATTCAAGACGTGGCGTGCAGCTAAAGATGAAAAAGAGATATGAAAGTAATGATAGAAATTTAATTATAGGTTTGTTTTTTGTTGTTTTTAAATATAAATCTTATCTAGAAAAAAAAAAAAAAAGATTAACGTGTGAATACATGGTTTTTTTTTTTTTTTTTTTTTTTTTGTTGTTGTTTTTTTTGCATTTCACTTTTTCTTCTTCTTTGCAAAAAAAAAAAAAATGTTAAAAGTTCATTAGCTTATACAAATAATTATTGCAACCATGCAGCGCTTAATTACGAATGATTCTATCTATTACATCATAATTAATTACATGTAGATAACTTCCACTTAATTACTGTTATAATTGCTAAAAATATAATTATCGATACAAACAAGTGAATTAATAAAAAGTGACTTACTATTTTGTGTTAGGTCCCAATGTTTCCCAGTCTTTTTAACTTTCTAAGCGTTTCAAAACAACATAAATGTCTCCGCAAGTAAACATTCAGTCATTGTGATGGTATCTACTGAGACAGCAGAGCACTAATGAACGCGATGTATTCGTGTTTTGGTGAAACCTACTGAAAATCAATCGTCCTGCTAATTTTTTTTCCCCATAAGGAAATTCCGAGAGACCTCCAGCGATGAATGTCAACAAGTTTGACATCAATAACAGTAACGCAAAGCTTCAATATAACTGCAATGCTATTCAAGTCTGTATTTCTTTATCTTTATAAAAAAAATATTCTGAATTAATAGGATATTAAACATTTCAAATAATATTCAGTTATTTTATTGAAATTTAAATACTGAGAATAATACAACAAGGATGAGAATAATCGAATTTTAATATAATAATAAAAATAATATAAAAATAAAAAAATAATAAAAAAAAAACAACTCCGCGGGAAAAACATTAAAGATGAACTTTGATCGCCTTTTTAGTAATAAAGTTAATGAAATATAATAATAATTTTAAATTTGTTATTGAATTATTTTTTATTCATATATTGATATTTTCTTAAAAGCAATATCATTTTAAATAAATCTTTTCCATGAAAGGTCAGATGCGAGACCGTAAAAACAAAGAAATAAAAATATTATATTATATTATATTATATTATATTATATTATATTATATTACTTCTGTCCAAGAACGATAAAGTGAAAACATTCTCATCCACGTCCAGAGTAAGTTACATTGAAAACTCAGAAATATTCCCTGAAAATCCCAAGTATTTAAATTTTAAGACTTCTTTTTAATTTTTGAAATATAAATAAGTTTTCTCATATAAGTGCGATTCAAATTCACTTAAAATAAAAATACAGCTGTACATTGAAATGTTAAAAAGAAACCTTATTTCAAAATGAGATATTTCAGATATAAATTACGTATCTTACACAGAAAAACTTATTTTAAAGAATAATAGTAAAAGCAACTCATCGATTATCACAGGAGCATCTTAAGATATCTTTTTAATTACATATCACTTAACTTTAAAAACGTGCGATATTAAAAATTTCTTTCAGCATAACAAGCTCTAGGTGTGTAAAACAAGAAAAATGGCGTAGTTGGATTTTGGTATCATTTACGTAGGAAGACAATGAACTAACGTATTTTAACTGCAAAAGTTATGAATATTTCTAAATTGATAGTTTTAAAAGAAAAACAGAACGGTTTACCTTAAATTGGAAGAATATCCACAAGAACAAGTGTTGTTGTTTACCTACCAATCGTACGAAATTACTGAAACAAGAATAAAAAGAGGAAATGCTGTTGACTAATAAAACGGAAGATTGAAATTGTCTTCGTGGTTGAGAATGTTCAGGAGGAAGATGGGACACGGCAATTACCACTCAAGTAAAACGTTTTACCTAATTTTAAAGAAGTCACATTTGTCTTCTCAAGAATCTGATGAAAGGAGTTGAATTGTTTTGTCAGCTAACCAAACCTTTAATTTCAATAATTCTATTCAACTGATTCTTTTAAACTTCTTTAAATAAAGATTGCATATATTTTATTTTTTTGCCTTTTTTTTTGTAAGTAAAATATTAAAGAAAGAAATAACTAACAAGCTTGTAAGTTTTTGGTGAAAAATTAACATCTAAATGATATCAGATCAAGATTGTACCCTTCACTGAAAAATAAAACATTGTCCTAATAAATATTGTTTAAAATTTTCATCGAAGAATAATTCATAATAACACTTAAGTTTAGATTTATTATCAACCAATTTAGAATGATATTCTAAATAACCATGAAAATCAAAAGAACCATGAAAATCAAAAGAATCCTTTGAAGTAAGCCTTTATATACAGTAGATATACATTCGATTAAATGGTCTAATGTTCTTTTCAATATTGTCTATTGATTGGAAAAGCTAACAAATTCCAATTATGAATATTTTATAAAATTATGTATCAGTTCCTTGTAGAAGATTAATTTTTGAATAATTTATAAAAAAAAAATAAGAATTTAGCAACTGACTGAAAAACATCATAAAATATTAAGTAACGATATAATATTAAAAATAAAAATTAAAAAACTGTAGTAATTGAAAGTGAAGTGAACTAGATTTGATGTCAGTGTTTAATAAAGTTAGTTAAGTAATGAGACTTTAATAATTTGAAATAAATTTAAATACCAATGAAACCATTGTAAGATTTTTCACTAAAGAACTCTATACATAGTTTCAGAAATGTTTTTATTCGGTAAGAAAGTTTTAGTCTTAAAAAAAAGTAGTTCTTAAACAATAATATAGTTAATTCCAAAATCTAATCATTCATTCCATGTATTATTCATTCTTATTTTAACACATAATTGGATTGTGTTATGCATCATTTGACCAAGGGAAAAATAGATTTTTTTTTAGATTATTACTGAAACTACTAGCAAAAGGTGTAAACTCTTTATAAAAAAATTGTTCCTCCTTGCTATCTCAACATAATTCTGCGGAAAATTAATTTTGAATAAACGCCAATCGACTAAGAATAAGATTTGCATCATGTGACTAACGACTTTTAAAGGATGTTATTAATGTTGATAGCGATCAGAATTGCCATGTGAAAGTATCTTCATTTTGATATGTAACACTCTTCACTCCATAAAAAAATGTTAAGTGATACAAAAGCTTATGCGAATATCTCAAAATCGAATTTTGGCGCTTGGTCAAATGACGCCTAACACCACCCAATTAAAGATGGTCAATAAGATAAATTTCTACACAAAAATTTAGACATATATAAAAACTCTAAACTTCTAAATGTGAAATTTTATGTATATTAGTTTATTCCTTGAGTTAGGACACATAGTTAGGTCATGTTATCAAAATAATTATTGTAATAACTATCTCCTTTCTTAATTCATTTTACTAGTTTACTTTCTCATTTCCTATGTAGAATTGGTCTATAATTATAATTGTTAATACACGTAATAGTGTCTCTTAATCAAAGCCTTCGAAGTAAACGGAATGACGTATTTTTAAATCTACGAAATCCATTTCGTGTAAGATAAATATTTCAGAAACATATTTCTAAATGGTGCATAAAGTAGGCTAAAATTAGTATTCTTGTTTATTGGGATTACAATGTAAACAAGTAAATCTAAATTTCATTGGTTTCTTATACGAATTTGTGCGTGACATTTTTTAATAGTATCGAAGTTCTGAAAATAATCAAGTAAATATTTACATTCTCAAAGTTTGATTTTATATTTTAAATGTATAATTCAGAAAAGTTATTTTCTTTTTATTGAACTCTATCTTCAATAGATACAAATTTAAATTAATTCTAAAGACTTGGGTAACTTTTTGGAATCACATGATGAAAATAAGAATTCTAAATCTTTTTCATTTTACAAGTACGGCAGTTTTTAGTTATTTAAATTTTATTACGTCTTAATCATAAAAATGGTTTTATATATGCTAGGTTATTATTATTTATTTTAGCAAATTTAAAATAACAATCTAGATACAACTACTTAAATTGCAGGTATTTAGGTTTATTAAGTTAAAGTATTCCACTAGAGACTTATTTCAGGCCCTTGGGGTCATGGGAATTGGTTCCCGCCGTTTCAAGACCAATGAGACTAAGTTGAGGTCGGTTGTGGTCAGCTCCATGCTCTTCCACCTTTAACACCCGCAAAGAGACTCGGTACCCAGTCTCCAAACGGCTGAGTGAAGCCTAGATCCGTCTGGAGGAGAATTCAGCATGGAAAAAATTTCCAATCCCCGCCTTATCACTTGGCTACCCCTTGCCCAGAGGTTTATTCTAATACATCTGGAAAATAATTAGATCTAATGATTTTCGGAAACGATCTTTGATAGATTGGTAAATAGTTTTTTTTTGTTTTTTTTGTTAGCTGCAGAGTTTCTCTTTATAATGGGGTTACAATATTTGCATACAAGATACATATAATGATTAAATATAAAATCATTAACAAATTTTACAAAAATTTCAGGAGAAATTCAGAGGATAATGAAGAGGTCGATGTTATAATAAAATGATATAAATGTTGAAATTTACAATTTGTTCATTATTAATTGTTAACTTCAAAAATCTACTTTTTTTATCGCTGTTTTTTGGTGGAGGGATGAGGGATATCAATGCTTAACATTTCGTGCCAAGTGACTACACGAAATGATACTCACGTGACAACACCAAATTATAGTCAAGTGACTACAAGAGATAACTGATCGTGTGAATGTGAGGTGTGACTAACTTCATTCAAGAAATTTTATACATTGGTAAAACTGAGCGCAAATAATTATTTTTTATTCTTTACTTTTTTTGTGTGTGACTTAATGATTTACTATGAAATTCTTGAATACATTCTTTGCAAGTTCTTAAGATTCCGTCTTCAGACCAGAAGACAATTCTAAGTAACCAAAGGCATTATGATTTCAATTTTAGCCTTCATTCGTTTTCATTACCCTGTTATTATAAAGTTTTGATTTGACCAGCAAAATAGAAAACATCATTTATTATTCAGAGCCTGAGGATACTTTTAGCATCACAGAACGCACTTCGACCATCAGCTTTAAATGACCCCTTTTGTTTCCACAGTAAAATGCGATTGATTTGAACGCAACATGAGACCAATTGCTTGTGTGACGCGGCGGCACACTTTCAATCAAAGGCAAATTTTGGTCATTCAAACAATTACAGAAAAACCCTGTTCATTGAAATTTCTTGATATTTAGTTTCTAGGTCAGTCTGTTTTTTTAAACAGGGTTAAATAGGATAAATACAGCATTACATTTGATCGAACTGAACTATTCTAATAAAAGAACTAAGCATTCAGATAAATCTATCTACATTGGAGAAGGAAAAAATCTAGTTTCTGTTTGAAACTTCTAACATACTATAAAGAAATGGATATGAAATGGAGCTTTCCCTCTATTCTGCTTTCACTTCTTTTTTACAAATATCGCTACTGGAAATATTTTCTAAATTATGTCGTTGTCGCCAAAAAAATGAAGAGGTTTTCAATGAGAATTTTTGTGATTTCTGATTTTCGTGGTTTTGGATTGAAACTTTTTTCGATTTTTCGGATATATTCTTACTTACAAGTTAGTAAAATTACTGTTTGTTAGCGACTCATTTGGGAGCTGTTGTGATAGCGATCAAAATGTAGCTATTGCATATGTCCGTCCGTCCGTCCGTGTCTATCCATCCCTAACAACTCCCGAACGGAAAATCGGATAGACAAACGGATTTCACCATCGTGTTCAGAGGCTCAAACACTGTAGAAATGGGGTATTTTCAGGGACCAAAGCCCCGCCCCCACATGTTCGAGATATTTGGCATTGTTGTCATTGGATTTCAGTTATTAGCTTAAATATTAGAAATGCTCATTTCAGTTGTCAGCTATAGCTTGATATGTAAGGTCTCGGACTCTTGATGCTGAAGGTTGTCGATTCAAATCTGTATATGTTACTTATTTTTTTCTCAATATCGTGGGGGTTTTTTTTTTTTTTTTTCTCACTTTTTTTTTTTATTTTTCTTTACTTTATTGTACTTCCTTCTTTTTTAATATTTTTAATTTTTTTATTTATTATGGGTCGCCCTTAAATTTATGCTTTAGCACAAAATTATCTTCACTTTTGTATCTTTTGTGAATCCTTATACTTATTTTTATTCTGATTTGGCAAAAGACAGGAAAGTTTTTGATTATAGTTAGTAAGAAAAGGATAATTAATAGCCAAGTGCTTTTGGTACGATATCTTTTCATTCAATTTTTTTTAATATTTCTAAAAATGAAGCTAGCATTTTCGGATAAGCAATATTTTATTTAGAGTTATCACCATTTGCGATGTTTCTTTCAATTGATAACTAAATTCTGAAGCTTTTTTTTTTCTCTTTGATGTGTTATAAGAATTATTACAAATATTACGAAAGTCTACAACAACGTATGTCAAAATAATAAGTTAAAAATTGTAAGACTTCAAGTAAATACATATAAATTAAAACTTTAAAAACTTTAAAAGTTAAAGTTAAACGAGAAGCGATTGAAAGAAAAATGTTAAATGAGAAAATCTAGTTTCTCTTTCTTTTTTAACCTTTTAGAGTTTTTAAAGTGTTAATTTCTGTATTTTTCGTGAAATTCTTTTTTTTTTTTAACTTTTAAAAATTTATAAAAATCTATTGATACTTACAAAACCGTACTAATAACTCATAATAAAATTAATTAATAAATCAAGAAAAAAGGAATATAAATAGACAGTAAATATGCTTTCGCACACTGACCTAACATCAGCGGGAATCCTGAACAGCTGTTTCATCATTATTAGGAATCATCTGCAGAATTTACCCTTGATGTTAGGCTCAGATTGCACGAAAGTTAAAGGGAACCATTTGCGCACCAGGGAATGGCCGTCGAGAACAAAAAAGGACCACGTAAAAAAATAATTTTGTGAAATCCACAGTATAAAATTAATTAAAATTAAAATACAAGTTTTAATTAATGTATTAAAATTAATTAATTACATAAAATAGAATTATATAATAATATAAAATTTAAAGTAAAATGAAAATCTTAATAAAGATTCTTTGCACCTCTTTCATCAGTTGTAGATACAAATACAGAAAATTGAAGTAACAGTAACTACATGGGTTAAGCTTCTTCAGATGTAATAGTCATTCAGCTCCGCAATCGTTAAGATAGTCAGTAATATTTTGTTTACAGTAAGGGTTCCAAACACTCCTAAAAATAAAAAATAACAGTTATCTGACGAATTAGAAAACATCAAAAAAGAAATGCGAAATCAAGTTATAAACGCAAATTCTTCTCCAGCTAAGTTAGTTTTTAAAATCTTTTAGAAAACCTTAAAACAAGATCTCCTAATTATAAAGATATATTATTACAAAATAACATAAAAAGATTACAATTCACAGCTTTCTCTTTTTCTTATTTTTTTGTTTTACTTGATATTCCAGGACAGCTGTTTCAAGGTTAGTTGGGCCCGCTGAACTACAGTGTGTGTGTGTGGTCGGTTCGCACCGAAGTGCGAGCTTCGTTGCCGAAGCATCCGTGCTCCAGGGAGCGCTAGTGTTCCCAAGACGGCGAACCCCTAGCAGACTCCCTAGAATTACAAGGGAAAGATACTGGGGTGGTTTCCCGTGGCCTTCCCCAGGACGACATTAAGGAATGACGTCAGACCGAAGAGAAAGTGAAGAAGAGGCTACAACACAGGAAAGGAAATTTTTGAAACATCCATGCTCTCTACCGGGATTTGAACCCGGGCGCTGGCACATTGATCTCACGACAGACCGACGCCTGAGACCGCTCGACCACACCAGCGCGGCTGAACTACAGTAAAACCCCGTTATTACGCTCGTCAAGGGACCATGACCTACAAGCGTAATAAGCGGGATAGCGCTATAAACGGGGAAATGATTTATATGATGGGGAAACATTTAGACACCATTTTACAGAAAAGATACTTGATTCTGAAATAGATATAGTGCAAATGTGAGCTTATTTCCTATTAAAAAAATCTTTGATTGTGGTTTGCCGTGTGTATATGCTACTGTTATAAATTATGACATTTTCAATGGGTTCAAGAAACTATTAACATCAATTGATACTCCACTAGGAGCAATACAAATATATTTTCGGAGCAGATTTAGTGCACTGCCCGCTATTTCACGCGCCTTTTCTTGAATGATTGGGTCACTTAATGGCACTGATGCATCACGGGACTGATGAATCCATTCAATTAGAATTTCCTCGGCATCTTCATATTTTCCACACTTTACTTTTTTACGTTTGCAACCATCCTTCGCTGCATTGATAATTCCATTCTTATTTTTTATTATTGTTCTCAGACTGGATCAGGGAATTCTTAGAGATTCTGCGAAATCCTTCTGACTTAGTATACAATTCTCGTCGTACTTACGGAGAATTTGCAATTTTTCACTTATAGAAAGGGATTTCCGCTTCGAAATTTTGCACTAACTTACTGTATCACAGACCCGCACTTCAAAGAGTTCGAAGATTCCCTCCTACCAGGGAAAGAAAAGAATCGTTACAGTGTTACATTTCTTTTCGATCCAAAATTTCCGATATAAAAAAGCGCTACAAGCGGGATTTGAAGCGTTATAAGAGGGTAAAAGTATACAGAGTTATATAGAAAATTCCAGGGACCGCATGAAAGGAGCGTAAAGAACGGGATAGTGTTATAAGCGGGAGCGTAATAACGGGGTTTTACTGTATTACGTAAGCATTCAAGGGGGTGAGGGGGTTCATGATTTGCTTGTTTTTGCTGACAAGGGGGAAGAGGGGGAACAGAGTAATGCTTACTTAAGACAGACAAACATTTTTTTCCCTCTGTATTTTATGAGTATATCAATATTTCAGTGATATTTACTGTTAATGATTTTTGCAAATCTTTCATAAGTACAAGAGGGGGGTGGGCTAAAATGACTAAAAATGAGCTTATGTATTTGAACGGAATACTTGAAATGTGCTTATGTCTCATCCTACTTAATAAATCTGTAACAGATTATCTAGATTTAAGAGATGTATAAAATAATAAGATAATTTCTTCAATACGAAAACTACATTCATTAAGGTAAAGTCGCCAAATACCGCACCCCACTTGTTTTTTTCATCGTAATTTCTCTAAATTTACGTATAAAACTTCAAAAACAACACCATTTTACTACTTATTTATTAGTGTATTAATAAAAAGAAACAATATTGTGCTTTTTAAGCAAATAATTTAACTATGAGCTCGAAACGTAAACAATAGTTTTCTCAAATTTATAATTGTGTGTTCCTAATGTCGCCCCCGGGTACGGTATTAGGGACACATAAGTAATGTACTAAGAACAAGTTGAACTATTGTAAATGTTTTTAATTATTTTCTATATTAAAGTTACAAAATCATGTTTTAGTCTAACAAAGTAAAGTTTTAGTCTTCTATATTAATTCTCCAAGCATATAGCACAAATGAACCTAGGATTGTCGCAGTCTTCTGCACAGTCTTCATGGCACCAAGTAAAACATTTAGTGCATCTTATCCACTTTTCTCCACCTCGATCTTCCGAAAAGTTTTTCTCACAGAAAGGGCAAGTAACATCGTTGTCATCGTTGTCTCCATCGTGTGTGGAAATCAATGGAGGTTCCTCATCTGTCTCGTCTTCCGACGAAGACTGTCTTTTCGAACATATTTTTTTTTGGCAGGTGAGGTTTTTATCTTTACTATCAGTTCGCCTTTTTCTTTTTGTTTTTGCGCTATCATAGTTATTTTTTCTGATTCTTCTAATTGTTTTTTTATGAGGAGATCCTGTGACAAGCATAAGAAGCACCTCCTTCTTTCTAAGTGCGTTCACTGCTTTAATCATAGCATCTGAATCCCATGTCTTCTTCTATGGCATCATAAAGTAGAAAAAATAACATAAAATGAAACAAAAATGTGCCATTGACAACACACGAATCATTCCTAATGGTGTGCCTAATACCGCACCCGGAGCGATATTAGGGACACCATTGGGTGCGATATTAGGCTGTTTGACATTTTTCCTTGACCTAACAAAAAAAAAAATTTGCAAAATGTAATCTAAAATTTGGATGAATCCGTTTAAATCTTTGATAATAACGGTCTAAAACTGTAGGTAACAATATTGTATTATAGACAAACTCTTATGCTATATGTTACTGCAAAGATTTTGGAAAAAAACTTACATTTTCAACATAATGTTATTTTTCTTCTGCACGCGATAATTTCTGTAGCTCCTTCCTTCACAAGTCAAAATGTCCGAATCAGGTGACCTGTTAATTAGTTCCGCAACTGGATTCCACATGGCACTGCCTGTTTTCAAGAAACCAAGGGGTACGGAAATAGGGCCGGGTGCGGTATTTGGCGACTTTACCTTATTTATTATTATAACCTTTACATCTAAAATAATTTCAGGAAATGCAAATGAATAGAAATAATGTTTAATGAAGAGCTGAGAATATCTTTAGCTAAAGTCAGGTCTGGAAAAAGAAAGCTGCAAACTTAAAAGAGATTGTTATCGTGGTTTGTTATCAAAAGCTTTCTTTTTATCATCGGAATCTGAAAAGAAGATATTTCAGAAATTCCATTGTGTCTTATCCCAGTTGCCCTTTTGACGAGTATTTTATTATTATTTCAGTTTTATTCGCTTTTTAACAGATTGGTAATATACAGCCAAAAAGAAAGAAATAAAATTGGATAAATGACAATCAAGATATAATTTACTAGTAGTTCTTGATCTCGTTCATTAAGCAGTGATAATAACACTGTGAGACAATTATTGCTAACTTTCTTTATCATTTATTATTAAAAAAAAAAAAATAAGAGGTTCATGTTAGTTCCAATGTAATTTGGAAGATATTGGAATTCATTGTCAGTTAATATGATAGCAATAATAATATGAATTGATTTTTTAAATTCATTACAATTATTAATGAGTTAATTATTTCAAGGAGTTCAAAAATGAATAAATTAGACTAATGAAAAAAAAAAAGATTAACAGAAAATAAAAGTCACAGTAGCGACATTATTAAAGACGGTTACAACAAATTATCTATGATTATTATTTGAATTTATATTTTCTTCATTACCAGCGGCAATGGAGCGATCTAGTCACCGTTTTGGCGGTAGATAATGCACCAGATTAGTCAAATAGAGGAAAGGTACGAATGTTTCTTTAGCCCCTCACTTGCTTGCTCTTCAGAAATGTATCAAAGATTTTTTTTTTCTTTTGTAATTATTTTATCTCTTTTTCTCATTTCTCTGACGGTCTTTTTTTTTTTTGTTTGATTTATCCCTGGCGTAGTACAGCCATAGTTGTTCCAGCATTTCAGCGTGAACACTGAAGGAGTGTATGCATTAAAAAAGACAAAATATCCTAAAAATAAATAATAATTAATATCTAAATCCAGTAATAATAATAATAATAATAAAAAACAACCATACATCTCTAATCATTCTTGCACACTTGTCCTTGACCCGCCATGTTGTCTTTGCTGGAGAAACCCATGGTTTGAAGCTTTTACTTAATAATGTCTTGTTATGTTCTCTACAACTAACTATTTATTTTAAAGTAATAAATAATTAATAAAGTTTTAAATAATTAATAAAAAGATATTAATATTGATTAATATTATTAATGTTTCATAAGTAAATTACTGATAAATAATTACTGCAAAAAAGTGAATTGTCAACATCCCTAATGTAAGAAGTCCTTTTTTTATGATACGACATCGAATGATAAGTTGAAAAGATAAGAAATCAAACGAATGGTGTTCGCGTTGTGAGACTGTTGTTGTAATTGGTAAATATTTAATGAGGTTACCTCATTAATCATTCACACATCGAAAACCAGCAAATCTTCTGTGTGCATCTTTCAAAACAACCATCCTTCTAATGTCACATCCTTTCTAATTACCCAGTCCAGAAACCTTGACTTCATGTAAATGGCAAGCAGGAAATTCGTTAAGGTAGAAAAATATTACTTGACAAACTCATTAGCCTGCAGTAATTATTTGCTTGTTTGAGAAAATAATTAATATGTTGTTTAGATGAAAATATTTTTTTTCGTTTACAGAAATTAAATAAATAGAATTAAAAATAAATTAAAAATAAACATACCTAACAGTTACATCTAAAAGAGAAATGTAATCTAAGATATAAAAGCACTTCTTATGGCCACAAGTGGGGTTTAAGAAAGAATATAAAGCTTTTAATTCTTTTTTTTTCTTTTTGGTTTTTGAAATCATAAGAATATACAAAAGAAAAAGTGTTCTTATACTTATAAATTAGAATATCTACCGAATATAAATCTATATAAATAAAAATGTAAATGTTCGTTTGTTCAAAATCGTAAATTTCCGAAAGTTTTTTACCGATTGCTTTGAAATTTTGACACAACGTTGCCTTCGAATACGCGCATGTTTTTATGTTCCTATTATATAGATGTCACACCTGTGACAGGTAAAAACATGCTTTTTTTAACAACCCCAGTATTTGGCGCCAACCCGCAATACGAGTTAAGTGGAGATGCTACAACGGGTTGGGAAGTCGTATATTCTCCGATCTCGATATTAATTTGCTAAATAAATAAAGTTTTTGTTTTTAATGCTATATATGCAAGGGTTCCAGAGCGAAGCGACGGTACCCGGCTAGTAACTGAATAAAATTAATTAAATCCGCAAATACTAATTCAATTGTCTTAAATCCATTTAATTAAAATCGTATCCAATAAGAAAATGAATACGATTGTTCATATCGATAAAAAAATTTATCACCTTAATGGGCAAATTTTTGAAATGGCTCCAGAGAAAGATTTCAAGCGTTTAAGACAAATCGTCTCATTTCCGACGTTATATAAAAATATTCTTTTAACGGTTCAAATTTATTGGGCGAAGGTGCTGACATAAATGGAAACTTATTTTATAAATGAGCTCCGTTTTCCTTATAGAAGAGGTGAATAAATATATTTCATTCAAATTTAAAACTATTAAACATTTTTGTAGTTTACATTTCATTTTCTATTTATTATTTTGTAGCCATTTTATTAATTAGTTTGTTTAGTTGCTGAATTTAGTTTACTAGCGAAGGAAGAGCTCTAACGATCTCGAAACAACTGTCCTAGAATCCATTCAAATTAGACTCGAATCTTTTAAAGTTCACATTTTTGTTCATTTTAATGAAATTTGGGTATTCTTATTTCAATAAATTCAATATTTTACAAAATCATAAAATAAGGTTATCATAAAGATTTAATTAATAATTTATTAAAAATTAAAAAAATATATTTGACTAAATACCAAGCATTTATTCCTTGTTTTCTGAGAATTAATTGAATGCATTTGATGTCATCACGGAGGTCTTCGTCTTGTAATTCTAAATTGTAAAAATGAGTTAATGATTTAGAAGATTTGAATATATTAATAAAGAATTCTTATACTAAAGAAAAAAATGTTATTTAAAAAATGAAAATAATCATTGTTCATTTTTATTTCATTTTACATATTTCTGAGGAGATTAAATTGATAACTGGTGAACTTCATTTCAGCTTGAAAAATTCTCTCGTCAATCGGCGAATTTTTTTTCAGTATTTGATTATTTTCTCTGAAGTTTTAGGTTGATTCCAAAAGAGCTGTTATTGTATTTTCCTATTTGAAATTTTATGAAGAAAAGAACTTCATAATATTAGGTCTGAGAGAAAATACTGGTATTCGTCTGTTTATCAGTATTTTAATTTATTAACAATTGTTTCAATCTAGAAATATATGATTGATAATATTACATTCTTCAAATTTTTAATGAGTTTCCGAGTAAAAAGTGTAAAAATTAAAAGTGCAAATAAATGAACAAAGGTTCTCGCATTCTGAGCTATCATGTCGGGAATCTGAGACAGCTGTTTCGGCTTTATTAGGCTTCTTCAGCCAGATTTACCCTTAATGGTAGTTCAGAGTGCGTGACAAAGATAAGTTACCACTGTGGTGTTGATTTTGTTGGGGGTCACTTCAGGAAGCTGAAGTGGTAATCTCATCTTTAAATCTGACTGAAGAAGCCAAATAAGGCTGAAACAGCTGTCTCAGATTCCCGACATGATAACTCAGGATGCGAGAACCTTTGTTTATTTATGTGCACTTTTAGTTTTTTTCAATTAGGTAAAAAGTTTTTACTAGAAAAAAAAACAAAAAAAAACAGCAACAACTCGTGAGGTCTCATGCTTGTATTTTTTATTTAATCTTCGTTGTGAAAAAAAAGGACAGATATTTACTTAATTATTATTGTTATTATTAGTTTATCTCTAATACTATTATTATTTTTATCATATAATATTAATTAAGTTTTTATATCATTTCAATTACTATTATGGAAGTAGTGGAGAAATTCTGTATATTAATTTTACTACCCATATTTTATAATAAAGCATAATGTAAATACTTACAATAAAATCACTTTTTTATATTAAATTCAAATAGTAATAAATTCATTATGCAGCATTTTCTTAATCAGTAAAAATAAATTTAAAGTAGCTATAGTGGTATTTTTGTATGTCGTAGGTCTTAAGATTTCATTTTAATTTAGAGATCGTCTTCTTTTGTCTATCTGTCTGTCTGTCTACTTTCTTAAAACACTGCTCAGCCTTCGTGAATCCTCAAATTAGCAAGATTAAATGAAAGAAATACTCAAAAAAGACCTAGAGAAAGTCTTTACGATAAGTAAAGACGAACTATCGGTATCATGTGGAGTTTGAGTATTTCTTTCACTTAATCTTGCTAAAACACTGCTCGTATTTCCAAAAAAAAATTATATTTTACTTCCCGTGAATGTTATATTTTAAAAAAATAAAAAGCCTTTGTAAGATTGTGGCAAAAAAAAAAAATATGTACAAAAATAAAGGTAACAAAATATTGACTAAATGACTCTTACTTTCACATTCCACATCACATGCCTTAATTGTAGAAGGAGGATTACACCAGTATTGATTACTTATCTGGAAAAACAGAAAAGGAAAAGAAAGTATGAATAAAGTTTGTTTTATTATTAATTGTTTTAATTGTTTTAAAAAATTAATGTTTTTCCAATTAAGATAAAGATTGTTCAATAATGTTTCAAAAACCATAGCATTTCATTAGTTTTTTTTTTTGTAGAGTTCAAAAGAATTTTTTTGAAATTTGTCTGTTCTTTAATACAAAATTATAATTATCTAATTAATTACATATGTTACATATTTTAATAACATTAAGCTTCCGCTATACAGTCTAGACATACTAAGTGAACTCAATACGAGCATTGTTTGAAATTCTACTTGATCATTGAATTAAAACGACTGGATTAAATGAGTTTTGCTCGCCAAACAATAGTACTGTCACTTTTTACAACCTGAGTGTTTGATGATTGCAAATATTACAGGAGGGGGCAGCTTGATTTTGTGTTTATAAGACTGTGTTTTGTTTATGGACAAAACTAAATCATATCTATTAAGTGTTGCAAACAACTCTTCTTCTAATTGTTCATTTCAAGCTAAATCATGTTTATCATTCATGCTTCAAAACTCACCAAACTATCTTTGTCTGTCATTGAGGCTTCTTACAGTTGTTTAACAGTTTACATAATCTTTAAGAAGTAAATGTTGGTTTTGGCGGGCTATTTTTTTTTCCAAAAAATACATCGTACCAAATTCCCTTGTAATTACAAATAGTAATATCTATAATAAGATGTTATAATGGTTTGGTCTAATCTTTCTAATGTTGCTTGTAATCATCGCAGCGTTCTTGAGTTCTCCCAGAATATAACGCATATCATCCATTGTGCTGTCCTGACAGTTTGCTCGGTATGACAGACTGAAAAAAAAATGGCGGCTGAAGCTTCACATTCAAAACTTCGTCAAGGAAAAGCCATCAACAGTCAATCCAGGGAGATTATTCTTAACGTTGTTCGTCGATTTCAGCAAGATGCATTCAGCAAAATGCTTTCTGTTAACGAAATTACTCGTCAACGAAACGTTAAAATAAGTCAAATTAAGACACAATACGCATACACTTATGTCTATCTGTGATTACGGTACTCCAAATTATATAACTCGGGAAGCTGAAAGTTAGCTAGGTATTGGATGCTGTAAAAAAACATCTCTAGTGATTTTGATAAAAATCGGACTAGTAGGTAAGGAGGTATAGACGAAAAACAGCTTATTCCCAACTTAAGTGAATGAATAACTATTTTAAATAAAAAAAAAATCTTTTTTATTAATATTTTTAATCAATGTTGCGCTCTTGTATACTGTTTATGTTGGTAAATGTTAAAGTTGGAATGTCACTATTGCTTGATTTTTCATAATAGCGAAAAATGCGAAATGTCACCAAAAGGTCTTTACTTTCATATTTTCACAGCAATTGAATTGTTCGTAAATTAAATGTGTATTTACCTGAAAGAGTCCATAGAATTTTGTTCCACCTATAACTCGAGCTAGTGCTTTAGTATTAAATCTGCTTTCGTAGTAAGCTATGCAGACAACTGGAATATAGAACAAAATAAGATCAAATTTCATTTGGTTACTTGAAAGTTTTCATTGCACAATTGTTCAGTTACAACTTATATGAAATAGTTGAATTTCTAACAGTTAAGTGATTACACCATACTTCTTACTCATTTCCTCTCTTTTAGAAGTTTTAATATTAAGCATCAACATACTCAAGCCAAATAAATGTAATAAAACATATATATAAATTTATTTAAAACGCAAATTTTCGAAGAGAAATCGTCTCTTCTTCTTCAAGCCTACAATTCAAGGCTAATGAGATGATTGATAAAAATTGTTCACGTTGTAATAACAAAGTAAAATTCGATGTCTTTGCTTGTTGAATATTTGCATTACTTTCGGATTATTATAATTTGTTGTAAAATTAATTGTTTTAACAATCTATGTTATGTTGTTTTTCACGTAATCTTCCTTAGTTTGTTATCAAAATTGTTTTTTTCGTTACTTATTCAATTGTAGGCTTGAGACGATTTCTCTTCGAAAATTTGCATTTTAAATAAATGTATATATATATATGTATATATATATATGTATATATATATATATTATTACATTTATTTGTCCTGAGTATGTTGATGCTTAATATTCTAACATTTAAACTAATAGCAGAAATCCAATGAAAACAATGCCCAATATCTCAAACATGGGGGGGGGGGGCTTAGCCCATGAAAATATCCTATTCCTACATTGTTTAGGCCTCACGATGATGAAGTCCGTTAATCGATCCGACCTTCCGTTCGGGAGTTGTTATGGGAGGACAGACCGGACGGACGGACAGAACAAACGCAATAGCTACCGATTTTGGTCGCTAACACAATAGCTCCCAAATGGTTCGCTGAAAATGCAATGTTAAACTTAAAACATGTGCTTTTATAGTTTGGTCCTGAAGGAGGAGTGATGAAATCAAAATTAACGTGTGTACAATGTTAAAAACATTAAAGAAAAACTATGAATAACACACAATAACTAAACAACATAAATTTCACTGAGCTGATTGTAGATTAATTTGCTGGGCAACCGAGGACGACTCCGTTTCGGGTTTCAGCACCCTCTTCGGCTCGGTCCCGTCCCAGCATAACCCTGCTCAGTGAAAGATACAATACATCAAACGGACAAACATTTAAAAGAATGACCCCTCATTTCGCTAATATCAAAAAATTAAATAAACAATAAAAGAGGGTAAAAACAAATCCACGCTAGCAACCCGCTTAGCTTATTAAGAATTTGTTACAATAAAATATTAGTAATGAAATCAAAATTAACGTGTGTACAATGTTAAAAACATTAAAGAAAAACTATAAATAACACACAATAACTAAACAATATAAATTTCACTGAGCTGATTGTAGATTAATTTGCTGGGCAACCGAGGACGACGCCGTTTCGGGTTTCTACACCCTCATCAGCTCGGTCCCGTCCCAGCTTAACCCTGCTCAGTGAAAGATACAATACATCAAACGGACAAACATTTAAAAGAATGACCCGTCATTTCACTAATATCAAAAAATTAAATAAACAATAAAAGAGGGTAAAAACAACAAATGAAGGAGGAGTGAGACATGATACTGTATATGTCCTTTTGTTGAGGGATTTCCTCACTCCGGGATGAGATATAATCTCGATATTTCGGCCCCGTGCCTCGGGCCTTCTTCGGGAGATGTTTTAAAAGTTAATCACATGAAGGTGAACGCGTAATGAACGACTTCCGTCGTTGTTTCTCGGGAGAGTTGCTCATGTTGTTGGTTCCGAGCAAATGTTGACTGCACTGAGAGGAGAGGGGGTGGACGGAAAGGGAAAAAAGAAGGAGACTCCTTGGGGACAATTTCTTAATTGCTTGCGGGGGGTGCGGGGACAGCCGGGAAGGTCTCTTCGAATTCAAAAAATCCGTTAAATTAAAAGCCAGCAAGGTCAACAGGGGAGAAGAATTTGAAAGATAAATTGAAATGAATTGAAACAAAATGTAAAAAAAAAAAAAAGGTGTAAAATGGAATAAAACCAAATAAAATAATTAATATGTATGAGAATATAAATAATATTCTCTTACTAATCTTCCCACGTCTATCATTCAATTATTTCCACGTAGTTATTTATATTCTCATTTATTTTACTTTATTTTTTTTAATAACAAAAAAAATCGGTTAATTGTCTATGTTTTTTCCGTGCCGAAACACGAAAACCCCCTACTTGGACGTCGCTAAATGTGCCTCTTTTATTGTTTACCTTATTCTGGATTTAAAAAATGTTTGTTAATTCCGTAATTTATTGTAGGAGAGGTCCGCGGATAATCCAAACTTTTTACCAAACGAGATTCCGATATCGATTTACTACCGCATATAAATATATTAATTATTCACTCAGTTATTATTTAAAGATGACAGATGTAGCTCAAGGCAAATACTACGCATTAAGAAGTAAAAAAACAAAAGTTTCTCAGATAAAAGCAAAGCGCTTCACGTGAACGCCATTACGGGTTTTTCGATGGTTCGCTTTTCGTCGAAGTGATCGTTTGTAGATCTTAATTTTGATCTTCTCTACGAATGAATATTTAATAAAATTAATCGTTATTAAAATGACCTAATAAAAACAAAGCATCCATCAATATTTACTGTTAAATAACTATCAATAACAGTAATGCAAGCTTCCTTTCTGTTATATCACTGTAATAATGATTAGGTTATAAACATTAATTATTATGACATTTTAACAGGAAGATAATCCATATCATTAGTCATCTAAGAATGGTCGCAAGAAATTCAAAATAGATTATATTGTCATTTCAAGCTTCAAACTTTATCAACCACATTTAATTTCCGCAAAATCTAAATACAGATGAAACAATCTGTCCTTATAATTACAAATCTTAATTTAACATAAATTAAAATTACATAACATTAATAATCATATAAGTTTGTAAGTTATGTTAATACATTTTTTTATTGTACAATAATATATAATAAGCTCAGATGATATTACTGTCTAATAACTATTTAACGTACACTGCTGGCCATTGAAAGTGCGATACCAGGAAGAACGCATCAGATCGACTCGCATTTGCATAATGCGTAGATTATGGGAGCATATGTAAATGATTAGCAGCGCAGCACATAAGCAAATAATGTGATCCAGTAACGCCCCTGGAGGCAGTATAAGAGAAACAGAAGGTCTCTGTGCATTGTAATTGTGTTTGTTCGCCGTTCTTGTGCACAGATGGCTTCAGTATGCTTCGTCGAAGAATACGTCAGCCGTACAGAAGGTTTCCGACATTGATCGTGGGAGAATTGTAGCATATCGATATTGCGGATTATCCTTCCGAGAAAGGGGTTCTCGTGTTGGACGGTCACAGTATATGCAATCGGTGGGTCGAGGACGGATGAATTCACCAACGTGACGGATCCCAACGGCCCCGTCACACCATCGAACAACAGAACAGACATCTTGTGCGCATGGCTATTGCGGATCGTACAGCCACATCACAAACCCCAGCTCAAGAATTAGGGTGTGTTCAACAGCAGCCAGTCTCACATACGGTTCCCCGTCGTATACAGCATCAGGGAATTTTTGCAAAGCGCATATTGCTTCGGCTACCTTTCACTACACAGGGGTCTGAGGCTGCATTGGTGTCAGAACGTCGCGCATGGAGGATTGAATGGCATGACATCGGGTTTTTTTTCTTTCATAGCCAGGGCGTTCACTGGATTTGAACTGGATTTCTGGTCCTTGATTGTACAACGACTGGCACACCACAGAACAGTTGAACTTTGGCACCTTGTCGAAACCGCATGGACTCAAGCCGAACGCGCATATGTCAACGTCAGCGCAGCGGAACAGACTTCTGCGACTACCATCGGCGCACATTCAAATCCGTTGTGCCGTTTCCAAACCGGAAAAGGAAATTAAGCTTTCCCACAATTCATGTTTTCGCGGGAAAGTTGTGCAAAACATGGATCTCCTCAGCAGGCAGCACTGGACAAAACATGTGTTAACAGTAAAATTTTTATTTATAAAAGAACCCTACACCCCAATATAAACAGTTCATTACAAATTAAAACTAAAAATAAAAACAACGTAGAATTAGAATTTAGACTGCTTATTTTAGAAATCGTAGATATTGATTTTACGATCATTTCGGCGAGAAACCGATTCTGTTGAAGTTTCTTTGTTTTCTTCCTTTTTTTTTTTATTTAGAAACCTCTAAAAGCTTATCTTATCTTTTCTTACACATGTTTACTAAATATCTATACTCCTATAATTGAACGCTATTTGATCTTCACTCAGAAATTAAAAAAAGAAAATATGAATAGAGCGAGAAAATGCCGATTCCTCTTTAAATCGGCAGCCATTTTCCCGCTTGATTTGTATTATTTTTATGTTTCGTGATTGGCTGTCTGAAAATGGGTTGTTCCCGCCACTCTCTTACGACAACGTGATTGGCCTGCCGCTAAAGCTGATTAGTCCGTTGGCGTTTGTCTTTGAAGTCTCCCAAGGTTCGCGTCTGTGAACTTTTGAGATTTTTAACGTCACAAACTGCCGCTGGAGCCGCCGGTGTCCGCGCGTTCTTGGCGTACGCGCATTGGCCTTCACACATCCCAAACGCACATCAACGTCTCTTCTTCTTCATGCTTGGCCGTGTAGCAGACGTTATTGCCGCCCAAGTTGACTACATTAGATATTGATTTCTTTATTTCCGCAAGTCGCCCAGAGCTGTAATTATAATCATTTCACACTTGTATCATAAATTATCTGTAAAATAAATGAGTTATGGCTTTGATACCTCTTGTCTTTCATAGTCTTTCATTTTTAATGGCCAGCAGTGTATAATCTATGTTATTATACATCCACAACAATCAAAAAAAATCCCGAAATAAAATCTAATGATATTAGGAATCATAAAAACGTAACACTTACAGGAAGCAATTTTCTCTTCTTCTAATCCATCTTTTTGAAGGGTTTTCGCTAATTCGCATTTTTCAAAAGTTTTTTCATTAGATTTCCAGATACGTAAAGTTAAGAGGAGGAAACAAGATGTCACAAAGACTGAACTTTCCATTCCTTCCCTATTTTCTGTTAAAAGGTAGTGAAAATTAATAATTAATTTTTGGACATTCAAGAATATTTAGGAAATACTCGTTCGATAAAAAAAAAAAAAAAAAAAAAAAAAAAAAAAAAAAAACCATTTTTTACAATGTTTCAAAGTTAGGGCCGGACAATGTTTGCAACTGGAAAACTTTAGACAATGCATCTTGCAAAACTGAATCATTATCCTATGTTGTAGTGAATACTATGTACCAAATTGCAGTTTTAATTAAGGCACCGAAAGAGATATTATTACAACCGTATGTACGGAGCTGTGTAGCTGGGATACATGAGGCTCGTTGGTCTGTTCATTGTATTGATATTTTAGTTATGCAAGAAACAATGGAGAAGTAATTACTGCAATGTATGTGAGAGTAAACATTGTAGCTTGCAAGGGTTTGATCCCTTTCCCAGACACACCGAAGAAACACAAGTTTATCTTATTCGCAGACAAGCAATTGCGGATCTTGTACAATCCATGTCAACCGTTAAAAAATTAATCATTCAGAAATCTGTATGATTAATTTACAATAATAAATAGTTTTAACACATAATAAAATAAAGAAAATCTTATTAAAAAAATAATCCTATAAAATATGCATGTAAGGATGGAAAAAAGTGTATTTTTCATACAGATAGGAGCCATTCCTACATCTGATATGTTATTATTATTTCATGGTAACTGAGATGTTAATTTTGGTTTGATCGAAACATTTGTAATAAACTTTCTTCAGACAACAAAAAGCTGAAGAGCAAAAATATTTTAAAAATAAAATTTTTAATCGAAATTCGTCTGTCCGTCTGTGATTTTGCTAACTAAGTATCTTATGTACTGTTTCTCCAACTAGTATTAATATTAGCCCAAGCCGTAACTCTATTGGATTCAATTGGAGTTAAACCAAGTTCTTAATACGCACGAATCGCTTTAATATGAAAATTCTAGAGATTGGACCGTGATTTTACAAGGAAGAATCATATTGATTTTGGTCTGTATTAAAGACACCCTCTATATTAAAACCTTGTAGATCATAATTTTGACCTTCTCTATGAATGAAAACTTAATATAACTAACTGAATTTCATATCAGATGCCTTCAATTCTTCAATAAGAATTTAATATAATATAATCACTTTCTCTATTAAAACAACAATATATAAATTAAGTATAAAAAAGGTCAATCAATCAATCGCCGCTAGCAGACGCTTAGCTAATAAAGAATTAAATTGTAAAAAGAATACATTTAACAACAAATTTAACGTGCTATCGGGGATTGGTTAATTGGCCTTTTTATTCTTAATTTATATATTGTTGTTTTTAATATGGAGAGCCATTATTTTGTTGACTTTTGTTTTCTTTCTGTATCTTATAACACCATTGAGATACTGGACGAATCCAGCTGACGATGGTTAGGTAACCAGAAACAGCTGTCCTGGATTCTCTGTATGCAAAATACTGAAGACAGCTCAGTGAATTCTTACTTATGTGCGTGTATGTTTTTTATCGTAATGTTATTACGATTTACGGACGCTAAATTTGTTCTTATAACCTTTTTTTTTAAGCAATGTTTTCTGTGTCTTACCATGGCTGATAAAGCAATCTTTAGATAACTTCTCTTGCAAAAACCATGTCCCCTTTAACTCTTCAAATCTATCTGTGGCAGTGAAATACCTCATTTTCTGAAATAATCTCTTCTAATATCTTTAATTTTTTTTTGATATTGAGAATAAATGGATGAGCGTATATACATACTTAAAACAACGATCATTTGTAAAACATTCAATAAAATCCAAAACAAAACATACACAAAAGAGCATTTTAGTCTTTTTATAATTTAAAACAAGGTTAGTTTACTATTATCAACTTTCAATGACTAAAAAATAGATTCCTTTTACGATGAATTCATTGAGTGATTTACTGTAAAATCATTTACGCAAACATTCTTAAAAAAAATAGACTTGCTTTTAACATTTTTATTAAATATTAAATACATAAGTATTTTGTATATTAAGTATTTTGTATTTTTTTTGTTATTGTTAATATTTTTCTCTAATTGATACATAATTATAAATAATGAACTAAAATTCCCATCTTTATAATGATTAATAAGATTGATCATTAAATAATAAATATGGATTTTTAAATTTATATGTAAACATTTTAATTTTATTTCGACAAGTCATGTTTCTGTAATTATTATAACTCATTTTCGACTATATTGCTATTATTATTTATTAAACTGTAATGCTCTTATACATAACATATTATTTGAGTAATAAAATTTTATCTTACTTAGCTTTTACTTAACAATAAATAAATTTTATAAAAAAATATTAATAAAATTTTATAAATAATTATTATTTGAGCAGTTAAATTTTGACGTGATTGAGATTTTTAAATATGAAACTATCGGTTTGATTTAAAAAATAATGATAAACATAAGTTTACATATTATTTTATATTTCAAAAACATTATATCTTCCATTCTAAAGATGGTGGACTTACCGACATCTGTAAATACTTCGTTCGCATTAATTAGCACTGAGAACTTCGACTAAAATCTTTTAACATTCCAACAAAGAAAAAGGATTAAACTTCGTATCTAGCGGCTATTTTGGACCCAAGGTCGTCTGTAAAGTAATTACTATGCAAAATGCGAATTTTTATGATGTTTTACGAGGTATAATAATTCTTGAGGTGGCGTCCTTTTCAAGTTTCTAAAAGTAGATAAAACAAAGAAATATTATTTTATTGTTCGCTCTAAATTATAAATTGTAATATATATGAAATAAATAACGACTAATGTAGAAATTAAGAAAAAAAAATGCTATTAAAATAGAAAGATTAATTTCTAATAACCGTTTCCAAATATTATCTTAACAAAACTTAAGACTTTTTTTGCAACATTGGTTTTCAAAAAGTCGCCGATTTCTAGAAAATTTTAGTTTTTCAAAAAAAAAAAAAAAAATTAGGATTTAAAACAAATGTTTTCTTATATATCGATGGTTTTAAAATTTAATTCAACTTAAGGAAATCTTACCTATGACTATTAAAAACACAATTTACAGATTAGAAATAATATCTTTTTTGTCAATTTGTATTTCAAGAAGTGTTTCAAAAATATCAGTTTTCTAGTTCAAAATTGTGTAGGGCCATATCTAAAAGAGTAATTGATTTTATATTCTTTACTTTCATTCTTTTATGTCTAATTTTATATTTTATATTAACATGATTAACATAATGTCAATCGCATTCTAAAGATTCTACAAGCAAAAGATTGAATTTGTAAACAAAAATAAATAATAATATGTGCTATTAAATATTGAATATTTTTAAAGGAGTAAACAATATTGGAGATAATATAAAACGAAGTCAGAATAAACAGAATTTGATAAATTTTAAGAACTATTCATTTGAATCATTCAATAGAGTATGAATAATGATTTGGAAAGATTCATGATAAATAGACGAAAGCATTATTTAATTGAGTTATGTATTTCATTATTTTAACATATCCATTATACATATATACTGTATATATGTATATAGACAGAATCTTTTGTTGTATGTTCATTCTTATGATCTTCGAGATAGAGAGACAACATTACATACCTTAATTATAAAATGAGGTTTTGATACGTGATTAACTTTTGGCGTTTGAACATTTATTTATTGGCATTATTTATTATACATATAATTTATTATTTATTATTGGTATTTACCATTTATTAGATTTTTTTTTCTGTTACTGGACACTATTATATCATTATTATATTATTTAGAATAAAGTTAATTTTAATTATCTTTAAATCGATAACTTTAAAATTGTTAGTAATTGATAAAATTTGTTTGTAGATTTCTTTGGTGTTAAAACGGTTTCACTGCTCTTTCACAAATCCTCAGTTGAAATTTACAATTTATCTCAAAAAAATTTAGTATTCACCTGAAGACCGGAAGTGTTGATATCAAGCCATGTTTGTCTTATAGATATGGACTAGTGAAGAATTAATTGCAGGAAAATGCATGAACAGCTGTGGAGTGTTAATAGCTATTGTGGACGAGTGAACTAATAAATTCATTTTCCACTACAACTATTCGTAAATCAATTTTGATAATAACTCAAGCAATATCTGACAACTCAACACATTCTTCTTTTCATTGTTGAAGACTGTCAGAATAACTGTTTGTCAGAACAATTGCTGGTTTCTTATCGAAATGGAAATCATTTAAGTTACGATGGTGTTAAGAGCGAAAGTGGAATGCAATGGTCATTAAAAAATAACAAAATTCTTGCAGATCAGTGATCTGATTTTAAAGCTAAACTCCGAATCCATTAACAGTTCGTCTGACATCTATTCTACAATGAAAGTATAGGCTAGTTCTCAAGAAAGCAATTTGAATGAAATTAATACAAACTGATGCTCAAAAAAATAATAAACAAATAAAATAAAATAAATAAATAAATATGTAAATGAAAAAATAAAATTAAGAAGTATACTAAAACTTTATTAACTAAAAATATGAACTCTTTTAGCAGCTTATGGTATTTTGTACTTTTTTGTACTTTTTCTATCCTGCTTTAAAAGTAAATAAATAAATAAGTGGCATGCCAACTTTGAATGACAAATCTTTATACAGATAAAAAGATATTATGATATAACTATTTAGAACTTGTTTCACTTTGTCACACGTAGTTGCTAGGATAAACTTATTTACAAACCTTCATATTACAGCATTATTTTAATAAGAATAAGTAAATAAATGAATTTAAAATATAAAAAATAGAAAGTTTTCTTCAAACTGGAAGTATTTGAAGCCAGATTTTAGGCTTATTCTGTTCAGAAGGCTTAGACGCTAAAGCATTACCTGTCAAATTGACCTACATACATTCTATCATTGCACTATTACTTACTTCCAACAATGGTGACAATTTGGGCATTTGACAACGTGACTTTTTATGTCTCTAACAAAGCCAATCAAGCATGTCTTAACTCTTTAAAAAGGCTCAGTTATTTCAAAATTTAATAAAAAGCAAAATTTAACATCTGTAATAATTTATGTGCGCAAGAGCATATTAATGTCCAGTTATGGATTGCTTTTTTTCTTAATTTTTCTTAATTTCAAAATTTGTTTGTATTATTTTATTCAGTAATCATAATAATGATAATAATATAACAATAAATTTTAAATTATTGCTTATATTTTTATTTCTCATTGTAAATCTACTAGAAAAAAATTACATCCAAAAATTTGTTAAATTTCAAAGATATAGTTAGTTAATTTAGGTCAACATTTATTTTAATAAAAGTTTCAATTATTTTTTTTTTTTTACCTGAAAACATTCATTTCATGTGTAATAATTTTAATTCATGTAAAACAAATTACTGAAAAGCAATCAACAAACTCATTTTTCATAGAAGTGTTTTCAAAAAATTAGGGTCATAAATTATAACTTCCTTATAATTTACTCATTTTATAGATCATTAAATAAATGTAGTGCATGTTTATTGGATAGTCAGTGGGGTCAGTTTTATACATTAATGACAAAAATAGAGAGGAATGATCTAATAAAACACAGTTAATAACAAATAAAAAAAAATTATCTATAAACCATAACTTCATTAAGCGTAGTTTTGACAAACGTAAATATGGAAGAGTTAAATTATTGCTGTTTTATATTGCTTTATAAATTGTGAGATATTGAAGATAATAATGACTTCCAAATGTCCTCAATAGGATACGACTTCCTGTAAATAAATTGAGTGTAATTGTTTTTATTGAAAAAACAAGATCTTCAGACCTTAATGTCACACGTTGATCATTTGCTCTGGTATCAAAAACTTAGCTACACCAATATCGATGATAATTATTAAAACAACAACAAAAATTTTTGTTTGTTCCAAAACTTAAGATCTTCAAAACCCATTTAGGGAGCATACATTTTTTTCGATTGTTATTATAGTAAGCTAGAAGACATTGTCAGTGATATTTTTGTAATTCGCAAAAATTCAAGATGGGATTTTTATTACAGATCAGTTTAATATTAAAGTCAAAACCTATGATGATGCCTATTTGATTAAAAAAATGTATTTTTATAAAGGTAGTTTTAAACTACAATCGAAAAATAGGCTTTTGAACGTAATTTTAAGTCTTCTAGTAAGTTTTTCCTTGTTTAATATTGGTAACCAGAAAGGTACTTATCCCAGATAGATGAAATTTCAGAAGTGCAATCAACTATTCAATGGCCTATTTCTTTTCTTACAAACTGGACAACTTGTAACATTTTTTGGGAATCAAAAAACAATTGTAGTTTTGACAGGACTTCATTTAGGAATTCGAGTCAGCTGACATTTTCTTAAAAGGTTTCAATTCAACGTCAGTAGAGATGATCTGGAGATTACTAATATAATCAATGTTCTTTTTAGCTTTGCAATTTTATTTTTTAATAGTTCAAAAAAAACACACACAAAAAAAAATGATGAACTACAAATTGACTACACTCCGGCAAAAACTTACTTCATTATATAGAAACAGTTACGGAATGTATGCATTCGCAAAGCGAAAGAGTCCGTATGTTAAAGTTGTAATATAGTCAAAAATCAACAGTAATGAAATGAAATGATGACTTGCAAATGCTTAATAATACATTTGTTCAAAAACAGTAGACTTTCAAATGTCATTAGTTAATTAAGAATCACGTGACAATTTATCAGTTTTACTACATGGCGACGCCGAACCTCATCAACAAGGAAAGTCTTTAAGGAGATCAGCGAAGACTACGGTTCTCAATATGTATTGTAAGTAGACAGAAAAGCCCCTACAGCAATCCGACAACGAATTAACAGTTGCGCAATTGACAGACGTTTCAGCAACGAGCATCCTTCCGATGAAAAGCGAAGTCAAATCGACGGGAAAGTTCGATAATGAGATGCCTCTTTGCTACTCAATACACGGCCATCAATTCTGTACAAAAGAGAATCATTTTGCTCTGAAAATGAAATAACATCTTTATTTCTTTAATAAAGCTTTCTTTTTTCAATATTAATTACCAAATGACTTTTAAATAAAGTGCAGTTAAATGGAGCCTTAACGTTTACTAAACAAATTTAGAAATACAGTTATACTGTTCGGTTTTGTTTACGAGAGCCTTCAACGCTTTTGCGCATGCGTCAGGTCTCTTTCGATTTCATCGAAATAGGGGTTGTTTACTTTTTATCAGAGTTAGTTTACGGGTAGCTCGTTCTATTTGCGCTTTTCAGGAAAGAATTACGGAAAGAATAGATATATTACAGAAATGCTCCTCCTTTATTTTTTCTTAAAAGTGAAAATGTCCAAAAGAATTTCTTAGGAAAGTACCCATCTAAGCGTATCACCCCTCTGCAGAGTAAAATCGTCCGCCAGTAGTGGGTCTGCTTTTTGAAACCGAACAGTAACTGATTACATTTTTCTGTTTGTTTGTTTTTAATTTTAATTTTTATATACACAAATAGTAACAATAAATTTTGAATATTAGAAATGAATTTCTGAAAAAGCAAATTCAAAGTAATTTATAAATCACTATTGACTCTTTGAGTAAGTATATTTTAAATCACTTTTATTTTTAATTTCCGTATTGTTTCCTAATTACACTTACTATTTTTTATTACTTCTCAAATTATAATTAACGATTAGTTTCATATATTGATTCTTCAACAATTTTAAAATTTCTTAAACATATAATACAGCATCGGAATAATCAGATTTCGCGTTGTTAAAATCGGAAAAGAAAATCAGCTGACAGCGGAGGAATACTTCAAAACACAAGGTGAAATGTCGAAAGTTGTGATAAGGCTTCCGATACAGGGTGATTCATAAAGAACTGGAGAAATATCTATAAAGAAGGAACATCGAAATATTTTTCGGTGTAAAATAAAGTGAAATTCGGTGTAAAATAAAGTCAAATAGGGCATGGAATTCCGGATCGAATGTGCGATTCTGAGTCGGATGATGGGGTCCCCATTTTAACCTTTTTTTCTGCCCCGATGAAAAAAAATTGTCCAGTTAGCACCCTTCACAACCGGGAAGAGCAAGAAAACGGAAGCGAGATTAGAATAGTTAATGGAGTACAGTTAAATGGAGTATTGACTCCATTGGGTTTATTTCAAACATGGGGGAGGGGAGAATCTCTGTGTTACAATCTTCAGCTGTGTTTTTAACAATATTCTATAAATGTATGTATGTATTATATAACAAGTATTATAATTATGACTCATTTTGGAATTATGTTAATTTAAATCTGAAGACAACCGAGAATAAAGAATCGACGATCGTTTAAATGCCATTAGGATTATGTCCAAAAAGTGAGAAATTTTGAGGAAATTTTTCCCTTTTATTAACTACATCATGGGGTCCCAACTGTCGATAACTT
The DNA here is from genome assembly GCA_023159025.1 of Thereuonema tuberculata. NCBI lineage: Eukaryota > Metazoa > Arthropoda > Chilopoda > Scutigeromorpha > Scutigeridae > Thereuonema > Thereuonema tuberculata. Next base: position 20,118,425 of record JAFIDM010000002.1, read on the forward strand.
GTCGATGAATTGAGTTCCGCAATAAAATTAGTTTTTGAGATCTAATTAACAATTTAAAATATGTATGAAAAATTTGTTTTAAGTTTTTAGAGCATTGATTATTATAGTAATCTCAGATAATGACTAGGGCAAGGCATTTGATGATTTTGCATCTTTTTTCTGTGAAGGTTGAAACATGGCTCGCATATATGAAAATGAACATTAAATAATTGGTTAAATAAAGGCAAACATTGATTCTTCAGCAATTTTAAAAATTCTTATAAACATATAATACAGCATCGGAATAATCATATTTCGTGTTGTTTAAATCGGAAAAGAAAATCAGCTGACAGCGGAGGAATACTTCAAAATACAATGTGAAATGTCGAAAGTTGTGATTCGGCTTCCATAACTCTTTCTATATACATGGGCATTTTTTTGCATTTTTCGGCATTTTTTAGGGATATGTTATTTTTTTTGCACTTTTTAGATCATTTTGAACATTTTTAGTAGTTTTTTGGAAGGCAATGTCATTTTTTTTTTATACTTTGAGATTTTATGTATTATTCAGTATATTTGCTTGTCCTGAATGAGGACAAAAAAAATGACAGAAAAATAAAAAAAATGACCAATAAAACATTTCAATTTATTTCATTAAACCTTTTTTTACCTTTTTTAACTTTGACAACCAAAAAAAAA
>JAFIDM010000002.1:20125761-20149904 GCA_023159025.1 Thereuonema tuberculata
TACGGAGGTGAAGTCGAAACAAAGAAAAGGACATCGTGGTACATCGATAGCGCTAGTAGTCATAACATATGTAATGACAAAGACTCTTTTAGCAGTTACCAGGAATTCCGCAATGTTACGAAAGTATACGGAGCTTCTGAGGAACCCATCCAAGCTTTAGGAGCCGGCATAGTTCCATTGAGAGTAAAGACATCACAAAACAAACACCTAGTAGTGAGGCTGACAAACACGTACTTTGTACCCAAAATAGCTGTTAATTTAATATCCGCTGGAGAACTTGATAGACACGGATGCAAACAGTACATCAGCAAGAACAGATACGTTGTCAAGGATCCAAACAACAGAACCATTTTAGTAGGTAAAAAGGTGAATAACTTGTACAAAGTGGATTGTACACCTGTAAAAGAACCGGTGAAGAGTTACTTCAATGAACAGAGACACGATAAATATCACCTATGGCATGCTAGACTCGGCTACATTTCTTCTGTAAGGATGAAGATGATTCAATCCAAGAACTTACTCAAAGGAGTAGAAGGAATCAAGATCCCCGTAGACAAGAAAGACTCATTCTGTGAAGGTTGTCAACACGGTAAGATGCCTAACATCAGCCACAAGAGATTGAATAAAGTAAGATCATCTAAACCATTGGAATTCGTTTATACTGACTTATGCGGGCCGATGCAGTCACACAACGGAAAGAAAGCATACATATTGACATTTATCGACGACTACACCAGGCGGAGCTTCATTGATATAATTGAAAGTAAAGATGTTGTAGTGGACCATATCAAGACTTTTATAGCCTATGCAGAACGGTCTAGTGAAAATAAGATCAAACACATACTATCTGACCAGGGTAAAGAATACATCAACAAAGACGTTATGAATTTGTTAGAGGATAAAGGAATTAAGTTCCAGCATTCGTCGGCGTACCAGCCACAACAAAACGGTATTGCCGAAAGATTCAATAGATCTTTAGTCGAGATGGCAAGGACTATTCTCACGGACGCCAAGCTTCCCGTGACATATTGGACTCATGCTGTAAAGTGCGCGAATTACATTTTGAATCGCCTGCCGCATCAGAGCATAGATTTTGACATCCCTTTAACTCGGTGGTACAACAACCAAGCACCCCCAAGCGTTAAACACTTAAGAAGATTTGGTAGTGCAGCTTACCTGAAATTACCAAAAGTTCAAGTTAGGAACAAGTTCGAGTCGAAGGTTCATAAGGGTATCTTCCTAGGTTACTCCAATGCAACCAGAGGATACATAATCTACGATACAGATGACAGGAAAATAGTTGAAACAAGAAATGTATACGTAAATGAGAACAAGCGTGGGAGTGAGTTTCTCGAAGTGAACCGAAACACAACTGACCACAAGTATGACCTCAGACTCATTACTCGAAAGAGCCAAATAGCTGACACCAGTTCTTCCGAGGACGAAAGTGTGCATGATGAAACCATTAGAGAAGGAGAACCATCCAATGAGGACCCATCAGACAATTCAAGAGAGGCGTCTGAACAGTCTGAATCGGAAACCTCGGATGAAGAGCCTGAAGTAGAAGAAAATTACTTCAAACTTAGAAGTCGTCAAGTTAAGTTGAACCCTAAAGTTAGAATCAACAAGCGAACATGTGAAACCATTCCAGTGAACTACAACGAGGCAATCACGTGCAGTGACAGTTCTAAGTGGAAAGAATCCATTAGGGAAGAGTTAAGGAATCTCAAGGATCATAACTCATGGCTAGAAACGGAAATCCCAAGTTATGCGAGACCTCTGTCCACACAATGGATTTTTAGGACCAAAAGAGATGCAAAGGGTGAAATTACCAAGTATAAAGCACGTCTTGTAATAAACGGGTATTTACAACGAAAGGGAGAAAATTATAATAAAACCTATTCTCCAACCCCCAGCTTAACCACCATCAGAATGCTTTTATCGTTAGCCGTGCAAGAGGACCATGAAATTCATCAATGTGACGTAAAAGGAGCTTACTTAAATGGTCTGATTGACCATGACGTCTACATTGAAGTTCCTCAAGGAGTCGAACTCAAGGACAAAGCATGCAACGGACTAAAATTGCAAAAGTCAATTTACGGATTAAAGCAAGCAGGACGTAGATGGTATGAAACCCTGCGAGATAAGTTGTTGAAACATGAATTCAAAACTATCAAGACAGAGCCATGTATCTTCACATACAAAGCGAGTGATAGAAATACATATATATTGTTATTCTATGTCGATGATATTTTGATCATAGGCAAAAATGAAGAAATGATTAACAATATCAAACACATGCTAGATAAATTATTCGGAATAAAAGATTTAGGCCGAATAAAGGATTACCTAGGTATGAACATCAGATATGACAAGGATCAAGGAAAGTTGTTCATTTCCCAGAAGCGATTTATCCATGATTTATTAGTAAAACATAACATGGAAAACTCGAAGCCAATGAGCACACCGTTAGTAGAAATATCTAACAAAGGAAGTCACGAAATGGATGAAAGTGAAAAACTAGGAAAACAAGAGCATTTGCTGTATAGAAGCATCGTAGGAAGTCTTATCTACATAAGTTCCAACAGTAGACCGGATATTACTTATTCAGTCAACCGTTGTTCGGAGAAGTTAAATTCCCCAACTGAATTTGACATGAGAAATGTCAAACGAATGCTACGTTACCTACATGCCACTGAAGACATGCAGATGATATTCACCAAGGGGGAGAATTTGCTTTATGCATATTCTGACGCTAGCTTCAACGACCGATCAGACGGAAAGTCAACATCAGGGAACACCATATTTCTAGGCAACAACCTTATATCATGGAGAAGTAAAAAGCAAAGTTTGATTGCCCACTCCAGTCAAGAAAGCGAGCTTATTTCCTGTTACGAATGCGCTCGAGACATTGTAAGTTGCAAGAAAACACTGTCCGAATTGAAGTTCGAAGATCTTTCAAGTCGAACAAGTATTCTCTATTGCGACAATCAACCAACGATCCGGATGATCGAAAATAAGTTTGAAACCACCAGAAGCAAGCATATTGATTTAAAGTTCTACATCATCAAGGACTACGTAGAACAGGGTGAAATTCTACTAAAGTATGTAAGCAGCCAGGATAATCCCGCTGATTTATTGACAAAGGTTGTGAATAAGACTAGACTTCAAGATTTGATCAAGCACTTAAAGGTCATGCAAGTCAACCGAGCCAGCTTATAGTATATACACGCTCATGCTTACACTCCAAGAAGAAAAGTTAATTCCGATTTTCAAGTCGAAGATTGAAAGGGAGTATTGTGGTTAAAATCAAGAAAGGGTTACTACCAAACCACAGTGCAATCCCGTCATGAAATGAAATTATAGAACATTTTCTTCAAACAGATTTTTGATTTACAATGGAAACAATTGAAGCACTGCTATTGTAAAGAAACAATCACCAGAAGTCATCGGAAACAATTGCTCCGTGCATTATATAGTTGACACGTGATTGGACTGTTGGATTCTGTGAAACCAAGGAGATGCAAGAAAAAGCGAAAGCCGTTGGAATAAAAAGATGGCGATAATCAAGTGAAATACAATTCTCTAAAATAGTATTTGGAGACAGGTTCAATCGAATATCTGAACATTAAGAGTTGATTTTAAGCTATGATTAATAAGAAGAATTCAAAGAGATAAATTTATTAATCATAATGTATTATATGTTTCAGCAAATAAGTAGAGACGTTACATCATTCGATGAGCAGCGATTGGAACGACGCCATTTTGTTAGTGATACAATATGTTTAGAAGATTATTCACAACGATGAGATCCAATGGGTATATATGCAAAGTAAGGTCATATTTAAACACCGCATTGAAGGCTGCAAGTAAGTCATATTTTTCTTGTTGATACACAGGACATATTTGTATAAATCACGAACAAAGAAGACATAGTTAAAGTTCTTAAAGAGGATACAAGTAGACAATTTAACTATTCAAGATAAGTGAAGACTTTTACTTCGTGAATATTGATTTGCTAATTTCACAAGAACATTTAATAATCGTAAAGTACATCGATTTACATGCAGTGAAAGGCATTATCGCATTAAGAGAGACTTTTAAGCTAAAGCGATTACGTTAATTGTAAAAGAGTAATATACCATTTCTAGGAAGAAGAAATAATATATGTAACTAAATATAGCATTCAATCAAAGAATTAAAAGCACTTAATTCTAGTTTACTTGTTTATGCTCATTGAACCATTACCTTTAATTGACAGTATTTCTTACTAGGATAGGATTTGAAATAAAACAATTTTACATCCACCTACACCTATTCGTTTAACTTCATCTGGTGTTTTATTTAACCGCTCTGCTAAAATTATTTTCTAAATGTGAGCAAGTTTATTCCACATTTTTTATAAAAAACTTCGAATTAAGGAAGTTGAACTTCGAATTATCCACGATTTTTTAACATTGATTTAATAAGAAGTTCAAGGGACCAAGAGGAATCTTCGAATTAACCACGATTTCGAATTAAAGAAGTTCGAATTATCCAAGTTGCACTGTAATAATAAAAATAATAATAAATAATAATTTATTTATTCATTAACATATAATTACAGACAGTCCTGTTAGAGAAATGTCTTTATCAATATATTCTGAAATTTATTTTTTTTATTTTTTTTACTAGAATGTAAAATTAAATATAAGTCTACAAGTGCGATTTCATCACAAAAATAGATTAAAATAATTTAAAGATACAAAATATATGAAAATCAATTTAGTATAGTAAGTTATTCTAGAAATTAACCTGACTAAATAATAATATTAATAATAATAGTATTAGTAGTATCTTACATTTTGAAAACACGTAAAGAAAATAACATTTTTATTCCTAATTTAGATCATTATACAATAATAACCAAAAATTAAGGTTTTTTTTTTTTTTCTTTTTTTTGGATTTTTTTTTTCAATAAGCCATTTTTTAATGATTTTTCGATAATAGGTATTTTTGGATTTTCTAAAAAAAGATATTTATATTCATATCATTTATAACTTTTTCCAAATTGAAATTAATAGATTTTTTTTTTCTACGTAACTATTAAAAATTGCAGAATAAGATAGTTTTCTTTTATTATTTTTTTCTAAGATGATAATTTTGATTCCTATTATTTATTTACTTCCAACAGAAATAATAATAATTTTAATAAAACTATAATAGGTTCATTAAATATTTATAATACTTAAAGATGCAAAAGAATGTGGTAACTCCTAAAATCAAAACAGAAATTACAATTAAAAATAAAATAACAAAAATAACAGAATTTCAATTGCTGACCTTCACCAGTCATTTGAATTTTTCGTCTTAAAATATTTGTATTTAATCAACCTTTTAGTTATCAATCGTTTAGTCTGTTTATACAAATATAATAAGGTTTTTTTTTTATAATTATATTATAAATGAATTTTTGTTTTGGAAATAATCGATACTGTAGTAAATTGTAGTTTCTTTTATATAATTTATTATATAATTTTATATAATATATTTAACGTTAATATATTTATATATTATAATAGTTTTTTTAAATAATTTATTTACTTTAATTTCTAAAAGTTCAAGATCAATATTGTTCGTTGGCCCAAATATTAAGCTAATATTTTATAATAGATAAACTGTAGTAAATGAGGACTTATCTTTTAGTTGGTATTATATTTTATATATGATTAAATTATTAGTATTCTTTTGAATATTTATTATTTTCTTTTACAGTAGAAATCCCATTAAGAGTTTTGAGCTTCCTTCAATAGAATGTTGGATATATAATATAAAATATTGTACAACAGATGATAAAAATTTCTAAATGTAATGGCATAGGCCTACAGCTTAGATTGTAAATTAATTGAAGGCAAAAAACAAGACAAAAAATTGTAATGTTAGTTAGAAGTTAAAGAAGTAGTCGATAATATAACCAAAAAAAAAAAGAACTAATCTTGGTATTATTCTTTCTAAAACAAATACTACACAGAAATAGAAAGATTTCAATGAAAATCTAATATTAAAAATATGAATATAATATTCCAAGAATTGACAGCATGATACTAATTCAGAAGTTTTATAAATGTTAGCTATATCAATAGCACGTAGAACCAAACACACCATCAATATAATTTTCAACTAAACATATACTTTTATATCATTCGTAACTTCAGCTGCTAATCGATTATGTTAAAATGAGATGGTTCGACTCTTCCTTCGTTCACGATCAGCCATTGAGATCATTAAAAATATGGCAAAAAAAAGTGTAACTAAGCATTGCAGTATATTTATGAGATACGTTCACAGATACGCGGGTGCTAGGCAACAGAGGAGCCTGCTTTGTCTGGCTGAGAATAGTTCTTCATAACATACTTCAGATGTTGTGCTACCGATAAAGAAGTTATATGTTGTATATGCCTTACGTAAATTAAACTTCTTAGATGAAGTTTAATAGCTGACCCGTTCAAAAATTAAAGATGGAAACAGAATTATAAATTTACAAAAATAAAATAGTAGCAATATACAAAAAGAATAATTACTAGATAAATGGGGAAGAAGAAAAATAAAACTTATGTAATAACAAATGGACAGAATAAATACAGAAAATATTTTATATCATTAATTCTAAAGCGTGTAAACTTAACAGAGATAGGTGGATCAGATTTTGTGAAGATGCATCGGTGTTCTCTCAGAATGGACAAATTAATCAGTCAAAGCGTAGATGTGAGTTTAAGGTGTAGATTTGCTGCTTAAAATAAATTGTAGTAAGTAGTTTTTTAGCTCAGATTTATCTTCTAGAAGGAGAAAGTTTCCAAAAGGTTTTTTGCTTCTAAAATCAAGAACCTATTCATGTAATGTCTGTAAGGTTTTTTTTCATACTGAAGATACATTTTTTATTTTTGTGATCTTCATATTTTTATTAATTTGAATATTTTTATTATATGAAGAGATTATTGTCTGTACCTACAATTTGGCAAATGAGGTTTACTAAGAGATTGTCAGCTAAAGGCTTGTTTTGTAGGATGTTATCTTGATACTTTGTACTTTATTAAAGATTGTACTTTGAATGTAGGATGTCAACGTATTTCTCCAAACGGTAATAGCTCAGTAATTAATGAGGGTATTAGTGATTTATCAGATTTCTGGAAGGAAGTCACAGTAACGATAATAGGAAGATTTTTTGGCAATTTGAGTAAAGTTGTAGTAATAACTGTAAGAGTGTTTAGAAGAGATTTGTTTTATTCTGAGAAAAATATTGTAACTAAAATTCATTAAAATTTTAAATAAAAATAAAAAGAATTCCATTTTTGAACGTTTCCTAGAATATTAAATAGATATTTCAAAACATTACTTCCAATTGACCCTAAAGCATTTTTCAGTATTTTTATGAAATGTCTTAACTTTTTCTATTTAAAATGTGAATATCAATGCTATTTTGATTGAAATTGAAATTCCATAAAGTGCAATTTATTTTTTTTTTTCTGTTAAGAAACCAGAAAGATATCTGCACGAACACTGTTAAATCCTTGAGTTCAAGAAAAATATAGTGATTCAGGATTCGCCAAATCCTTTTATTCGATATGTTAATATTCAAGAGTAACTATCCAATATCCAAAAGCTTATTTCAAAGTAAATCGGACGCATCAAGTATTTTTCATTTACTTTGGAAAAACTAATTCACAATAGTAATATAGAAAGAAGTAACATCATTTCATTAATCCGTACCATGAAAAAGATTAGCTGAAAAATGAAAACTGCGGATTCTGGTTCATTACTTAACATTTCATAGATTTTCTTTTCTTAGATTTTATTCGACATTCTAAAGGGGAAAAATTGAAAATTCTCATTTGTATATGAGTAATGTAAAGTAAATGAACCCGTTAGCCAAAAGGTAAGATGCTTGATTGCAGCCTATAGAAGCCGTGGAGGTCGGGAATCTTTTCAAGCTGAATTCTCCTTCACAAGAGTCCTAAGGTTTACCCAGCCCCTTGTAGAATGGGGATCGAGTTTCTATTCCGATGGTTTAAAGACGGGCAGGCTGATCATTCGATCCTAAATTAGTATCCCGTTGATAAGGAAACGCGGGAATCTTATGCTGGACACATGTTTCCGGATAGATAAAAATAAAAAAAAAAGTATTCATCAACTCTTAATCCTCTAACGGTCCTTAAAGCCCCGCAAACACCATGCAACTTTTCAGCAACTTAGTCGGCCGATTTTGACGTCACGAGTTGATATAGACAGTATTGAGCCCGTTTTTCAGCAACTTTTGTCATCCGACTCGAGTTATTCTTACACCAGCAACTCGAAAAGGTGCATCGAAGTCGGTGAGAATTACCCAATCACAGGGCAGCATTGGAACACGTCAGTCGTGACGTCACGCCCATGGAAGATATAGCGTCCAAAAATGATATTCGCCGATTCGATTAGAAGACAAGCGCGTAAACATTTAATATCAGAGTATTGCGAGTTTCTTTCACGCATATATAAAGTTTATACTGAAATGCAGTAATTGTATAAGCAGAATTTATTAGAGTGGTTTCAAAACCTTGTTTTTTTCGGATTTTCCACAACTGCTATTGGAAACTCATTGCATTATGGGATTGCTGCTGACGCGGTCGACTTCATGTCGAGTTGCATGGTGTTCGGGGTTGACAAAAGTTGGCCAACTCGAAGTCTGGCGACTAAAGTTGCTGAAAAGTTGCATGGTGTTCGCGTAGCTTTAGGTGATGTTTGGGTTTTAATGGGTCACCCTTAATTTTATGCTTTAGCACAATTTCTTTTTTAATTGTTTCAAAAGATCAGTGTAGTTCAATATAAACCGTTCATTACAAATTAATACAAAGAATAAATGCAAGGTAGAATTAGAATTTACTCTGACGACTTATTTTAGATGTCGTAGATAATGATTTTTGTGGTCATTCGGCGAGAAATGAGACAACAACCTTACCGATTTGCTTCCTTTTCTTTGTTTTCTTTCTTAATTTTTATTTATACACCTATTAAAGTATATCTCACCTTTTCTAATACATGTTCACTGAATATCTTTACATGTGAAGATTAAAAAAGAAAATATCAATCGAACGAGAAAATGACTGCCGATTTCCTCGTTAAGGCTACGCAAGTGTTTCGTGATTGGCTGTCTGAAAATGCTTATTCCCGCCAATCTTTCACGACAACGTTATTGGTCTTCCGCTGATCTTTAAAGGTTAGGAGCTTCTCCGGAAGCGAACGGGATACCATTCCACGAATGCTGGATATTTCACAGATTGTTTTACCGATCCCAAGGTGCACCCAGCTTCTATGAAATCGCGACTTTGTTTCTGTTTCAAGATCAAAGGTGGGTGATCGCTAGGTTGGCCTTTTTTGGTCCCTTTTAAACACTGGAGTTTCCACTTCAAACGAATTACCTATCAATACATAAAGATTTGATTCTATTTTCAAATAACGATTAAGTAACACGAACGCATTTTATAGGTAGTAACTGCCTATAGAATTTAGTGAATTTATCATCCAAAGATCATTCTTTTAAATAACTGTACCAATAATTAAAGAATCATTTGAATCAGAACTTCTGAACCCATGTAGTGAGAGGAAATTCTGGGAGTTCATTTGTAATTCGCATTTACCTTCATATTAATCAAATGATCTTTTGTAGAACAAAATTTATTCATCAAATAACCTGAGGAAATATAAATATTAGATGTGTTACGTTTCATTCTAACAATTGATAAAATATATTATTACATCAAATAGGCTTTAAAATGTTTCAGGTATTTTTAAATGTATAAAAATAAGACTGTTTTATTCATTTGTAAATCATATATTTTTGAAAAAGCTTTCGGTGAAGTTGGATTTTAGAAGGATCGGTTTCCCGCGGGATTTCTGCAAATACAAAAGTGCGTCGTGAAGCAAAATAGGTTGAGAAATTCTTCTACATCTTTAGCAATGATCAGTTTCTTTGTTTTTTGTGATTTAAGTCTTATATTGGAAGTTTAGGTAACCCAATCAGTTTAAATTACTTCTCAATGTTATATTGCAGTACTGTTGCTTTTTTGTATTCTGTGTTGGATAACATTTATTAGAATGTTGTGATCCAATATCTAATATCGTATCTGAAATATCAGAGATAATTTTTTTGTTGAAACTATTTTTCTGTACAACTTCAGAGTTATATATCAGTAGTTATTCCGGCACTTGAGGGGCGCAAAATCCGGCACTTGAGGTAAATTTGCATAATCCCAAAAATTTGCATATCCCGGCGATCCAGTCGCTCATTTGCATATATTTTTACATAAAGGTCAGGTGACTGAGGGTTTTTCCGGTCATGTGACCAAAACATTAGAATGTCATTAACATATCTCATTTGCATAATTAAAATTTTTTTTTATATGTAACTTTTATATAAAGGTCAGGTGACTGAAGGTTTTTCCGTACCCAAAGGGTTAAAGACTGATTGTTATTAATGAATATCATTTTTAATATTTAATTTGCATATGATTAATACCCAAAGGGTTAAATATTCGAGTAATATCTTAAAATTTTCGATTTTTTGTAGAGAATTGGATGGTATCATTTTTAATTCTTCCTAAGGTTACTGTTAAGAAATAATGAATTAAGTGTCTTTAATTAAGGATAATATTTTTAAATAAGGAAGTGACGTTTTGGTGTAAACATTTCATGTTGGAACTTGACTGATAACGTTTTTCTAACATGTATGAACTTGTTTTTTGATTTTGAAAGAAGTACACACAGACACAAGAATTATCTTTTTTTGATTTTTTATTACATTATAGGGAAAAAAGAAGAGGTTACATGAATAGTTTCTTAAATATCAATAAAGAATCATCTTCTTCTTTTTCTTTGGTGGGCAGCAGGGTACAGCAAATCTGGTTCGGCAAGCACGGTTCGTCATTGTTCCAAAATCGGTTGTTGGTTCTTGTGCGAACTAACTCGTCTTTGAAATGTTTTCGCACAAGTCTGCAAACAGTCAGGTCGTTTAAGTCTTTATTTTTTCCAAACAGTTTCAGAAATTCGTGTAGAGAATAACCACAACTTTTGTAGTAAAGATATAAAACACAATATTGTCCACACACTGTTGAATAGGGTCCTTGTAGAGTTTTGTTGTTTTCAACGTGACGATAGGTATGCTTAAGGACGAAGCGTCTCAACGGCAGCTGTTTCATGTGGCGTCCATACGAATCGAAAAACTCCCCAACATTTTTCTCTACCCAAATCGCAATCCAGTGAGAGCCTGGTTGATTATGTGGGTCGAGATTCACCACGTAGGCGTGATGAGCTGGTCTTTGGGGTAGTTGATCGATTGCGTACACGCCGCCAAAATGATGTTTGGTTCGGTTGTTTTGGCTTAACAACTCCGTGATCTGGACACTGTTCATGATGGTGACTTGACACGAAACAATCACAGGTAACCGTTTCGCTGCTGCGACCACGGCGTTGATGAAAGGTGGACAACACTTGTTCGAAGCACATTTGAAGGTCTTGAAGAACGGCTTGGTGTTTTTATGGGATGACTAGATCAGTCCATTAAGATGTTGCGGGAGGAATCAATCTCCAGCACTTTTTGGAATTCTGCATAAACGATTACATTGACGGTGCTCGGCAAGGCTACTTTGAAACGCATGTCGACTCGTACGGTGCCTTGGCTATCTAACTGAAAGTACCCTGAATTACTTGAACTGTCTGCCGACAAATCAAAGCCATAAAGGGTTGAGCCCTGACCATAATCTGCGTAATTAAGAGCTAAACCCGTATCGCATCCTAAACGATCGGTGATGGCGAAAAGAGAGAGGAAATTTCGAGCATAGAGGTTGTTGGTGTAATCCGGTTGGTAGGGTTGACTGGGAAAGGAACGTCCATCAATCGATAAATTAATTAAATTACTATCAAAATGGTGAAAACGAAAGGGATTTGTTTTAAAGGTACCATTAAAGGCTGAATTTTCAACTAAACCAATCACGACTCGTTTTGGAAGCTGACCCATAAATACATTGTCTATATTGGCTTGTAAATTCCCTTTGGGGATCGAGAACACTTTACATTCTACTTTGGTTAAAGGATATTTAGCTGGAGTGGTGGGTAAGATTTTGGAATGCGCTAATAAAACACTCGGACTTACTTTTACTTTACGAACAAATAACGAAGCATGTTCTATAAAAACTTTATAGGTCGGGTTTTGGTCTGGAGAAAGGAGGTAAAAACTGTGTTTGTTGCGGTTAAGTCTTAGTCGAATATCTACATTGTTTAGTATCAAACGTTCTTGTTTGAAAAGATCGCAATGAAGAGATCCGACCAAGTCTAGAGTTTTACTTCCTGCAATCAAACTATTACGAATTTTCAATCCACCATTACACTCCTGTTCTGCTGGATCGAGATTCTCAAATTTCCCTTCTTCGTCCATGTACCATCCCGATGATGTCAACTGAGTTGCTTTTGAATCCTGACCATGATTTAATAAAGTTTCTAAATAGGCTCTATAAGAGTAACAGTTATCTGTGGATGAAATTAATTTATCTCCTAAAAATACATCGACCTGATTAAACAAGGAATGAAGTAATAAATTAACAGGAGCTACTTTATCAGTTGCTTCGAGGGGAGAATTATCATTTCCTTTTACAATTTTGAGTCTGATATTTAAAACGGATTTCGAAAGGTCTACGTATTCGTCCCCCAACCCCGAAATGACAAATTCATTCGGACCTGTTTCGGAAAGAGAAGCTATGAGATGATATTCGATATCTGTATTACCTTCAATAGCGACTTGTGTCGGGGGTAGTTCAAAAAGATCGAGTTCGGATTTAAAACATTCGCACGAATTGGAATGAGGTAAGCGAGTGTCGGTCATGATGACTACGAATCGAAAATATCACGACTGCGTTTCTTTGGTTTTTTGGATCGTTTACGTTGTTTGACCGGTCGGACGGACTGTCTCTCTAAAAATGAAGGTGACAAAAAGGGAAATCGTCTGTTTGCTAAAAGTCCGCTTCCTGCTTGACCGGAAATTGCATTACGAAACGCCTCCCCCATGCGTGATTTTGCCGATTCTTTAAAATCTTTACCCAATTGTATATCTTCCAAAATCTTACTACCACTCGCTAAAGCCTGCCTACCTGCCGTAAAAGCTACCTTTTTCAAAATTGGTTTAGCCCATCGAAATAACGAACTGAAGATATTTCCTAACCCATGGCCCTTCTGAAATCGAGAACCCACAAAAATGGGGAAGTCTCTACTTCCTCCACCACCCGCCTGGTTTTGATAATACTGAAGACAAAGAGAAGGATCTGCACGATACTTCATTATCAAATTGTACGAAAGTGCAAGGTCAAGGTGACACGTCCCTGTTTAAAGGGTACGGAAGTTCCAATATCGTTTCTTAAGAAAACAGAAATGGTGTCAAAGGAAGACCGAGAAACAGGTCTATAATATAAAGTATTAAACGATTTACTAATCAAATCACCGTGTTTACCATCGACTTGAATCAATCGAAGCAAAGGAGCAAATGTGTCTCCGACAGGTGATGCCTCGATAATATCGCAGTAAACGAAGATTGAGTAGAACCCGAACCTGAAGTCGAACGACGAGGGCGCCTCACACGACCCCTCATCAAAATCAACAAGGTTTTCGAATCCTAAGAGAGCAGATAAATTTTCAGTTAAATGTAAACTATAAGGTTCTAAAACAGTAATTTTCATACGTTGAGTGAGGGGGGAGTAATCAAAGACAACACAACGTTCATTTCGTGCAGTCTCTTTGTAACCGAATCGAATTTCAATATTAAGGTTAATGTAAGTTGTTAATAAGTGAGGATCCGAATAATAACCAGCAGGAATATTAAACTCTTCTATTGGCTCTTTGTCTTCACTATCGATACAAACATAAAATGTAAAGGATCGCCCTACTTCACTTTTTTGAAGTGTGGCTTGATCTGAGGCAATCACTGATTCAGTGATTCGAACAAAAGATTCGTTATTAATTTCCTTTTCTGGAAACTGAGATGCTGAGAAACCTAACTGAATGGATATTTCTCTGGGAAGCCAAAGTTCGAAATGAGAATTCACTGAAATGAATGTCCGCCAAGCAGTAGGCGCTTGTTGTGTTTGAAAAGTGTTTTTCAATTGTTCAAGACGTGTCGGAGATGTTTCGTCTTTTGTTAAAAGCGTTTGTAATTCTCTCATCAAAGGACGTAGATTTGAAAAGGATTTTGTAAAGGTAAATTCTTTTTTTAAAACTGTCTTGTTGTTTTTTTTAATGAAAAATTTCCCACCTGTTTCTGGTGTTAAACAATACCACGAGTGTGGATAATGTAATTCCGTTAAACAGACTTCGTACGGTTCCTTTAATTCTATTCTTTTTGGCAATTTCGTCGTAAAACTAGTGAGTGTGTTCTCGGGAAAATATTCCATACTGGAATTGGAGGGTAACGTTAAATAAAAGTTATCGGACATCGCTAACTGGAACCCAACTGTCAAAATCTTTTGAATAACCTTGCCACCTGATCAAATATTGTTTTTTCGAACCTCGACCTTTCTCTCTAAGAATTTTTTCAACGGGATAATAACTTGTTTCGTCTTTATGAACTACTTGTAATTCAAAAGCATAAAACGTACCGAGAACAGGTTCGTTTTTGTAATCTACTAAACGGTAAACGGGTGGAACACGATTCACTTTTTCAACAATTCGAAAGATTTCCAAAGTCCAACCACCTTCGTATCCTTTCTTAAAGGGACGTCTCGATTCCGAAATACGTACGTGTTCGCCAACTTTTAGAGTTTGTTTGACACGAGAACGGGTCGGTGTACTTTTTTTATACAGTCTTTGCCACACTTCCGTTTGATTCCACGGAGTTACTTCCGCGGGTGTACGTCCAATGGAACGATGATAAGTGTGATTGTACGAATCTACAACGTCTGGCAGTATGTCAATGTAACGATACGATTTATTGTAAAAAAACCAACGATGCAAACGTTCTTTTAAAGTTCGGTTGAATCTTTCTACCACAGCACATTTCGTTTCGTTATTGGTTGTAAAATAATGAATGTTTTGTTGTTTCAAGAACGATTGAAACGTTTCGTTTTGATATTCTTTCCCACGATCGGTTTGTAAAACTTCGGGAGGACTGGTTTTTAGTAAAAGTTCACGAAAGGCTCGAGTTACTTCGGTTCCTGTTTTTCTTTGAATGGGAAGAACATAACTTTTTTTGGAAAACACATCGATAATGGTAATTAAATAACGAATTCCGTCGTTATATTTTGCTAATTTTGTCATGTCGACTAAATCACTTTGCCATTGCGAGTTGATACCTGCTACAACCGTTTGGTTTCTAGGAAAGTGATGGCGTACAGGTCGGTATAACGAATAAGTATCGTTCTTTTGAACCCACTCGAGAACTTGTTGCTTTGTAATGTGCGAAGTCAACTGTTTGGCTCTTTGATAGAGTCTCTGGATTCCTCCCAAGGAACCGGGATCTTTTGGATTGTAATAAATCGAATGTAATAAACTGTTCATTTTTTGCGGCACAATTGTTTATAACTAAGCCATCGACCCGACCCCGTCTGTGGTTGAACGTTCTCTAAAAACTTTTGGAATTGCTCCCATCCTTTTGGTACTTTTTTTTTTCGTGTTCTCTCCGTGTTATCGAATTGAATTAAATGAACAATGTTACTGTCGGGTATAACGGTTCCTCCAAGTCGAACTTCACCGGAATTATTATTCCAAGTAATGCCAGGTATTTTATCCAGTTTACGCATCTCCGCCGAAATCGTTCTGCTATGTTTTACATCGGCAAATTTTTGATGTAATGTCTTTTTTGACGCGTTTTTTTTTTTTTTCGCGGGCGACCCGGGTCGCCATTCGCCGAAGGCGGCGCGCGCGCGATCGCGTTGTCGGGACCCGGGTCCCGACGAAATTCCGCCTCCGGCGGCGCGGTTTCCGCCTTCGGCGGCGCGGGGGGCCCGGGCGCGGACGCGGTGGACGATCGATATTGATTTTTAAAGGTTTGAAATTTAACTTGAAACTGATTTAGAAATTTCGTTTTTACATCGTCGGGAATGAGAGAATCCTTTACAATTTTATCAAACTCTGTTTCCATTTGACTCAATTTTTCGAGATAGAGATGCTGTGAATCGTAACGGGAATACAGTAACGAGGGAGGCTGAGAAGAAGAAGAAGCTAACTGTTCGGGTGAAAAAACCAGTAATTTCTTTGTATGCTCCATGCTAACGATTAATCAAGGAACCGATTAAAGTTGCTATTCCTGGAATTAATAAGGACAATAACCCCGCACCGTGTTGAACCAAAGCCTTTTTGCGTTTCTCAATAGAAGCCGAAGACGTGCCAATGTAACGCAATACTTTTTTATGCTTATGCAGTTTTTGTTTGACACAAGACTTTAACGGAACATTTCCGTGTAAAATGTTACCAATGCATTCGGACAGACATCGAATGAAATCGTTCGAACTGTGTTCTACTAAATGCTGAATTTGTATTTTCGAAAGGAAAGGAATCGCCTGCAAAATTTTACCGTATTTTTGTAAACGGGAGCTGCGGCGATGTGATGCTTTCTTACTCGTGGCTCGAGCCATAATGACAAAACAAGTTAGGAGTTTCGAATAATTATCACTATTTCTTTTTGGGACTGTAAATAATCATGGGAGATTCGTCGGGAAAAATAGTCGTTTGTATTCTATATTGATCAGGAGTCGAAGGTTTTAAATCGATTAATAAATAACTATAAGGTTTGGACTTTGTTGCATCTTCGTAAGATTCCATGAAAAATTTAAAATTACTCGGATAGAGCTGGCGTGCTAAACACGATATTTGATTGGCGTCACGTAGGGAACGAAACACCACAATGTAACCCGCATTTAAACTAGCCGTCCTGTGTGCGGCCGATTTATGAAACAAGTTTTGGACTAGATAAAGTACAGACATATTACAGTGATGACTGTATTTGGTGAAGATCTTTTCAACTGATTTATCAGCTTCACCCATTAAATCGTCTATAATTAATACCCTAGCAATGGCGGAATCCATTTCAGCTAAATTTGGAACCCCCTCGTGAAATTGAATCGATGGGAATTGACTAAACCAATTTTGATAAACACCATAGCACCAAATGATTTCGCGCGGAGATTGATCAAACATTATGTGACAGTTTCGAAGTAATTTTTGCGCGAAACATGATTTTCCAACCCCTGAAGGGCCCGAAATCATCATTGTGAAGGGATGTTGAAATTTAAAAATTTTGGAATCGACCGAAGACGAGGACGACATGATGCTTTCTCCACCAAAGCCGAAAGTGCAATGATCAATAGCCGTGTGGAAACGTTAGATATTGATCCCTGGTGATCTGCCGCTTGTCGAAGACGGCCCTGTACTGTTTAATTTCTTGCCGCGACACAATTTGGCGGTCTTTTGTCCTAACAATTTTGTGTTTGGTGAGGATGGGCGTGACTGTACGTTCACAAGCGTCCCCCTCGACCAATTCGTGAACCATTTTTTTCAGTAAATCAAATGTGATGGTTTTTTGAGCTTCGAAGCTGAGAGAAAAACCGCGGACTTTTAAAATTACGTGAATTGGTTTCTCAGCTTCGCGCGATCGGATTAGGTAACCATAATTTTTGGCTCCTAACGTACAAAATGAATGAATATAATATTCTAATCCGTGGTCCCTCGCAATTTCATCCGTCATTTGTCCGAGATAGGAACCGATTGGCACCTGATACTCGGTCGGACAGTTGAGATTACGAATGTAATACACTGTCTGTATCCATGTACAGAACACGCGAGCCTAATTTCTCTAAATAGCCGTATAAATGTAACCGCGCTTGAGCAGTAACAAATGCCGCCAATACAACATTCGTATGATCCCCAGTGATTTCAACATCATCAATGTGAGACCACTGAACTTGCACTAACGACTCATTGAAAAAACGTATGTCGTGCACCGTCTTGGTCGCGTCTAAAAAGAAATCAAAATATTTTTCGGGAGTGTTGACGTACTCTGTCATGGTCTTTTTGGATCTTTCAGCTAATTTACCGTAAAAGGAATTTAAAAACAATTTGGCCAAATAACGTAGAGCTTCATTCTTGGCAATGTCCGATTTTTCTAGACGGATACCCTCGTGAAGTTCATACTCGCAAATATATCGATCGCGGTCTTCTTCGGTTTGACATTCGGCAGGAAAACCATCATTGGTCTGTTTTAATTTTAAAAACGCGTCTACGTAGCCTGAAAACAAGCCTCCCTCTTTGGTTGTTTTATCGTAGCGCGTTGTCTCTTTGAAATGCCAAACCTGGAAAATCTTTTGAATGGTATAGCCGCAATCGAGTGCTTTCTGGAGTTCAAGAGACACCCAAGTACCCGTCAAAGCTCGTTCTTCCTCGGTGTGAGTGCATGGTGGTAGGTAGCAGGAATTTAACTCCACACAAGAACGACACAGAGGAAAAAAGAGCTTTTTGTCGTAACGAAATGGGAGCACGAGATGGAATAATTGACGCGGTGGTAGAACCCTGCATTGAACGAGTCCACAATAGGAAGAAATATCAGTTGTATCGAGATTCCAAAGAATCTCAGGCAAATTGAGGGGATACAAACCATACTTCAAAACGTATGGATACAGACTTACAATGTCTGTGTATTTTATTTCTTCCTCGGAGGTACAATCGTGATAGAGAGTGATTCCTTCTACATGACCACCATAGTACCCATGTTGTGGCTCTAACGGTTTTAAAATTTCTAATTGATCTACAAATTCTTTCATGGCAGGGTTATTTAGCAAGTCCCGTTTAAATTCACATTCCCATTTGGTTTCCACCGAAAAACCTTTCAGGCCAAGAACTTGCGCCTTTTGTAACGTTTGATGATAATGTTCCCCCAGAGTAACATTAGAATTGTATATTTTTTGATAGGGGTTGGAAAAACATTTTGGATGGCCATGGGTGTAACAGCCATTAAATTCGAAAACAGTTCTATTTTCAGCGTCGAGACCGTCAACATAATATTTATCAATTTTGCGTTCCCCCGTATTTAACGCATGATCAATAGCTACTCCACGCTGATGTGATTCCCATGCTAGCCATTTCAACGCGCCATCACTATAGGGTTTCGCCGCATGAAAGCCCTCATGGGGGATAAGAGCAATCGTGTTCAACTTTAAGAATTTTTGGCGAAACACTTTTACACAAGCAGAAGCTAAAGTGATGGCGTTTTGAAACGGACAGCATCCATCGGAAACTTGTAAAAAGCAGTTGCGAAATTTAAAAGATGCCTCAGCTAATAATTCGACATCACTAATACAATAAGCCACCAATTCTTTTTGGAAATCAAATAATGTCTTTGAGTCAATTTGCTTTTGATGCCATTGTAAAAACTCACTCCGAGCCTCCGGGGTCATTGCATCAGGATTATAATCACTAACATCAGGCATTTCACCGTGATAATTAAAATTTTTGCTCTTGTTTAGCAGATGGGGAAAATAACCTTTTCGAAATTTCGATGAATCGATTCCAAATGCCTTATTCAAACGGCTAAGTGCCATTGGCATAAAACACATGGAATCAATTATGCGAATTTTCTCCCATCCGAGAAACAAGAGACGATTTCCATTGAAAATGGTTTTTGGTTTTTCATTATTTTGAAGTAAATATTGTAAAATGAAATGAGAATCAAAATTTGAACCGTTATGGCTTAAAACTGTCACTGATCTCTCCCCGTAGACACTGAATAACCATTTACAAAAAGCATAATGCGCGTTTTCTTGATTGAAAATTTGCAAACGGGAATGATGCTGATTTGCATCGCCACAATGGACACAAGTCTTGGGATTGTCGGCGTAACAATGATCACAAACGCTCTTGGAAACCGCCAAATTCGGCACAAGCTCAACAATGGGAACACCGTTGGAGTCGTATTCTTTAATTTTTTCACAAGTTGTTTCAAAATCAAAGAAGATGAAACAACTTGTCTTTTCATTTTTAAGTTTCAGCGGTTGCAAAAAGCATTTGTGATCAGCTCCGACTTTTGTCTTACAATTAAAACAATGACGCATTCCACATTGATGCTTTGATATCGCATGAGTTTCTTTTAATGCATCAACATCAAACCCACAATGAGTGCATTTTCTCAATTGTTGACAAACCGTTAAAGAATTTGAATTTTGAATTTTTTTGTTCACTTTATGTTGTGCCAAACAGATTTCCGAATAAAAGAAACGGTTGCAATCTTTGCAAGAAATCCAATTTATTTTTTTGCAATTACCACCATTGTTAAAACACGAGGAACATCGATTTTCACAATGGTGGTCTCCCATTTTTTTGTACCCGCGCCAACAATGAAAGCAAAAATAACTCTGATTGTAAAAAGCTTTAACTGACTTAATAACATCAAAATGATTTCCATGATGATATAAAATTAATTTATTCTCTTTTTCGTTTCCGACGAATACGGGTTTATCACCACTATCATGAGAAATCACAATTATTTGATAATTTGAAAGATGAGATTGGAATTTCTTTACGTCCTCGAGACCGTAATTTAGTTGATCTAGAGGCACTCCGGCATTTCTATGCAAATCTCGAGCTAAATCATATTGTATACCGCATCCCCGTCGAATTGACTCCCATTGTTTTGGTTTAGGGTTAGCACTGCTCTCGATACTTGTTACCAGACTTCTGGCTAAACAGAGAGCATCGTCATTTTGAATCCTAATGAAACATCTTTTTTTTTTAAGTTTAGTTTCCAAATCAATATCATGAGAATTAAAACCTGATCCACGCGGAGGATTAACAACCACTATTCGAACTTCGATCTCATCTTCAAATTTCAAAAACCTACCTGATTGTGATAGTTTTTCTAACACACTAATTATCTTATCTAAATCAAATTCGTGTAAGACATTGAACGGAATATAGGCAGGCCTGTCGAAAGAACTTGAATGTATGGTTAAGCCAATGAAAGAGTTTGGTGTACAATCGCGAGTTGTAATAGCGATAACGCGCTCAAATAATACTTTCACTAATTCAGCTAAACAAATCCCATTCTCACACTGTAATAAAAATTCTAATTCATCGATTGATGGATCGGATAGTTGAAAAATAAATTGTCTCCCGTACGTTTGATAATTTGGCACCCTATAAGATTCGTTAATTTGAATTAATTTCACTAACTTAGCTAGAATTTGTTCTCTCTTAGTGACGTCATCAACGTCCTGAGTTTCGTCATCACTGCTACTCGAGTATTCAACTATCTTCATACGTTTTGGAGAACTCATGTTGTATTCTGTCAAAGAATTAAAAAAACTAAGTCACAATATTTTAAAAAAGAAATTCTGTTTTCATTTCAGAATAAAATAAATCAGTAAAATCTTACCTTTTTTTTTTCTCTGGGGAGAAGCAGCAAAAATGGTGTGTGCCTCCAATGCAGGGACTGTCATCAAAAGATGCAATGTCAATTAAACAAGTCTATTTATACTGTGTTTCAATTCTCCCCTCTTTAGACAAAAATAGCTCTCAAAATCGACTTTCACCCCTGTAACAGCAGAGGTGAGGGTTGTGAAGATAATTACTCAATGTCAATCTTGTTTACCATTTTTTTTCCTTAGGTAAAAATAGCAATTATAGAGGCAATTACCCCAATCGCTGCAGGATATAATTGATGGACATTCCTTCCCTAATGGATTTTTCTCATCAATCAGAAGGGATGTTGACAATTATATCATTTCTTCTCACATAAATCACACTGCAAGAAGTGTTAAGGGAATTTTAACAAAAAGCATTTACTTTTATTACTTTCTATAAATCACTCCAACCTCCTCTTGTCAAGATTCAAATCTTATACACGTGAGTTTTAGTTTAGCCAATAAGATTCGAGAAAATAAAACCAATAGAAATCCGTGATTGTGTTTAACCAATAAGCATTTATTAATCACGTGACCTCTACCCAATAACGTGCGTGTACACTTTAACCAATAAGAGTCGACTTTCTTGTAGTAACGTGTATATAACCTGATTGTTTGCAGTAATCTTGTATCAAGCCCCCACAAAATGATCTTTCAACTACAAACCTTGGCAGAGAATCGTAGACTCTCATCAATGGTAAGATATTTTTTTTTTCTTTGTTGTTTAAGTTTGTTTCTTTTTTAAATACAGTTATATATGGTATGTTGTATGGTAAAGTTTAAATAATATTCTTAATTCAGAACTTGTATTTTTTTTTCGATCGGTTTAAGTTTTATTTCTTTCTAAATACAATTAGATTTGTTGTTTGGTAAAGTTTAAATAACATCACTAATTCAGAACTTGTATTTAAATTATTTTTTTTTAATTCGATGTTTGAAACACTTTTACAATTGATCAAGCATTTACAAAAAAAATTTTTTTTTCATTTCCAGAATTTACCGACCACATCAATGTTACAAACAATGTCCAACTCGAAAACATTAGGGGAAAATATCGTGTTGGTCATGAACGAAAATGATATTAGACTGCAGAAACATTTTTATTCGAAACAAACACACAAATTTGAACCTCTCGGCGACGGATTAGAACTTGATGAAGAATCACTAAAAGAAATTTTAGAAGATTTTCAAACCATTACGAATGCCTATTGCCAAGCGGAACGAGCTACAAAAGGCAATAAGTTGCCAGAATTGTCAGCTTTCCAAACGGCTAGTGGGATTTTAATTCAACTAATTCAACCTTCCGTTTATGAAGTATGTATCCAAATCACCGATGGAAACAGGTTTATACAGATGAAACGTCCGATATGGAGAAATTTCAAACTGGCATTACAAGCACCACCTTTCGCCCAACACATCCCCGAACGTACTTTTCAGGAAGAATCCGAAGACAATTATGTCCCTTTGAAAAAATGTAAGAGACATGACTTTCAATTTGATGCCACAGACAGTTCTGACATGGAGTCCATGTTTTATAAAGCCTAAAACCTCTTGTATATATGTAACTTTTCTTTTTTATATAATGAAATAAAAATATACTTAAAAGAGACAAATTTGTATGGATTGTACTTCTTTCCTTACCTAAAAACATTATCAATAAGAAACAACCAACACCAAATAGTAAATTATTTTTTTTTCATTCCAATAGAAACACTAATATATTACTAGTTTATTTCTTAACACATTGTTTAGGGAGAATTAAACGTATCAACATTAAAATATTCTACAAGTCAAGACACTTAATACTTTATTTTTTATCACATCCATACAAGTTGGAAAACGTCATCAGACAAGTTCCAACACGAAATGTTTACACCAAAACGTCACTTCCTTATTTAAAAAACATCCCCATTAAAGACACTTAATCCATTATTTCTTAACAGTAACCTTAGGAAGAATTAAAAATGATATCATTCAATTCTCTACCAAAAATCATGAATTTTAAGATATTACTCGAATATTTAACCCTTTGGGTATTAATCATCCTCTCTCATCCATTACAGCTTCCAACCTCAGGCTGGGTCTGTCGGGAACATAAGCCTCTCCACCTAGCTCTTATCTCCCACCATCTTTCCGCCGTCACCCTGTTCCAGTCCTCCCCCCTCTTTCGGACACATTCCTCCACTCCTCTAACCCATTTATCTCTTGGTCTTCCCCTTGGTCTTTTCTTCTGTATCCTCATCTCATGCATCCTCCTGGGAATCCTCTTCTCCTCCATTCTCTTTAAGTGGGGTATTAATCATATGCAAATTAAATATTAAAAATGATATTCATTAATAACAATCAGTCTTTAACCCTTTGGGTACGGAAAAACCTTCAGTCACCTTACCTTTATATAAAAGTTACATATTAAAAAAAAATTTTAATTATGCAAATGAGATATGTTAATGACATTCTAATGTTTTGGTCACATGACCGGAAAAAACCCTCAGTCACCTGACCTTTATGTAAAAATATATGCAAATGAGCGACTGGATCGCCGGGATATGCAAATTTTTGGGATTATGCAAATGATATGCAAATTTACCTCAAGTGTCGGATTTTGCGCCCCTCAAGTGCCGGAATAACTACTTATATCTGCAGAAGCATTAAAACTATATATAATCTAAGTGAATATAGATTCTTTAATTTTTTTTTAGTTTCATA
>JAFIDM010000002.1:20172090-20185077 GCA_023159025.1 Thereuonema tuberculata
TCTGTATGGACTCATCAGCCACACAAACCCTCTCAACTTCAAGAGAGGGTTTGTGTATGATGAGTCCATAAAAAGGTCGAAACGGTCATCTCACACTCACACTGTTGATAGCTCAGAGGCGAAATCTTTTGTTTACTTTGGTGCCTTTTTGGTTTATTGATTTATTTATAACAGTCACGTTAAAATTTCTTCATAAATTAATATATTTACTTTTTTTAGGAGAATTGGAGTATTCATAGCAAAGACCAATTTAAAAAATTACTTTAATCAGTGAATTTTCTAGTTTCAATTTACAATAATAAGAAGAGATCTATTAACTAATGCAATTGATGTTTTTGATAGATGAATACATAATTTTTAGTTAAATTATCGAATTAACTCTAAAAAATACAGTATTAATATAATATTATTTAAAACTTAAAATATAAGGAAAGAAAAGGAAATACATTCCTGTAATTTAAATAGCTTACCTGACGATCTTTCCATTTTACTATCTATATTTAACAAACAACATAAATATATCAATAGAAGCAGCAGATGAGTGGTGGTTAAGCTTTTGCTTGTAAGAAATCAAATTCCTAATAATTATTAAGAAAATTGTTTGAAATAATTCCGTGAAATTACTTTCTGATTAAACATGTCTACTAAAATTGTGTAACTTACATTCTATTTTCTTCAATTGAATTCAAGTTAATATCGTATTTTAGACAGAATCTTATATAAAAAGTAAGTGTTTAACTTAAAAAACATTTTCTTTAACGTTTTTAAAATTACTTCGAAATTAATTTCATTTTGTTCAAGATTGATGATTGACCAATTAAAATCGGGATTGACTTATCGACTTAAAGTTGGTAAAGACGTTGATTCAGCTGCTTTTTAGAAACTTTTCTTATATTTTGTTTTTGTTTGTGGAAACAATTTTCTGTTCATGGAAATATTATAAATCTATAATCTACGACAGATTAGAAATATTAACTTTGATTAGTGAGTAGTAAATTCGAAACTGTTTTACAACAAATGAAATAAGTTTGCATCTAAAAATTTGAAGTTTAATAAAATTTAAAGTTTATTTTTATCATTTTCAATTATAGAATTACAATGCTTTTCGTGTTTAGAGATTATTTTGCTATTCAAACGTATTTTGATGAAGGGAATGAAAGTAGTTATATATTATATATTAGAGATATATTATTTTTATTATTTTTAATTTTGATTCAAAATGTCTGAAATAATGCATTTCTACTGAAATTTTGACTTCTAAAATTAAAAAAAGGTTTTTTGATTAGATTTTTTTTGAAATTTAAGGAAAATTCTGAAAACTAAAATATTAAAATGTCAGCTTTCTAATCAAAAATTTTAATAATATTTACTTGGTTACTCACCGTCATGATGATGTTTGTGGTGATGTGGATGATGTTCATGATGATGCAGATGATGTTTATGATGAGAACCTGAGTAAAGAAAAATGGTTACTTATGAAAAGATCTAAATGACTCTGTATTGCTTAAAACTATGTTTACACAAAAGAATCTGTATTTGAGATATAACCCATAGTTCTCTCTCAGTTTTCATGATGGCATTGTATGAGGAACTGATAGAAATATCAGTATGAATTACACAATGTTAATTATACAATGAACAGAGAGAAGAAACACTATAGAAGACAGTGGATAAGCAGCCTTGTACATAAATAAAAAACGATTTACGAATTGAAGATAGTCAAGGATGTCGAAATTTCGTTTGAATGTCACCAATTTAACTTGAAAAATTTTTAATTTTTGTTGGAGGAATTTTCCAAGAATCCAATTATAAGTTAATAAAGTTTAACGTGCTGTAAAATGGGTTAAATTAAATACAACAAGAAACCAATTATATCTTCAAATATATTTGCTGCTTCCAAAATATTAAATGAAACCTAAACCAGAAAACCAAATCCTTGTTATTATTTTCTCTGTTGTTCGGAAGCGCTATTAAGAAACAGCGTCCCAAAAAGAAAGTATAGGTGATGGGCGAATTTTTTGTTGCAGAAAGTTTCAGCTAAGGATGTTGCTTTGCCTCTAGAATGAAAAGTATATCAACGTGAGGAATTTATTCCAGCTATTTTCATGCAAGGTAATTTACCTTAAGACAACGTATTTTACAGACCTAAATTTTTCTGAAAATTTTTAATTATTATTTTGAATATAATTTTGAAGTTTAATTTTGAAGTTTCATTTTTGAGAAAAGAAAAACAACAATTCAGGAAAAAAAATGCACGTAAATAAACGATAGCTCAGGATGTCAAAACCTTTGTTTATTTACGTGCATTTTTATTTTTTTGCTTAATTATGATGGATGCACGTTATTATTTTTCTTTACTTCATTTGTATTTTATAAGCTTTTATATCATTTGTATTTTTTGGGATCTCTATTTCTGCTTAAATTCTTTGGAGCCCGGTGGTTACCCGGATAAAGAATTTGAGGCCGCGAAGTTGACAGCAATTTATAATTGTTGGTTTGATTTTGTTGAAGGCCAAATCCAAATTTTGATTTTCGGGAAGCTGAAGTGGTAACATTAACTTTGTCTCGTACTCTTAGCTATCATCAAGGATAAAGTTAAATAAAGTTAAAGTTAAAGTAATAGTAACACACTTATAATAGAAAATTGTAAAACATACAAAATTTTTCTACTCATTAATTCGAACTCGACATTCACGAGATATTAACAAGTTATTTGACTCAAAATGGAATTGCAAGTAGGCTGCTCCTAGAGGAAATTTAAGCCTAAAACAAAACCTCAGCAAGGAAAGTTGAACAAAATCAAGAACTAACTTCAATAGATTAGTAGGACTGTGTTTTGTTAAATTTTGGATTACACATAATTCAACCATTACTATTTCAGTTAATCAATCCTTGTTACACTACCTTTTTTTTAACATATGATATTAAATGACTAATATAAAGCTTAGCCACTGTATTAAATTTAGGAATTATGTTTAGTCTGTGTTTCAATTACAATATCTTCAATATACGACGTAATCCTCTTACCTCATTCTTCTTTTTAAAAAGACGTCTTTATATAGCATGTCTGTCTCTTCTTCTATATTACTAAAATGGTATTGGTTTGATTCTGATAAAATTTTATTTTGAAGCAACTCGAAGAATTTCATGTACAAGTTCAATAACTTTTCTGAAGTCTGTCGTTCGCTCGACCATTTCAAATGAAAACCAAATTATATTTTAAGTAATAATTTTATAGTAATTAAATAAGTGATCACATGAATTTTGATCTTTGACGTAGCTTATATGTGGTAAGTGTGGATGGGAGAAAAGCCGTTGCTCTATTGTGCTACACTACGGAAATAAGTATAGACAGAGAGAAAGAATGGGGAAGTAGTGCAGGGGAAATGGGATAACCCCGAGGAAACCTGCTCAGAACAGATAGTCCACTACTACGAAACACAAGACAACCGATAGTCAGAGTTGAACGCCAACAGAACGACTTATTACTCCTTCATTTCAAACCTCATTTGATCCTTAACCGTATTTATGAAAAATCACATTACTATAAAATGAGAATAATAATTTGATTAAAAATAAAAACTATTTAATCGTATAGTCTTGAAACAAGAATTATTCTGTTGTACAACATCATAATTAACAAGTTGATGGAGAATTTTCTACAATACAAACAAATTTATAAAAAATAAAATATCTTTTCTGCTTTATTAACTCTGCAATATTTATGGAAAGATCAAGAATTTAGGTGTCGTAATATAAAATCTGTATAATAGTAATTAAAACAATTAGAAAAGTTTTTAATTAAAATTATTAATAATCATGTGTACACAGTTTATTGTTCCTTAAACAGTATAGATTTTATGATGTATGGGAAAATAGAAGAATTTCATTAGGGCCCTTACTCTACATAATAGCTCACTCTAAATGAAATAGTGCTAATCTTGGTACTGTGGTTTTGGGAACTATTTATTTGCTTACAACTATGCGTAATTTCTAACTGAATGTTTTGAGACATTATTTTGAAATTTATATCTTTAAATTTGTATTTAAAGATGCGAATTGATGTACGGTATGATTGTTCACGCTCTGTAGTTTAGATTTTCTTCATTTATCAAGAAATATAAATCAAGATTCAGTGAGTTTTTAATGTCTAAGCAACTTAATTTTCACTTTTCCTTTTCTCTTTATATTTTATATTTTTTAGTAGAAATACAGTAGCTTTAATTTTCACTTTTCTATTTTAAATAGTTGTTGAATGATCAAATAAAAAATTAAAGGTTTGATAAGTTTCAATTTACATTTTTTAAAAAGTCGGTAAAATATATTAGTGCAGTTCCTGTAACTTACCTGAAGATGATGTTTCTGTAATATTATATATTAAAAAAGCTTTGAATAATGTACGATTTTATTTACAAAATAAAATGTGTGATTTGTATTTTGTAACAATGCACTGTACGAAATGATTTTAACTTATATATATATAAAAACTCGGTTCATGGCGTCAGGTGCCGCCTTCCGAAAGAATCTGCAAGAAGTCCATTCCAGGTCTTCCGGTCAAGGGTCCATTCCTCTTCCAGACTTCTAATCCTCATTGCTTTTTTAATATCGTCCATCCAAGCCTTTCGTGGTCTTCCTCGTTTCCTTTTTTGATTAGTTTTGTAATCAAAAGCGATTTGGGGCAGTCTTTCGTCAATCATTCTTTTAACATGACCAAACCAAATTAATTGTTTTCTTTGAAGATCGTCCAAAATGTTTCCTTTTATTTTCATCATTTCTTTGATTCTTTCATTTCTTGTTCTTTCTATTCGTGATATCCTGCATGATCTTCTTAAGGCATCCATTTCCACTGCCGCTAATTTCTTTTTTTCTGTCTCCAGAATTCTCCATCCCTCTGCCCCATATAACAAGATGCTCTTTACAATAGAATTGTATATATTATACTTTCTTTTCAAAGAGATCTCTTCACTCCACCAAATAGAATTTAATAGTTTTATAGCCTTCCTTCCTTGACAAATTCTGTTTTTAATTTCTTGTGAGTCTCTGCCTTCTCTATTAATGTCTACTCCGAGATACCTATAATGCTCACAGCTTTCTATTTTCATGTTATTATTTAGATTTAGGTCCGTCTCATTTCCTCCTATACATAGATATTTGGTCTTGCTAACGTTCATGTATAGTCCCCATTTCTCATATTCTTCCTTAACTGTTATCGTCATTCTCTCTAAATCATTTTTACTCTTTGCAATTATGACTTGGTCATCTGCGAACTGCAGAGTAAACATTGACGTTCCTTTCACATTAAGTCCCAATCCTCTGCAGTCTTCTTTCCAAACTTTTAATGCTGCTTCAACATAAATTTTAAAAAGTGTTGGGGAGATACAACATCCCTGTCTGAGTCCTTTATCTGTTATAAAGCCTTTTGATAATCTTTGACCTACTTTAATCTTTGTTTTTGATTGTCTGTAAAGTTCTTGAATTGCTGTAATAATATTTAAATTTATGTTTATTTCCTTTAATACATTCTATAATTTTGCAATTGGAACATTATCATATGCCTTCGTTAGATCAATAAACAGAAGATGAATTTGATTTCCCACCGCCATTTCCTTTTCAATAATTTGTTTAAGACAAAATATATTAATATATTTACAATATATATATACAGTATATATAATATATATACAATATATATATACAGTATATATAATATATATACAAATATATCCATACATGATCTTCCTGCTCTAAATGTTCTTTGTTCTTCACTTTCTTTCATTCTTATTTCTTCTTCAAGAAAATCTTTTAAAATTCGTCCATACTAAACGTTGCTGTTACAGTAATGCCACGGTAATTTTCACACTTTTGTCTGTCTCTTTTCTTATAAATTGATGTTAAATATCCAATTCTCCACTCTTCTGGTGTTTCTTCTCCGTTTAAACATCTTTCGAATAATTGTGTAATTAATCTTAGCAATTTATCTGTTCCATTTTTGATTAGTTCTGCTGATATTCCACCGGGACCACTTGCTCTTTGATTCTTTAATTTTTTAATTGCTGTTTTAACTCTCTCAGGTTCCAATAGTATAGGTTGTTGTATGGTATCAATATGTGTATATTTACTTGAAATTCATTTCTAGTTTCTGTAAGCAAAGTCTTATAATATTCTTCCCATTTCTCAACCGATATTCCTTGCCATGAATTATTACCTTCTTTTCTAATATTCCTTAAAAATTTCCATGCCTCTGTATATCGTCTTCCTCCTATACATGTCTCAATTTCTCTGCATTTTTTATCCCAGGATGTTCTTTTTTTCTCTATTACTAATTTCTTAGTGTCATTTCTAAAAGTTCTATAAATTTGTCTATCCTCTTCCTTTTTTGAACTCATCCACCTCAAATAGGCTTCTTTTTTCTGTTGTACAATCTTTTCAATGTCCTTATCCCACCAAAAGTTTTTTTGGGAATTTTTGCCTTTTCTTTTTGGTCCTAGTGCTTCCTTTGCAGCCTGGTGTAAAGATGATTTAATATGTTGATATAGTTCGGTGGTATTAGTGTAATTCCTTTCTTCTAATTTTTCATCTAATCTTAATTGAAAAAGTCCTTTTGTACTCTCTTCTGTTAATCCTTCCAACATATATTCTGGGATATCAATATCGTCCATCTCTGTGGGATTTCTTTTCTCTCTAATTATATGAGCCGAATAAGGAAATGCAAGTCTTGCTCGCACCATAAAATGATCTGAGCCACATTCTGCTCCTCTCTGTACTCTGATGTCTAGTAATTTTAATTGAGCCCTTTGTTTAAAAATTATATAGTCAATAATTGTTTTAAGTTGTCTAGTATGCCGATACCATGTATATTTATGAATATCTTTATGTTTATAAAAACCATTTGTAATCTTGAGATCGTTAGTTCTGCAAAATTCAATAAGTCTTTCTCCATTATCGTTGACTACATCCTCTCCAAACTCTCCAACAATGTTATCTCTCTTCCTGCATCCAGTTCTTCCATTAAAATCACCTATCATTATAATTTCTCTTGTTCCTCCAATTTCATCAATAATTTCCTGCAGTTTTTGATAAAACATATTCTTAACTTCAATAATGTCATTATTATTCGGAGCATAAATTCCCAAAATAGTAATCCTTCTTCCAAAAATATCCATATTGATCTTTAAAATTCTTTCATCCACAGCATCAAAGTTCTTAAGATTTCTCTCAAATTTCTTTTTCATTAAAACTGATACTCCTCGTTTTGCTCTTTCCTCCTTTGGAACTCCTGAGTATAAATGAATAAATTCTCCAGTTTTTTCTATTCCTGATCCTTTTTTCTTAGTCTCTGTTAAAACAATCAAATCGACCCTCATCGAATCAATCTCTCTTATTACATCTATCCATTTTGATCTAATACCTTGCACATTCCAGGTAGCCATAATCATAGTCCTTTTCCGTAGCCTTAGTCGCTGTCCATTAAAATCATCCGGTTTATTATTCTTGTTGATTCTTTTTGCGTGAGATATTTTTTACAAGAAATAGGGTGCAGGCCTATTGTCATAACCCCCAACCTGGAGGACCAGGGTGGTCATTTGGTCTGGCACTTACCCTTTGACCAAACCGGCTTGGGAGGCCCTACCAGTAGCTACGCTACCGCTGGCATAGCTCTCCGGGTCATTGGTGCACACAAGCCCCTCCACCACGACAAGGTAGATACACTAATTTTAACTTAAACTATTCTTAAATTTCTTTAAACTGAATATGTAATTTGGTTCACTTATTTATCAATATTTGCTTTAATATCAAGTAATTTTGAAATTCTTGAAACTTACCTGAGCTTTCTGGTGTTTCCTCTGTTGTTTCCTCTGTCTTATTATCTACCATTATAATGAAAATGAAAAATAATCAGTTGCTTTAAAAATTAAAATATCTTTTCTTCTTTGTTAATTCTCCAATATTTCTAGAAAGATCTACAATGTAGGTGTCATAACACAAAGTTGTTCCAATATAGTAATAGATAGCAATAATTTTAGAAATTGTTTTAATACTAATAATCTAAGATTGACAATAATTGTGATATTTGCTACTATTATTTAAACTAACTTCCAAGGAAATTTAATAAAAAATATTAATGAGGGGAACATAATTATAAGAATAGAATTAAAGTTCATCACACTTATTTTAAAAAATAAGTAGACTATTAACAATGTAAAAATTACATAAACATTTTTGGACCGGCAAGCGACCCTATCTTATGTGTCACAATACAAAGAAATTTTACCTCTTGCTGTATTGTGACATTTAAGAAAGGGTCGCTGGCCGGCCCGAAAAAGTTTGTGTAATTTTTAGATTGTTAATACAAATTTTAAAACAGTAGTCTTTGTGTGGTGGCCATTAATTTTGTTCAAGGAATTTTATTTAATAACTTTTAAGAATTATAAAATTTCGGAATTGATGTTGAGATATTAAATATAAAAAAAAAATGTAAATGTGTTTTTTTCTTCAATTCTTTGATTTTCATTTTACCTTTATGATCATAATAATTGTACTAAACAGTTTTAATTGAGATTGATATTAAACATTATTACGTCATTAATTTATCTATATTTTTAGTTGATGTACGTAAGTATGGAACACTTCTGCATAAATTAATGAAAGTATTTAGCCTAAATTAGAATGTGCCTTTCAAGAATAAATAAAATATCCTGTATTTTTAAAAATGATAGATTATTTTTGGTTGTATGATAGAACTCAAATTACACATTACAAATTAGTGAAATTAATTTATATTTTCCTAAAATTAGAGAGGTTTCCGATAAAATGGAGATTTGGAGAAAAAAATAAATTCTTCAATATACTCGTACATTCAACATTTTTATAAAATACTTGGGTTAGTTTTAGAAATAGGACAAAATTACAACATAAAAATAAACTTACCTGATAAAATGGTTATATTTTCCTGCAGAACTACTAATAAGACAGGGTTTTACAATAAATTTAATATTTAGTTTTAGAATTTAAATATGTTTAAATTTAAATAAAAATTAGTGATAGTTAAAAACTTTGAATGGAAATGCGTAATACTTGTTTAAAAATTAAGTTTTGAAATTAAGGTTGTGTCAAGATATTCAGAACCAAAAAAAAAAAAAAGGAGGTGACTTTTCTTGTTGTAGACCTGCAACTAGTAGCATCATAATTGCTTCGATATTTGAATATGTCTTGAGAAGGGAATTTTTACGTGAATGATGGAGGTACACTTCATCAATGGATAATGAAATCTATTTCATTTTGACAGAGCCGTTTCTAGGTGTTCTGCCACCCTAGGCGAGAACTGAGAAATGCCGCCCCCTCCCTTTCAAATGCCGCCCCCACCAAAAAAACAAAAAAACAAACAGAATCTTCAATTTTTCAACCAAAAAAAAAACCACAATCCTATTTTTAACAACCAAAAAAAAACCGGAATCCGTCCTTCGACCGCCCTAAAATCTTTGCCGCCCTAGGCGGCCCCTAGTTTTGCCTAATGATAGAAACGGCCCTGCATTTTGACTATGGAGGATAAATAATGAGGATACTTTTAATATTTCATTAGAATTAATTGCATAAAGTAAATCGAAAAATTCTAGAAAGGCTTTAGTTTTTATTCAATTTCTTTTAAGTAATTAAAAATTCTGATTTTTGAATGAATGAAATTAACTATACCAATGCATTTGTTGTTATTTTAGAAAAATATGTTTTTGTAATAAAATTTATTTATTAAAATTTTATAAATTTTTCAGTCATTTATGGAAGTATTCTTCTAGTTTAAAGAAAGAAATGTGTTAACTTTATTGATTTATTTAAAATTATTGTGAATATTCCTAATAAATATCAAAGTTGTTTGTAAAGAATGGTAAATAAGGAATTATTCAATTAATCTCTTTATTATATTGAACTTTTGTTATGAGTGAATTTAATAGCAACAATAAATAAACTGAAGACGCAAATATGATAATATAATATCTATATTAGAAGAATGTCTGCTTATTAGTCAATATTAAATTACATAAGTTTAATTTTCCAATTTATACTTTAGTAGGAGTTATTACATAATTTGATCATTCTCACCTTGATCATTTGGTGCTGCTTTAAACACTGGCTCTATATTATTGAAAGATATAACATGGTTGCGTTAATTTTTTGAAAAATCAGTTAATTAACAATAAAACTAGAAAACAGATGCTTTGGTTTAAACAAAGTTGAGATTATACATGTCAATCATTCTCACCTATGTTTACAGCTGCTTTAAATACTGCCGCTATAATATAGAAAAAAATAACACGATTGCGTGAATATTTAAAAAAAAATAAAACAATAAAACAAAAACTAGAAAGAAATATATTTCATTCTCAATTATTCTTGAGTTTTATGCTGATGATTAACCTTGTAAGTTAAAGATCTGAAGTATTCATGTAACTTTTGTTTTAATTTTATCTGTTTTATATGTTTTAAATTTATAAGCGTTTGTATTTTTTTTATTAGTTTATTGTTAGTGTAAAGTCGTAAAATATAAACTATTCAGTATAACGTAAACATTATTTTTTATAAGATATTAAGATCAATATTATTTAAAAATTTAAAACTTAATCAAAGCGTTTAATAATGATAAATCATTTAAAATTTTTAAGGAGTTTCAGGAAAATGTTATGAGCAATTATTATTTTTATCTCTGTATACCATATGCATTGTACTTTATACCATAGAAACATATTAAGGTTCTATTAAGATCCATTTTTTATAATCGATTTCTCGTGTATATTTTAAATCATTAACCCCTCCAACTGTATAATAAAAAATAGGCACTTAAGTATTACCTGCTAAAGTTTAGAACAAAATACTTTCAATTAACATAAGTTAGGTTAATTGAGGTGAGATAATTTCGAGGCGGTTCCGTTTGGAAATACGACGGAAAAAAATAATATTCTTTCCATTAAAATAACCTGCGATATCATAAATAACGATAACTACAAGTTTTGTTTTTTTCTTTGAGCCCCCCCACCCCCCAGGAAAATAAATGAAAAGAAAACACCAGATACCGATTATAAAAAATGGGTGCCGATAGTACCTCCAATAGTTTACAATGTTTCAAGTATCAGTGCATAGATGTTCACCAAAGTTTCATTTATAGCTTACTAGCAAACCTGTCAGTAAACCTGCCATGCTTGTTTTTATTTATATACAGCAACACGTACAATTTTTAGTGGTTTCTCTACCACCTCCTCGGCTTCCCTGCTGACTGAGAAAATAATCCAAGGTCACCTGCCCGTCGGGTGTGTGGATGGTGAGTGTGTGTAGTAGGGATGCCGACCAAAAATGAACGACCTTTGACTTTATCTCACGTGACTTATGGTTGACTCACGTCGATGAAAATGACATGGTATACCTAACATTTGACACATTATTTGTATTTCTGTGTCTTAGGGTTTCGGAGGAGTAGCGGGCAGAAAAACTTAATGTTTTCATTTTAATACGTATTTGGCTTCTGGAAGCTGGCAAGTTTCATTAGGGTAATGTGGATGAAGAAAAAAAATATGAAAATCTAGTTCTTTGTAACATTTTTCAAAGAATCCGTTGAGTATAAAAATAAACAACAGGAGAAAAATTCTTGTCATTGCAAGAATCAATTCCGACTTCTATCAATACCGTGAACAAATACTTGATCTGTTGAACCCAACGATAAAAATAAATCAAAGAATCACCTTATTTTTGCTGATCACAGAGCTCGATTTCCAAATATTTACGTACAATATTTCCTTGTTAGTTATTTAGATGTGAGAAAATTTAGATGTGAGAAAGGCAATAAAAAAAAATTAGAAATAAATAAAATTTTAATATTATTTGTAACTATGGCGTTTGAAATAACTAAGAAAAAAAAAAGCTCCCAAACTTAAATGTAGACAGTCGTTTGAAATATTCCTAAACTATCTGTTCTAAACTTTGGAGTAGCCTACGGAGCCTAGATGTCTAAAAGTTCTCCTGAGAAAAACTCTAATTAATGGAGTCTTCAGATCACTTATAAAGCTTGAATTATGGACAGGCGATCTTCAATATCGTACCTTATAGTGTTGTAGTTTAAACTGCTGTTTGAATATATATTGCAGTACCTAACACGATACAGCTAGCAATTATTAATTATTAAATAAAAATTATTTGTCTCTTGAATAAAAACCTGGTATATTCGAAGAGAGTACGACAATTGAAGCAATGCAATTTGGTTACAGGTTATTAAGATCTTTAAGATACTAAGCTATTTAGAAGTTGCCGAAATCGATTAACGTTTTCTACAACTTGTAGTTTATTAATTATATTATAATATTCTATTATATAAAAGCGTTATTTTGTCTGTCATTGTCATAAGACTTTACGTTTTTCCAATTTTGTGACCAAACTCTTAAGAGATAGATTGGTCATGTAAATGGATAAAATGTAGAGCTTTTTAAGACAAACAAAATGCTACAAAAATCTTTCGAAAAAAGTTTTTGGTTTCCAAGATGGCGCTTTTAACTTTTTCTCAATTTAAACGAAAAGTATAAAAGTTGGAAGAGAACATTATATTCAGAAAATGTTGGTATTTGAAAGTTCTATCGAATGGTATATCAGTCATTAACAAACGTTTCTGCGTTTGAGATACATGCAAAAATGAAGTGTTTTTGCGGCCCGCCCCCCCGTGTGAGTGCCAACGCGCAATACACCTGAGTTCAGCGGAGAAGCCCACAACGAGCTGGGAAGTCGTGTATTCTCCGATCTTCAAATTAATTTGCTAAATAAATAAAGGTGTGTTTTTTTTTAATGCTATACATGCAAGGGTTAGCAATAAGAAAACAAAAAAAATACAAAATACTTACGTAGGTAACCATCTGAATAATCATATCTATCTACAAAAAAATCAAATCTTATTAAAATTAAATGGTATTGACTTTATAAGAAAAATATTTATTCATTGAAACGAGCTGTATTGTT
>JAFIDM010000002.1:20197238-20247293 GCA_023159025.1 Thereuonema tuberculata
TTGTAGGATTAGGTAATGTTATCACAAATTAACCGCAGTCCGGAGTCGAAACTGTTTCTGTAGTTGTAGAGGAAATAAAAAAAGTTTATCGCCAATATATTTAAAAACATGTTAACAATGGGAAAAAAATTAACCAATCGATGCTTTTAGTTCTTAATTACGAAGTTTAGACATGATATATATAATAAGACAATTGTAATCTTGAAGAAGGAAGATAGAAAATTCTTCCGAAAATTCGATAATAAAATGAAGTGTAGATGAAGTTTTTTCAATAAGACAATCTTCCAAACGTTACCAACAACTGATTTAAGACTTTTACAAACGATATATTTTAGACTTATAAAAAAGTAATGAAATATGAATATTAATAACGTAAATATCAAGCCCAAAATATTTGGATTCAAAAATTAAAAAGAAAGATTGACATTATGCTTTCCAGATAGAAAATGAAATGGAAATAAACAAAATATGAATGAACTATACGAAACTTAATGCAATAAATTTCGAAGAGTGCCTAGAAAGAGAAGCATAGCTATCGCAAGAGGAAGATTCCATTTTATTTTTAATAATAAAGTTAGATAAAATTATTAGGTAATTTTAAAATAAAATTGTAAGATAACTCATTCTGCAGAAAAAAATAAGCGTTTGACAGTGAAAATAGTGACTTTATTACTTTGCATTCTTTCAAAAGAAAAATGATCGAAGCACTTGTACAACAGTAATTAATTGCCTTAAAATTAATTGCCTACGTTATTCAAACATAATTGTATTCAATATATAAATAATAGGGAGATATAAGTGAAAGACTACGAAGATATAAAGGTTAAGAATGAAAAATAACATTCCATGTGCAAGTATCACAATGAACAAGATAAAGATTCTTCTAATTGTACTTTAAAATTTACTGTTTTTTAATCTTGATGGTTTATTCCTGGATGCTTCAATTATTCAACAATCATAATTATTACATGGAAGAGATTATTTTTTTCCTGATAGAATGATTGGTTGACATATATTCTAGACATATAAAAATAGTCACCTTTTGTTATCTAATTACTTAATTCTCTGATTAACAAAAAAAGAGGTTAATAATTTCTATTTACAGCCTATTTCTTATTTAATGCTGCTATTCCTTTTGTGCTTTGCGAGTTGCAGGCCAAGGAAGTATTGTATTTTCTCGTTTTATTAATTTTTATTTTGTATTTCTTTGGGGAGTGGTCCCGCTCTTGAGAGCAAGAGCCGGGATAGCTAAAGTTTCGCACCTCCTGAGCATGTTATCGGTGGAGTTTGGCTGGCTGATGAGCACATAACAAGTGCGAAACGGTCCGTCCCAGTCTCTTCACGATGACAGCTCGGGGTGCGAATCCT
Source organism: Thereuonema tuberculata (assembly GCA_023159025.1). Lineage (NCBI taxonomy): Eukaryota > Metazoa > Arthropoda > Chilopoda > Scutigeromorpha > Scutigeridae > Thereuonema > Thereuonema tuberculata. The sequence goes on from JAFIDM010000002.1 coordinate 20,198,607, forward strand.
TTGTGTAAATTGTGCGTGTCAATTGTGTTCCGAGATAGTTCACTCCGCACTTTAAAGAAAGGTTAATAAAAAAAATCAGTAAGTTTAAAGATGATAATAGCCGTTCCGCCATGGCCGAGCAATCTGCCGTGTGGTCGATGTGTCGGAACCTGTCGAATCCCGGCGTGGGGATGGCTGTTTCTTTCTTTCTTCTTTGTTTCGTTTGTTTCTTCCTGGGGCTTACAATCTCGGGGTTTTTTTTGGTGGAAAAATTCAATCTCGCCCCCCCCCCCCCCTTCTTCAATTTCCTAGCCTCCCCCTAACGTTGTCAGGTAGGGCTAGCTTGTGGTCCAACGTTGACCGTTGTCCATGAAAGAGGAAGAAGAAAGATGATAATAGTTCTTTAATTCCCGTACATAACTTCGATTTAAAGATTTAAATTTATCTTTTTTATTTCATGATTAGCTTTGTCAAGACAACCTCGTAAGTAATTCAAAACTGATTATTATATTTTTTATAAGTAATAGATATAAATAATTATGTTTAACGTCTAGCAATGTAATCAAAGGATGAGTAATAAATAGTAATCAGGGTCCACTGGTATTTGTTCTGGGCTCAGGGCAGGAGAAGACGGCTGCAATTATCAGCGGTGGTAAGAGATTTTACCAGGACCCAATTTCTTACTGAGAGATTAAAATCAGGAGAACGTAGCACTGACCATTTATTTTCTATGTTATTTTCTTTTCCTAATTGTTTCTATTGTTATTTAGATGCACTACAGAAAAAGTTTATTAAATTTCATAATCTAAAATCAAAAGTGATACTATCGTTACCTAAATTGTTACGAAAATCTATGAGCAGTGCAACCAGGCAGGAGACTCAAAACTATCACTAACACCAACACGTTGAAGAATTTGCAACTGCTGTTGTGTAACAGGAGATGATGAATTTGCAGGGTATTACCAGTGCACGGGCAATATCCTGGCAAACGTATATCCCAAAATCAACGGCGGGAAAATACTGCATCAGATGTTGAAGTTTTACTCCTATAAAATATGTCCTGTTTAAGATGCGACCACCCGCATTGAGTTTGCATTTAGATTATGAGCGCGCATGGAAGTGGCTGAAGCATGGCCGTGGCGGATTTTATGGAGTGACGAAACGCACTTTTATTTGAAGGTGATATTAACACACACAACTGCCACATTTGGGCTGTGACTAATCGACACGTGACGTCATGCTCAAATAGAAAATATCGCATTGTCTACTAGCAGCGATTTGGGCGCCTTCGGATGATGTTTATGAAACCAGAACGAGCTGTTTTGGATTTCCGATATCCAAAATACTAAAAACAGCTCAGTGAATCCTCACTCTTGTGCATGTAATTTTATTTATTAACATTAACATTAATGAACTTTTCAAAGAAGATTTGTATTTTGTTGTAGCTCCTAAGCAGTACAGAATCGTTCCAATTGGTAAGTACTTTGGACAACTCTGAAAATTTTACCTTTTTAAATTCTAAAGAAAATTTCTACTTGAATGGTTTCTTCTATTATATTTCGTCAAATGATCAGTCAAAAACAGTTTTTTGCTGTTTAAATATTTGTTATGCGCTGAATTAAAACAAAGCTGATGCATCTGTTTAACTAATTTTACTAAACATAAAACTTAAAATACAGGATCGATTTCGAATCCAAGAGGATCTATCATCATGCTGGGAATATATTCCTGGGAATATGCATTTGTTTTAATTCAGCGCATAATATGAACAGTGCATGTAAAATTATTTCAATAAATATTTGTTGTTAGGTAACATTTTTCATTTGTTTTATAGGAAATTTTTACTGCTTTGTTCGTTTTAAAACCTCAGAAATAAAAAGATAACGCGATTCAATAGTTGAAAAACTCGTGTTTTAACTCTAATACTAACTGAATCCTTCCCTTGTCTAATTTTCTTTCCTTCGACATTCGTTACCTACCAGAATATTCCTAGCGTGTTTAAAAAAGGATAACTTTTTTTCTGTTCAACAAAATGGTGACAAAATATAACAAAATAAAGACAGCCTCAAATGAAACACGCAAAAAAAATCAAGCAAGTATGGAATATTATAGCATTTAATTCACAACAGTGCAAGTAAAATTGTCTCCTTAAGACAAGGTAAGTGAGTAAAATATTTTTACACACATAAAAAAAATCACTTTTTAATATTGTAACAAAAAATTCTGCTGCAAATAATAAAAGGCAACTTTTTGGGAAATCAGTCATAATTTTTGCAGAATGAAAAAAAATCCTTGATTGGTTTCAAAATACAAGGTTGAACAATAGATGGCTTTCCTGACCACAGATCGTTTTTAAGAAAAATATTTCTAAAAGTGGTAAATTATTTCAAAACTTTATTATTGATTGAATTATGAATGCTGTAGTTCCTAAAACTATTCCTAAAAGAGAAAAGAGCTCCAGGAATTACGAAAAAGTGATAATTTCGCTATAAATGAAACCTCTTCAGCAAAAAACTAAAGCTATTATTTTGATATTTAGTACTGTGGTGAAGGGTGTTGATGCCTAAGCCCTATTTGACTTAACATTTGTTTAAAAGCAGAGTAAATAAAGAAATAACGTTAAATATAATTTAATATATAAATAGTTAAGATATATTATTGTTCTCTTTACAATTAAATGTCTTCTCATACAACGCTTTCAGTCTATGGTACTCGTCAAGGATTTTAACCTATCTTTGATAGTTCACAAGAATCAATAGGTAAATGTGAGAAATGGCTTTCACCTATAATAACAATATTTCTCCTCTTGTATGCTATATGGAATTTCTATATGTCTGACTATTCTTGATAATTAAGTTACTACACATAAAGCTTGTTCTTGTGTGAGTCCTTTAACTTAATTGTTCCTTGTCTTTAATAGCTGTGTATTAAGTGTAATTTACTTGTCTTTGTCTCTGTGATGACTTCGTCAAACGGAATAATTAATAATGGAAAATAATCACTTACAGTCTTTCCAGATATTAATAAGTCCATCGTTTATCTCCTTATCGTCCTGAAAAATATACTTCTTTAAATTCAGGTGGATAAATCAGTATGCCCTCTCAAATAGTCTTAGAATCGCTTGGTTCCTAATAGGACTCGAGTCGTCTCCTAGCGACGGTAAACTCCCTACAAAACATAATCATAATGTTAGTAAATGCTGAATCTCTTTGAATTACTGTATTATGAATATTCGACTTGATTCTAAGTTCTACTCAATGTTTCCTAATTGAGTAAATAGACATTTTCGTAAAACTCCGTGAGTTTCTTTTTGGATATTCAACCAAGATACTGTCCTCCAAATGAGAGATGGCCGCCCTGTTTTTGTGAGATCTGCGCATGTATCATCGATTAGTCTGGTCAGGCACTTCCGTCTGATTTTATGACAGGACGCCGCCATTACGGTAAACGCTTGTTACTTTGCAAAAGAGCATTGTATTTATGAATAATATATATTTATTTATTTATATAAATACTTATTGTTAGCAACTGATATTGAAATAACGCTAAATAGTCGAGAGAAGTTTTAATTTGGTTTTATCAACATGTCTTTCTCAGTGAAAACAGACTACGTCGTCCATTGTGACAGGAAAACATAATTGATCAGCTACCGGAAGGGCTGCGCAGTTCAAACTTCCGCCGGCCAACTTTCATTTTGAGGACAATAGCTACATGGCTTCTCTCGTTCGTTGATGGCATCACAACAATCGACGAAGAACACGTTCTTTCCTTTTAAGTGTTATTGTCGACAACAAAACGACCATACCATTCTGCTAAGCACGGTACAACACATTTTCTACATCATATTAATTGTTTAATAATATGTTCTTTATTCAACTGTTTGAATATTGTTTGACAACAATTACATGACAAGAAAATATTCAAAGTATTATTGATACATGAAAAACACAAGACTTATCTCCCTGGATGAAAATTGCTGTAATTGCGATGTCAAAATCATGATCGAAGTATTTTCGAATAATAATGTTGGAGGAGGTTGATTTTAGCAGGAGGTTGATTCAGCATTTTTAAGAACTACATCTTTGAAATGTTTCTTTGTAGTGTTTGAAGAGCTGTCGAAAGTCAGTGGCATAATTTATAACAAATAACAGGCCTCAATGAAAAAATTGTTGAACAGTAATGGCTGATTGTTATAGATTTTTGGATGCTGATTTCAGAAAAAAGAAACCATCATCATCAAATACTTAAAAATTCCATCACCCACCATTTTTTTACAAAATCAATTTTTCGATTTCAGTATTAATTGATTTTTTTTTCAAAGTTTCTAAATAAAAATTGTAATTATGGATCTTATCAAAGTAGTACATAGATAAAATCAGTAAATAATAAATAAAAATGAAAATAAAAGGATACATAACTTTGTCTCATTTACTGCAAAAATGTCCTTGGACTGATGGAGAGGTTTAATATATGGTACAATTGTGAACGAGTGGAGGCTTTTCATTGACTCGTCTAAAAGCAGTCTCAAAGCTGCTCTTCTTCATAATAGTAGCACATATACCTCAATACCAGGAGGACATTCGATGTATCTAAAAGAATGTTACGAGAATTTAGCCTTATTTTTAATAAAACTGAAGTACGAAGATCATGGATGAACCATATGCGGGGATTTTAAAGTATTTTCCATGCTTCTAGGACAGCAATTTTTCATTGCTTATTGTATGAATGGTACATCTGAAATAGCGGACAACACTGGATAGTCAAAAAGCACTGCGTAAGAAATTGCAAACAGAAATGCAGTTAGAAAAACTTTGGTTAATTCAGCGAAAATCCCCCTGCTTATACCTCATATTAAGCTGGAATTAATAAAACAATTTGTAAAGGATTAATCAACCTGTGATAAAAATAGCTTTTACAGTTACTCATACTAACGTAATGATGTTACCAACCATTACCCACAAAAAACAACTGTTATTTGCAATAACATTACTTCTTATTCGTATATTCATATATTCATATTTAGCTTAATTAAACAAAGTTTCCTTTATGATTCCAAAGGAAGGCGAGTGTTTTAAATTCCGGTGCAACAAATGAATAGGACTATCAGAAGCAAAGCTGAAAGACGGTCTTTCCGTCTGTGCAGATGTTCTGAACTGATGAAGTTATTGAAACGAAAATGAAAATGATTAAAACAGAAGCATGGAAAGCATTTAAATAGTCCAGGCAACGAAGACCAAAAAAAGGCTGAATAGGGGAAATAATTCGTGTAAAAGCCAATTTTGACTGAAGGGGAAGGTGTCCTGAACAACATACTAAAAGTACTGATAGTTATGAGTGGAGCTAAGGGGTGGGTGGGGGTTTAAAGGTATCTTTTTCTTTTTTGTGAATAACTCGAATACTGCGGCCTATAGTGAAAAAATGTCCATATACTAAATTAATCTACATAAAATTCTCTACAAAAAAGGTCCTATACACTTTTTCGTTGGGATTTATATGTAAGGAGATATGGAAGGGGAGAAATGGACAATTTGTAAAAAATTCATGTTTTTGTTAAAAACGACACGTGTATTCCTAAAAATGAAATCCACATCAATTGTCGAATTCCTAAATATCTTCGAAATCGAAACTATCTTCATCGTTAAAATCAATGATGACACAGTTACTATTAACCCTCTGACAATTTTCCAAAGAACTGTCATAGCAAAAAAAGAGCGACGAAGATGTGGGAGAGCTGTTGACCTAAGAATTAACTACGTTCCCTCTGGCTCTGTTCCTTGAGGTTGAAATGCGAAAAGGGAAGAAGTCATCCCTCTACGATGTTTTGCCAGTAGAGAACAATGTAACTCTCGATCTCACCCAAAGCACCAATGTGGTAGATGGTGGTTTCCTTCTTCACCACATGAAGTAGAAACCGTCCTCTAAAATTTCTGCTGATGCATGATGCTGATGACACTATTGCGAGGTTTGGGTTGGATAAAGCTGCTGTACATCCTACTGTTGGGGAGGATGTGGACTTGATAGTCCTCCTCATAGGATTGACTCCACCATCTACCAACGTGTTCTTTATGAAGCCAGGCCGTGGGAAGGTGGAGACCAAATTGTTTTCAGTGCCACAACTTCAACAGCTCCAATTCGCCAAGACGATTCTCCTTCTCCACAGCTTCTCCGGATGCGACACCATCTCTGCGATCCATGGGAAGAGCAAAGTGAGAATTGCTAAGCTGTTCACAGCTAAACCTGACACAACAAATCTTAGACATTTTCACTGATCCCTCAACATTACCTGAGGTATTGCACAGGCAGGCGAGAAGCTGTTTCTGGCGATTTACCAAGCACCAGCCCACGAACAAAACCTCAACAAACTCCGGTATTTGGATTTTTTGAGAGCATCGACGAAGCCGAAATCTGATATGGCCACTCTATCAGAGGAGCTTCGAAACAGCACTCGTTCAGAGTGTATCTACAGGCATATCTATTTACATATCGTTGTCAAATAATGTTTGTTTTCATTACTAATATCTATTTGAGCTAAATACTTACGTTGATCTTATTAATTTCTTACAGCTACAATAATGGCTCGGCAACCCCTACCGTCCACCCAATGGGGTTCGGCCAGGGGAGACAATTGCATCCTACAGCCGGTAACAACCAACGATCCTGTGGCACCTGACTCCATTTTCAACACCATATTTTGCTCATGCACGACTGGGTGTGGGGTGCGCTGCGGATGCCGGAAAGCAGACATTGCCTGCTCAAGTGTCTGCGGCGTATGGTTTGGCTCGAGCACTAACGGAGCCCTCATCGAAGACACCGTCGACGATGACGATAGTTTCGATTTCGAAGATCATTAGGACTTCGACAATTATTGTGGATTTCATATTGAGGAATGTACGTGCCATTTTTAACAACAAAACAAAAAAAAATTTCCAAATTATCCCTTTCCCCCCCCCCCCCCCCATATCTTCTTAAGTATATATCCCAGGGAAAAAGTGTATAGGACCTTTTTTGTAAGGAATTTTACAAAGATTAATTTATTATTTGGACATTTTTTTGCTATAGACCGCAGTTTTCTAGTTTATTGACGATAAAGTGAAAAACCCCACCTACACCTTAGCTCCACCCCCACCCATCAGTACTTTTAGTATATTGTTCAAGACACCTTCCCCTACAACTATACCAAAATTCGCTTTTACACGAATTATTTCCCCTATTTTTCCTACGTTGCCTGGACTGTAAAGAAGTTGTAACAAAATTTCGTGGGAACTACAAATACTCTAACTTTAACGTTGAAAACATGCTGGCAAAAATGAAAGAATTAGGCTGTTCATTGAGCTTAATAATACTTTCTGAATTCCCAAGTGGACTTCTTTCACCAAAATCTTGATGCAGTAAGTGAAGAAGAAGGGGGAAAAATTCTATTAAGATATCATGGAATGGAGCGTTGATACCAGGAAAGATGGAACATCAAAAAGATTGCGGACAATCGTTGGAGGTAATAGGGAAATCCCATGCTGCATTTTGAAAACCGCGGACTGTTTATAAAAGAAAAAGTACCAAATGAAGCTTTGAATAAAAAAAGAAAAGGCATTGCAAGGATTTTAAAGACAATTAAGTGTTGAGAATGTATTTTTCAACTATAGTTTTGTAATTAAAATTATTTTTATCTTTTTTAAATATATATATTTCAAGCAAAATACTTATAAAACGGCAGTTTTTCCCATATCACCATATTCATTTTCCAAAAATATCTTACGTGATACGGAAGAATAGAGTTGATTTTTTTTAATGAGCACACTTAAAAACCTAAAATTCAGTCAAAACATTGAAGACAATTTGACCCGAATTTTGGAGGCCTGTGTAATCTGATCTGCTCTGTCAATCTCAACATTCAATCATTTTGATTGGAAGGTGGAAAATATGATTTTCTAAAGCCTGAAATAGTCAGGAAATTCAATTATTCATTTAATTCTTAGTAAAATAAAAAATACAGCTGATATTACATTTCCTTTCTTTGTTTTAGTTGTAATTCCAGCAATCATAGGAGCTTTTAGTCTTCTTGGCGTAAAATCGATGCCGTTGGATCGATCAAGTATGTAATTCAAACCTTGTATTTAAAAAAAAGATAAGATAAGATAAAAGATAGATAAGATAAGAAAAAGATAATGCGAAATTTTTAAATAATAAATTGCCATTATTGAACTTATAAGGACTTAGAATTTGTGATTGATTTCTTTCTTTATGAATTTAATAAAAGCATTTATGAATGAAAATACAAAGATGACAAAAGTAAGATTGTAATTACTAGATTAGAAGCGATGCGTCTACAAATATTCCTTTTAAAGAAGTCTTAAAACTCATTGGCAGTATGTGTGATAAAATACAGAATTTGTACAAGATGCAAAAATGGATAAAGAAACGCTAATCTGAATTTTAAATTTTTAATTTTGTAATAGTTACTTCATTTACAACGAGACATTTTTTCAGCAAGGTTTCCCGATGGGTGTGCTACCTCAGGGTCAATCTGTAATATTTATATTAATTGGATTGAAGTTCAAACAATTTTGAAATGGAAAACGAAATACATACATGAGACATGCAAATGATATTTATTGATATGGAAGGGAATTGAAAGATAATTTTCGACATTTTATAATTACATAAATTCAAATAATAGTGATTTAAAATTTAGAAAAAGAAACAGATAATAGATTGGTATTTTTTGTATGTATTACAAATAAACGAAGGCAATGGGATTTCATATGATAACAATGAGAAAGCATTAAGATGCAACATGTTCTTAATTTTCATTCTGAACATAAGATTTGTAATAGGAAGTCAATTATTAAGAACTATTTAAAAAGAATAACAGAGTATACAAATAAATAAAGGAAAGGAAACACAGCACTTGAATAAAAGGAGAAATTGCCTTTCTGATAAGATTATGGGATGGAATTGGGAACGGCCGTTTCGTCCTTATACGGACTCATCAGCCCAATCCCCGCCTTCCCTTAACAAAATCAGAAAGACAAGATCTTGTTAGTAAAAGTCACCGCCGATCCGGCCGTGACCCCACCAACAACAAAAAGCAAGAAAATAAATTGCTGCGTCTCTCGACGCCAGTAAAAAGCCTTTCTCCTACGAGAGTAGGTTGAAAGGAATTAAAAAAAACCCAGAAGGTTCAAAGAAAAAAAATTTACAAAGTAAAAAAGAAAAGAAATTTAACGTGCTGTGAATATGAGTAAATAAAGGAAAGGAAACGAAGCACTTGAATAAAAGAAGAAATTGCCGAGTATACTGAGTATACGAAATATATGAAATTGTGGCATACGAAAATTATGAATATAAAAAAAAAATTGAAATGAAGAAATACCCAGATTACTTTATTACTAAAGTTATCAAAGATTTCTTTAAGGAGAGGAAGAAAGTAAAAAAACAAGAAAGAGATTTAAAAAGATTATAATAAGGTAATGAAATTGCGGTTAGGGTTACAAGTGAATAAAAATATTATGGATATATATAATGATAAAGATATTAGTTTGTTTTTTTACAGACTTTTTTTTCTCAAAAGAATAAATTTGAGAAGGAATACATATTAAATAAAATGAGAGTAATTTCTAGATTGAAATGTAGAAATTGTATGTGTGTGTGTGGGGGGGGGGGAGGTTACTACGGAAGCATAGGCCGTACTTTGAAAGATTATCTATATTGTTATGTAAATCTACAGGAAAATAACACGTAATACGGTATAAATAAATAACTTTAATTTTTAAACTACTTCTTAACATTATTTAATAACATTTGGTGATCCCAACGTTAAAATAACATGGAATTCGTTTTCTTCTTTTAAGAATTTCAATGTGTTTCACCTTATTCTCACTTGAAGGTTACTTTTGAATGTATTTGGTAAAAAAGTAATTTTCTCGTCAAAAAGTGAACTATCGTTAGTAAATTAAGTTTTCGAAATAAACTCCGGTATAGTTTAGAATAATGTTTGGAATCAAAATTCGGTTAGTTTTTCAAATTATTCTTAAAGGACGTAAATCACCGTTATAGGTAAAAAGACAGAATAATATTACAGCTTGATCCAAATGTTATATAAGAGGTTATTATATATTTATTCTTTTCTCTTCGTTTTCACGAAAAGCTATGAAGTGTAGTAAAAAAAATAAATCTACTTGTATTTTCTAAATTGTGAAGCTTTCTTCCAAAACCTTCACATGTGTTATGATAGATTTTATGAAAGGAAAGTTTCATATAAGTTAATGGACTTTAACAACAAATTTAACGTGCAGAAATCTTATGATATCACAATAAAAAGCATTCATGCACATAAGTGATTTCCGCACGTTAAATTTGTAGTTATGTGTATTCGTTTTCTATAATTTAGTCCTTCATAAGCAATGAATAGTTTTCGAGAAATTGTATTGTATTATTATTTAATGGAGTTGTGTTTGTTTTTTCTTTTTTGTTGTTGGAACAGTACGATGAGAGAAAACATATTGCAAATATACGGGTAAAAATTAGTTAAGTGGCTAAATTTAATTCCTGACATTTATAACCCGGAAAAATTGTTTATTTTTGAAATTAAATGTTAAAAACATTTATAATATCTCCTTATTAATCATATCAAATATGTTTAAGATAAAAAAATAAATAAAAATTAGGCATAAAAATTTCAAGGCAGAATATGAAAAGTCATTTTCCTGCCGGGCGACAATTCCATGTTCTCACCTTCAGTTCACTATAATTTAAAATATTGTTATTTCCAAACATGAAATCTGGGTTTAAGATAATTATTATATGTTATAGAACATAACATGAAGACTAAAATGTAAGCTAATATGTAATTTGATAATATTTCGGAGGTTTTGTTGCGGCGACTATACTAATCGTCATTTTCCTGCTCCAAATTAAAATCACATTCATTGTTCCATTTCTTTAAGAATTATGATTTATCAGAGGCTTTGTTATGTTGATTTTCCTTTATATTGTTCTTTTATAGTAAAACATTAAACAGTTTAATTATGTTAGTAGTTGATTGAACTTCATTTTCCAATTAATAAGAATGGGAGTGATCATTTTTCTGTACCTTGTCATTCGATTGTCAGGAACGTCATTTTCCTGTCAGACTGTTCATTTTCTTGGCATATCACTTTTAAAAATTCTATATTAAAGCTATAATATCTACTTAAGTGTATGAAAAGTGTTATTGATTTTTTGACTTACTTACTTTAACTTAACGACCCTTGACGTGATTTAGGTACTTCTCAGTCTTTGATCAGGGTGATTGAACATTACCTATTTACCTGGTTCTGCTGAGCAAATAAAAAAAAAATCTTTCTTGCTTCTTCTTCTTATAAGTCATAGGTGTGCCCTGATAAAATGAACCTAAATACTTAACTCGTCAAAACAGAATACCTAAAAACTGCTTCGAAGGAAATAACTTACATCCCCTGTGTATGGAACTTTATTAGCAGAGTAAATAAAACATTTAAAGCATGATGTCAAAAACAACAACAAATTTATTCACATGAGGAAAATTGGTTCCTTTACAAATATAAGAGTATCCATCTTCTGGAATCCTTATCCTTTATTAGCACTCGTATGATAATAACCTGAATATTAACTATAAAGTCTTTCCGTTAACATTCGCTTTATCAAAAGTTTATTTGCACAAAATCCTTCTACTTTGGATTCAAGCCTTTAACATTCTTTATTTAAACGTCTTCTTAAGACTTGGATTTACTTTAACCTTTTAAACTAAATCCTTAACTTTTAACATAAAGTCCTTGGCAAAGAATTCACTTAATACTTTTATGAAACTTTACTTTAGATTAACAAGTCCTTACTCTTTGTTTAATGAATATACTTTATCATTAAAATGTATCTCATAATATCTTGAATAATCCTTTATTAATAATACTCTTTATCTTCTTGATAATTCCTTAGACTTTATTAATTATGAGGTCTTGATAAATCTTTAATCAAATATCTTTAATACTTGGACTAATCTTTATTCCTTTTAAATTACTTGCTTAATCTTTAATCAAAAGTCTTTGATACTTGGATCTATCTTTAATTCTCTTTAATTACTTGATTAATCTATAATGCCATTAAATGCCTTCACGAATAGTCTTCAAGATTCCTGTAAAATATCGTTCCGCAATATTAACATGAAAATAAAATGACTTACATTTATTTTTCATTCCTGAAAATTCCTCCACTTGGAACGTCCATCAATAAACCTAATCTACTTGTGTCGCGTTGCCAAGCAACTGTCAAAACTCCTGAAAAATATCGTTAAGTAAGATTAGTTCTTTTCGCTTTTGGAAATCGAAATTCCTATTTCAAACTTTGATAAATTCATCACAATTATTCGATGTACAAACCCTTTTTTTCCTTTATCGAAATAAAATGTGATATATATCCATCGCTGGTCTCTTAACATCAAAAGAGCAAGTGGCCTTTCCAAAAACGTCTATCCGTGGCATAGATCCGAAAGTTAAGTCAACTCATCGCAATGGCGGCGCCCATAACAATCCCTCAACTCTCGTCTGTGCGTGATTCTTCGTTTGTCGCATTAACAATCGGTTCGGGATCAAGATGCTTTAACTTCTGCTCTTGGTCTTCAATTGTTATGAAATGCAAGATTCCTTTGGCTAAGTATTCCTTCGTGATAATTGCTCCTTTGGATCTCATTTACACAACAAAAAGTGATTTTGTTATCAATAATAAGTTAACAGTAAGTGAATTAAAAAATAATAAATGCATATTTCTTAAATTTTTTTCAATATATTTCTGTGTTTCATTTTAGCCACTTATCTAATTTTTACCCATACATAAAATGCACCACAAAGAAGCAAAATAGGGAACGAATAATTTAATAAACTTTGTTGAATAAAACACATGTCAATAAATTAGCGAATGTGAATAACGTTAAACACGGCTACAGGAACGATAAATTGGTTTTGGAATGCGCGCGCGCGTGCCATGTGGCATGCAGAATACGTTCGTCTTAGTGTCAAAAAATAGTCATTCCGGCTGTAATTTTACAAAGCCTTTCTTATTTACAAATAGCGAATTACTGGATATAGAATTGATGTAAGGCATTCACGATGAAAATGCACTTGAAGCTTCTCGTCTGTACGCAGAAAAACTTTCTGATCGACGTACTGTATATTTACAAGATCCATCAACTTCTAAGAGGCCATGGAACATTTAACCATCCGAAATCATCAGGGAGGACCAGAAATGAGAGGACAAATGATTTGGAAGAGAGGGTGCTGCAGAAATTCGACGAATGTTTCAGTAATCGTCGAATTTCTATGGAAGAGTTGGTCAGCACACAATCTGAAAGATTGTCCATGAAAATCTATTCATTCCCTACCATTTTCAAAGAGTTCAATATTTAAATGAAGATTATCAGCCACGGTTATACTTCTGTCAGTGGCTACAACAGTTAGTAAAGCCTCATTCCTTAGGAGGCTTCTTGTTATTTCTCACAAAGTGATCTTCTTCAATTACTTGAGGATATTTCAGCTTCCATTCACAGCACAATATGGTACAGGCACGATGCTGCGCCAGCACATTTTCATCAAATTGTTCAGCGCCATTTACATGATCAGTTGGTGGCAGATGGATCGGAAGGGGTGACCCATTGCGATGGCCACCATGCTCCCCTGATCTTAATCCTCTGGATTTCTGTATTTCGGGACATTGAAAACATTAATGTCTTCCAGTCCAGTGCGTTTATTAAATTATTCGCTTCCTATTTTGCTTATTTGTGGTTTATTTTATGAATATTTGCAACACGTTTTCTTGCATCAAACTGTGCCAACAACACAAAACAAGCAACAAACACATCTCCCTTGAAAAATGATACAAGACATTTTTCTCATTTCTCTTTTGTTTTTTATGAAATGCATGTATGAACGATTACAGTTATAAAATAAATCTAATTCTCAATTCTGAAATTTGTTTCCCAAAATTCACATCTTTCATGATAGTTTTTATGAAGAGGAAGGCTTTATACAATTTTATGACTTTTCAAAGATTTGTTTGTTTGTTTTGTAGTTCCTTCGGATTACAGATTCATTCCATATGGTGGTAGATGTAAGTATTTTCGACAACAATGCATTTTACTTATTAATTTCTAAACAAAATTGCTTCTTTAACTGTTTCTTCTATTATAATTCGCCAACTGATCATTCAAAAACAGTTTTTACTGGATAAATACAAATTTGTTGGATAGTATTTTGTATCGGCTTATACAGGAAATTTTTTGTGCTTTGTTAGTTTAAAAGAAACAACAAAAAATAGAACGTCAGAAATGAAAAGAAAACGATATTCAATAGTTGGAAACATTAAACTGTCTTTTCTCATTAATACCGTCTCAATCTGTTCTTTGTCTACTTTGCTTTGCTTCGAACATAATATTGCTGGCATTCATAACATTGCACAATATTCCTACCGTGTTTGATAAAGGATAATCTCTTCTGTTAAACAGAATGGCGACAAAGATATTTTAATAATAAAGAACAAGTCATATATTCATAAAATGAAACACAAATAAGTTAAATAGGAAACAAATGATATACTGTAAGATATTGAATAAAACACATGTCAATAAATTAGCGAATGTGAATAACGTTAAACACGGCCGTAGGAACAATTAATTGGTTTTGCAATGCGAGCGCACGTGCCATGTGACATGCAGAATATGTTCGTCTTAGTGTAAAAAAATATCTCAGTCATTCCGGCTGCAATTTTGCATTGCCTTTCTTTACAAATAGTGAATTACTGGATATTCAATTGGTGTATGGAAGGCCGATGAAAATGCACTTGAAGCTGCTCGTCTGTACGCAGAAAAACTTTCTAATTGACATACTGTATATTTACAAGATCCATCAACTTCTAAGAGACCATGGAACATTTAACCATCCGAAATCATCAGGGAGGACCAGAAATGAGAGGAGGACAAATGATTTTAAAGACAGGGTGCTGCAGAAACTCGCGAATCACCAAGTGTCAGTTCCCGTCGAATTGCTATGGAAGAAGGAGTTAGTCAGCACACAATATGGAACATTGTCCATGAAAATATATTCATTCCCTGTCATTTTCAAAGAGTTCAATGTTTAAATGAAGGAGATTATCAGCCGCGGTTACACTTCTGTGAGTGGCTACTACAACAGTTAGTAATTCCGTCATTTTGCATCTGATTAGCAATGAAAAATAAATAAACAAATTAGATTATTCTTAGTAAAATTTACCAGCTCAGATTTTTTTTCATTTAAAAATAAAATTATTATTATTATTTAGATCAATCAAGACCAAACGGTAAGTTACAGGTATTATTTTTCTATTCCATTTTTCTATTCTAAAGAAAAACTCTTTATAAATATATTTGTTGAATATTGAATTCTAAGGAATAATTGGATTCCTGAGGTAATATCAAAATGATTGTCTAAGAAACTTTATTGTCTAAGAAATAGTTTTAAATTATAAAATAAAAAATATAAAAATAAAATTAAATAAAATGTCAAATGAATTTATAATACTTTTCCGAATTAGATCGTTAATTGAAAAAGCTTTCGATTTAAATACCATTCAGTTTAAAAATCAATCTTTAAACATAAACCCTTTTTTTTTATTTATATTTAATATTATGAAACTTACACCTTATAATGTAAGATATTTTCCAGTCCCTTAAAGCTTGCTTATATTTAACAGTTAATTCTTTCAAAATTCTGCATAACAATATCACTTTCTTTAAATCGGATTAATCACCATCAAGAGATATAGAACATAAGTTCGAATTTTCATTTTATCTTTAATGTATAATATAATAAATCTTCAAAGAAACAAGAAAATGATTTTGTTTTTGAAATGGATTTCTTCTATGATTTCTGTCGAAATATATGTGGTTAATAAGGATTTATGTTTCTGCTGGAGAAATTTGATTTAAATATATCGTAATGGAACAAGATTATTAAATGTTGTTAGTATAGAATGTTTTCAATACATTTTTAATATTTAAAATGTGAGTTATTTGTGGTTTCCGATGCTTCAGACACATCAAACAAAGTCAATCAGGCCAACCTTTTGTAGCAAAATCCGACGTCCGAAGGTCAATGAAAGATACTTCTGGTTGAGTTATCTTATTCAATTCTACCTTGACCAGAGGAAGGCAACCATCAAAGTACTTGCAGAGGAGGTGATATGTGAATAAATAAGTCCTGCTCTTTGGGAGAGGTACTTTTTTGGAGAGGTACTCTCGCCTTTCTTATGGATTGTTCTGATAAACAGCTTGCTTCCAAACTTCCTTCCATACGACGTTGATCTTCTTGCTTTTTCCAATGATGTTGCTGTCATCTGTCATAGCTCATCCATAGCTTTGACAGATTATACTATTAAAAGTGCCCTAAATGCTTCTTTCGACACAATTGTTTTTTTCGTGTCACTCCATGAAACTTGCAGTTTAACAGTGATAAGACAGGGACTGTCATCTTCACAAAAACATATACCTTTGTTATCCTCGTATTTGAAAGTTAAAAAATGCTGTAAAAAAATTTCTATAGATGCTTTGCTTGTTCTTATAAAAGAGCTACCCTGGACCCTGGGCGTTGAGTATAACATCCTGGAATATTGCATAAGAACAAGGAATGAACAATTTCTTCCCAACACCATCATTGGGTTACTAACACAATAGGTGAGAGACAAGGATCTTGGTCATCAAGATCTTGATCTTCTCACGAGATCTTGATAATCTCTCTTAAAGCTCTCTTTACGGCAAAAATGCTCTTAAAATCTCTATATTGAACTCACTTAACTACCTTCATTCAGACAGACTCTTAAACAAGACAATCTTTTAGAAAATGGAACAATAGTTGGATAATTTCAACAAAGGGTCTTACCACTAAGGCTTTTTCCCAACTGTGTATGACGCCCTTAGTTCTCTTTATACTGAATTGTCATGTTGCCTCTTCCATATTCTGAGTAGCCATAGAAAATTAAATACAAATTGAATTTTATCCTTACAAATATTACTTTCATTCTGTTTATATGATCTTGGTAAACATTAAACTGTTCATCATGTTATTTTTGAATGTCCCAAATATGAAAAAAGCAGTTTTCTGTTATTTCTGGAATTATCATCCAAGAAATCAAATGGCCGTATCCCTCAAATAGTTTAATGCAAAAACTTTCTTCAATGAGTACATTCAAAGTTTTACAAATTCTGTAACATTTCTTAGTATCCAGGCTAAGAAAGAACATTGTATTTTAGGATTTTCGTATTATACTGTGTTTGTTTTGTTTTTTGTATCATTCTTTAAATTATGTTTCCAGTACTACACTTAATAAAAATCTTCTTTTTACAATCAATAGTTACTCTCTATTCTGACACAGAGGGCAGTTGATTAAAAATTATAGTGATAAATCTTCATTATCTTTTAACATCTAATTCTGTAAATCAATAGTTTAAATGACAATATTAAGTACAAATGTCTAAATGTCTTAATTTATAACATATAAACCATAACCAGTTTACTTTAAAATTCTACTTTGATTAAATGAAATGCAATCAATGAAAAATGTAATAGTATACCAACATCCTTATTTCGTAAAATCTAATTATATTCTTAATATTCTTTTTTCTAGGTTGAATATATCAAGTTAATATTACTTATTTTCAAGCATGACATCCAATTTTTATATATTATAAAATTCATTATATTTAATTGAAAACATTAATTGTAAGCATTACATCTGTTTAAGATAATATGAACTTTATATAAGAATTTTACAGTACTTCTAGTTTCGCCAAGACTCGAGAGAGGGCTTTTTCTCTGCTTTTTCTCGAGTCTTCGCGAAACTAGTAGTACTGTATATTTTATTCTTGTTTAAAGTTCATATTATCTTAAACAGTTGTACGGCTTCCAATTAATGTTTTCAATGAAGTGCAGTGCACGTAAAATCTCAAGTTCATTGCATTTCAATTTAATTAATTTATTATTGTAGAATATATTACTTTCATAATACATCTCCTTAACTTATTTCTGAAACTAATTTCTTATATTCATTTCTTTGTTAGAGCTTCCACATACCATGAGTGAGTTTGTTGGATTTTTTTTTATTATCTTTACAAGAAACATTACTAAAATTTCTGGGATCTGGGAAAAATTCTCGGAAGGATGCTGAAAGTTAACCATTCTCTTTAGGCAATTGTTAAAAAAAAAAAAATCACATTTTATAAATGGCTCCTCTAAAATAAAAGTAAAGATATATTATTAATCAAAATAAGATCGGAAATGAACTCAAATTTAGAAATAAATTTCAGTAATGCTGAATGATTGTAGGATTAAGTAATATTATCACAAATTAACCGCAGAATCGAAAATGTTGCAGTAGCTGTAGTGGAAATAAAATATGTTTATCGCCAATATAATTAAAAACATGTTAACAAAGGGAAAAAAATTAACTAATCGATGTTTTTAGTTCTTAATTACAAAGCCCAGATATGATATATATATATCAAGACAATCTTCCAAACGTTACCAACAACTGATTTAAGACTTTTACAAATGACATATTTTAGACTTAGGCTATAACGAAGTAATGAAATTTCAATATTAATAATGTCAATATCAAGCCCAAAATATTTGGAGTAAAAAATTAAAGAAAGGTTGCATTAAGCTTTCCAGAAAATGAAATGGAAATAAACAAAATATGAATAAACTATATGGAACTTAACATGCTTGAGAGAAATATTCCATTATATTTTTAAAAATAAAGTTCTTAGATAAAATTACAAGTTAATTTTCAAATTAGAATTGTAAGATAATTCTTGAACATTCCTTTGTAGATAATAATTTGCTTGCGGAACTTAATGATAATTTTGCTCAATGTATTAAAAGATGATA
Organism: Thereuonema tuberculata; assembly: GCA_023159025.1. Taxonomy (NCBI): domain Eukaryota; kingdom Metazoa; phylum Arthropoda; class Chilopoda; order Scutigeromorpha; family Scutigeridae; genus Thereuonema; species Thereuonema tuberculata. The sequence goes on from JAFIDM010000002.1 coordinate 20,217,506, forward strand.
AGAATTGAGTTGCCGATTTCTAGAGGGGAAACATGCAGTGACCAAGAGAAATATATAAAAAATATCCAAGGTATGACAGGGTAAAGGTATTGCATGCATGAGAAGAATGATCATAGTACAATGTGAAAGATTAAAAAGATCAATTACAAAAGTCTTATGTAATATATCACTAAAGACAAATAAAACAACGCCTGTAATTATTCTGCAGAAATAAAATAAACGTTTGAAAATGAAAAAAAAAACAGTGACTTCATTATTTTGCATTCTTTCAAAGGGAAAATGATCGTAGTCCTTGGACAACAGTATTGAAATTATTTGCTTATGTTATTCAAACATAAAAATATTCAATACATAAATATTAGGGAGATAGAATTGAAAGACTACAGATTAAGAATGAAAAATACCATTCCATTTGCAAGTATCACAATGAACAAGATAAAGATTCTTCTAATTTTACTTTAAAATTTACATTTTTTTTTATCTTAATTGTTTACTCCTGGATCCTTCAATTATTCAGTAATGATAATTATTAAATGGAAGAGATTATTTTTTCCCGGATGAAAACGATAGAGTGATTAATTATATTAGTTATATAATCAAATCAGGAAATCAATAAATATAAAGATGATCCTAGTTCTTTAACTCCCCTACATAACTACCATTTAAAGTATTTAATTTATCGTTTTTTTGTTTCATGATTAGCTTTGTCAAGACAACCCAGTAAGTAATTCAAAAATGATTATTAAATTTTTTTGAAAGTAATAAATATAAATAATTAAGTTTAAATTCTAGCAATGTAATCGAAGTAAATTGTAATCTGGGTTCGTGATCCAGTGGTATTTGTTCTGGGCTAAGGGCAGGAGAAGACGGGTTCAATTATCCCGCGGGGATAAGGGATTTTTACTAGGACCGGGTTTCTTTCTCCGATATTAAAATCAGGAAAACGTCGGATTGATCTTTTATTTTAGATACAATTACGAAAAAAAAGTAATGTAGAAAATTACTTCTAGATTATGAAATTTAATAAACTTTTTCTGTGGTGCATCTAAATAACAAAAGATAAAATTAGGAAAAAAAAAGTAATGTAGATTGTTATTTAGATGCACCACAAAAAAACTTTAGTAAATTTCATAATCTTCAATCAAAAGTGATTACTAGCATTACCTAAATTGTTGCGAAAATCTACAGGAAAATAACACTTAATATAGTCTCCAAAAATAAACTTAATTTTTAATCCACTTCTTAATATTATACAACAATATTTTGTGATCCCAACATTATATGACATGAAATTCTTTTTCTTCTTTTAAACATTTCAATGTGCTTCACCGTATTCTCACTTGAAGGTTACTTTTGAATGTATTAGGTAAAAAAAGAATTTTATCGCCAAAAAGTGAATTGTCGTTTACAAATTACGTTTTCGAAATAAACTCCTACATAGTTAAAAATATGTTTTGGTACCAAAATTCGGTCAGTTTTCCAAATTATTTATAAAGGAAGTTAATCACCGTTATACGTTAAAAGACAGAATAATATTACAGCTTGATCCAAATGTTATATAAGAGGGTATTATGTGTTTCTTCTTTCTGTTCTTTTTCACGAAAAGCTACGAAGTATATGCAGTATTAAAAAAAATAAATCTACTCGTATTTTCCAAATTCCGAAAGTTTCTTCCAAAACTTTAACAGAAATATGATAGATTTTATGAACAGGACAGTTTCATATAAGTTGATGGAATTTTAACAACAAACGTGCAGAAAATAATAATGAAATCACAGTAAGAAATTATATACGCACATAAGTAAATAATTTCCGCGCATTAAATTTGTTGTTATATGTATTCGTTTTCTATCATTTAATCCTTCATAAGCAATGAATAGTTTTCGAGAAAAAAAGTATTGTATTGTTTTTCAATGGAGTTGGGTTTGTTTTTTGTTTTGTGTTGTTGGAACAGTAAGATGCGAGAAAACGTATTGGAAATATTCATAAAATGAACCACAAAGAAGCAAAATAGGAAACGAATGATACAATAAAAGATATCAAACACACGTCAATAAATTAGCGAATGTGAATAACGTTAAGCCGCGCTGGTGTGGTCGAGCGGTCTCAGGCGTCGGTCTGTCGTGAGATCAATGTGCCAGCGCCCGGGTTCAAATCCCGGTAGCGAGCATGGATGTTTCAAAAATTTCCTTTCCTGTGTTGTAGCCTCTTCTTCACTTTCTCTTCGGTCTGACGTCATTCCTTAATGGCGTCCTGGGGAAGGCCACGGGAAACCACCCCAGTATCTTTCCCTTGTAATTCTAGGGAGTTAGCTAGGGGTTCGCCGTCTTGGGAACACTAGCGCTCCCTGGAGCACGGATGCTTCGGCAACGAAGCTCGCACTTCGGTGCGAACCGACCACACACGAATAACGTTAAACAAGGCTGCAAGAACAATTAATTGGATTTGCAATGCGAGCGCGCGTATAGTGTGGCATGCAGAATACGTACGTCTTAAAAAATATCTAAGTCATCCGAATGCAATTTTACACAGCCTTTCTTATTGACAAATGGCAAATTACAGGATATACAATTGATGTATGGAAAGCCGATGAAAATGCACTTGAAACTGCTCGTCTGTACGCAGAAAAACTTCCTGATCGACATACTGTATATTTGTCAAGATCCATTTGTCAATTTCTAAGAGACCATGGAACTTTTAAGCATCCGAAATCATCAGGGAGGACCAGAAATGAGAGGACAAATGATTTGGAAGAGAGGGTGCTGCAGGACCTCGACGAATAACCATGTGTCACTACTCGTCGAATTGCTATAGAAGAGGGAGTTAGTCACCACACAATTTGAAACATTATCCATGAAAATCTATTCATTCCTATCATTTTCAAAGAGTTCAATATTTAAATGAAGGAGGTTATACTTCTGTGAGTGGCTAAAACAGTTAGTAAATCCTCATTCCTTAGCAGAATTCTCTTTACACTTTGCTCAATTCACACGAAATAGAATCTTCAATTTACAGAACAATCATATTTGAGCGTACTAAAATCCACACGCTATTCACCAACAACGTCATCAAGTACAATTTTCAGTGAATGTGTGGATCGGAATTGTATGAAATCATTTATTAGGGCCATTTATTAGGGCCATCTTCCGAACAGACAAACCATGGAGGGTTATTTTTATTTCTTACAAAGTGATCTTCTTCAATTACTTGAGGATAATCCACTTTCCATTCACAGCACTATTTCATCGCCAGCACATTTTCATCGAATTTTTCAGTGTCATTTTCAAGATCAGTTTGATGGCAGTTGGATCGGTAGGGTAGTTCATGGTGTGAACTACCCCTCATCTTAATCCTCTGGATTTCTGTATTTCAGAATATTTAAAAACATTAATGTATACTAGTCCAGTTCGTTTTTTAAATCATCGCTCCCTATTTTGCTTATTTGTGGTTCATTTTATGAATATTTGCTATGCGTTTTCTCGCATCAAGCTGTGCCAACATCACAAAACAAGAAACAAACACACCTCCATTGAAAAATTATACAAGACGTCTTTCTTGAAAACTATTCATTTCTCTTTGATTTTCATGAAATGCATTTGTAGTAAGGTACATGGGCCAAATAAGGCCCGGTCTCAAATAAGGCTCATCCTTCGTTTTATTAATAGAACATTGACAATTTACCAAGATTAGTATGTTTCAGACAGGTCCTGGCTTCTAGCGGCTACACCAAAAATTAGGTCCGTTGAAGTGGATAATTTCACCATGTTTGTTTCAGTTGAACAGTAAAAGTTGCCCGAAGCTTTTGTCGTTACTATTTCAACTTAATTTGATAAATCGTCTCATTTTTTGGCAACTTAATATACATAAACATGTTTTATGTCATTTTAAAGTGTATAAATAGTAGAATAAGATATTGTATTTGATATTTTTCAGTTGACGTGCATTTAAATACTTTATAGTAAAACAATGAATGAAAGCGTGGGTTAACAGGGGGCTCCAAATAAGGCCCTCCACTGATGAAGGCCCATCAATTATATGTATGTTTTCTTATTATGAGCCTCATAAGCACATTCTATAACGTAAAGTAATTATATATAATGAGAAAAAATATAAAAACAATCATCAAAGCTAGTTTCAAATTCACAATTGTATAAATAAATTACTAATTAATTTCCTAATTAATTATTAATTTGTAGCTTAATATTTAGTCAGAATAAATGTTGGAAATTGGCTGTTTTCACTGCCAAGCTCTTGTCCCTGTGGGCGAGTTTGCCTGTGAGCTACAGACCTTAGGACTCCCGGAGGGAGTGCTGAAACACCCTGTATTTTATTTGATTTAAATTTAATTATATAATTATTTTGGTTTAAATATAATTATTCTAATTTAATTTATTTCTGCCTTTTTTTTTTCTTATATATTATTTATTTACACATGGATCTTAATTGGGACTAGTAGTGGGCCTTATTTGGCCGATGTACCTTAATATAAACAATTTAATTCTCAATTATGAAACTTTTTTCCCAAATTTCACATCTTTCATGATAGTTTTTATGAAGAGGAAGGTTTTATGCAATTTTTTGACTTTTGAAAGACTTTTTTTTTTTTTTTTTTTTTTTGTAGTTCCTTCGGAGTACGGAATTCCATATGGTGGTAAACGTATGTATTGCACAACAATGCATTTTACTTACTAATTTCTAAACCAAATTGTTTCTTGAACGGTTTGTTCTATTATATTTTGCCAAATGATCATTCAAAAACAGTTTTTACTAAGTGAATATTTGTTGCTATATAAAAGTGTTTATCGACTTGTATAGAAATTTTTTGTGCTTTGTTAGTTAAAAAAAAAAAACATCATAAATGAAAAGAAAACTATATTCAATAGTTGGAATCTTTATACTGTTTTTACCATTGAAACCATCTCAATCCGTTCTTTATCTAATTTTCTTTGCTTCGAACATAATATTGTTGGCATTCATTACATTCCAGAATATTCCTAGCGTGTTTGATAAACTGTAATCTGTTTTGTGAAACAGAATGGCGAAAAAGATATTTTAATAATAAAGAAAAAGTCCAGTAGAAAACAGTACTACAGGCAAATATTCATGCAAAGATTGCAGCATCACAATAACACAAAGAAAAGTGGTCTCCTTAAGACAATCTAAATCAATAAAATATTTTTAGACAGAAAAACACATTAGTTTAATATTGTTACGAAGATTTCTATATAAAATGATATTTGTGAGGTGATTATGATTTTTCCAGAATGAAAAAAAAATTGCCAAAATAAATCAATTTTGTTTCCTTTTTTTATTTTTATTTATCTTCTTATAAAACTTTTTTGTTTAAAAATGTCCATTAATGTGCGGGTTTACATTTTTTTTTAAAATTATCCTGCGCACTTAATTAAAACGAAAGTGTATTTACAATTAAAAAATGCTCTCCACTGAGCACTCCCAGATAGCTGACCGGACATCGTTGAGGAGTAACCAGGTATACATATGAAAATACAATCAATTAGATATTCGTAGCGGAACAGGGGTGTTGGAACCCCGTAAAATCCAATCATCAATGATAAGTGAAGACTTGGCCAACATCATGACCGACCGACAAAACAAAATAACACCAAACCCGAACACATGGATCTGTTTGTTTACAAATACAAGCACTTTGATAATGGATATCAACAAAAACACGTTGAAAATAGATGTCAACGTGGAAAGCCATATTCTAAGATGTTGTTGACTGATAATTGTTCGTTGTAACAATGACGGGAAGAAGCAATGGAAACCGATTCCTTACACTCTCTGAGAAAATTATTCTCGGCAACCGTTAATTTCTTTGGACTGCTAAAATTGGAAGAATGTCCAATAATGGCAACATGTGATACAGTAGTGTAATTGAAATCTCTTTTAAATCATGCACGACGATGCTCGTTGAATACACTCCCCGAGGGACATCCTCGAACCCCCAATGTAATGGAACTTATTATGGCGACAATTAAGGGAACACACGGCCCCTTTCACCCGATTCCGTGGAATCTTAGTCTTCCTATGGTTACAAATACAATTAGTTGTAGTGCGACATATAGAGGTATCTACAACTCCATCTTTCCTCTAATGCTTATTGTGACGGGACAAAGGGGTAAAGTGCTTATTTGGGGTTTTCCCACGTACCTGCACCAAAATAGGTGGTGGTACAGAAAGTGTGGGTGGTTTTGGTTTATTTCTGTAGTAACGTTGGGCGCCAACCAAGCACTCGGCTAGGTAAAAAAAAACTTCCACTTACCCCCTCCACAGTGTCACACCCCAGCAATTAACCCAATCTTCTCGGGGGGGGTAGGGAGCCACACCTTGCGTCCACGGTGTCAAAAGAAAGGCTTAACGCATGTTCAACATGTGAAATTCAACAACGTTTATTCAAATGAGCGAAAATGATAGACTCCGAAATGATGGGTACAGCTAAATGCGAAGTTATGGCTTTAACTAACTTAATTGTGCGTACCAAGGGAATTCTCGCACGTGGCGCTGAACAGAATAACTTTCCTACGAATTACTAACGTTTCTTGGCGAATTGCGTTTAATAAATTTGAAATTAACTTTAAACTCACACGAGAAGTTGTAACTGATAAATAGCTCACTTACACACTTGCTTCCATGCGGGTGTACACGCATACCCCGTTTCCTGTGTATTGATAGAGTTCGCCAATTGGAAATTAGCAGTATTGAACTTTCGAAGTTACGGTCTAAGCTTTTCCTAACTAGGATAACTTATTATTAACACTTCCTATTCTAAATGTGCGCTGAGTCGTTCTCGACTTCAGCCACGTAGTAATAAAAATGTAGCTGCCTAAACTTATGGCGTCCGCGCAGAATTGCGGAAAAGTTAGCAAAGCTAACTGAAAAATAAACGAGAGAGACAGCTCTCGTAAGCAAGCAATAGCAAACGCAGGAAACAGTGAAGAGAGAGTAGAAAATGGAAAATAGAGACTCCCCTCTTGGATGCACGGCCTTAAGTCAACTATGATCGTGGCGCCAATACCACGTCATACTCTGCCGGCTAATCAGATCACAGGAATCGGGATCCGTCCAAGAGCGGTCGATTCCATCACATGGGGTGACGGGGTAAATGTCAAATCTCGCTGTTGCTTCATGACAAATACAAACGCAATTCAGAAAAGTTAAGAATTCCTTTTAAAATAAATTATGAATTAAATTTGTTAAATCAACTAAATTCACTAAGCTTAAGAAAAACCAATTATTTAACCTAAATTAATTGAAGGTTCACTATTCTAATCTCTCCAACTTAAGAACTTTAAATATTAAATTAAATTAAATTAAAATTAAGTTGAAAGCTAAAATTAAACAAACACATTTTCATTGCTCTTCGCCTTCAAGTAATCATTTCGGAATATTTTCTTAATTTACATTTTTTTCTTTTGAAGCTTTACAAAAATAACAATTAAAAATTCGATATTTCAACAATGGACAGTGCATATACGAGTGTAGTCACATTATAGATGACAGGAAAAGTGCAGGGGGGAAATCTACTGAAATACAGTACATTTCTCAATCGGTTGTTGAATCAAAGACGTATTATTATACATCTTGAGAAGAACCAAGCGCGTATGACTAGATTTAAAAATTGAGGAGAGAAACTATTAGCAATATAATAGACAAAATGAAATCCAATTCACGTTCAAACAGTTCATTAGTGCTGAAATTCAGAAAGGCCTTACGAATTGCCATATGAACAATGTTAACCTTAGAACCAAAGGGACAGAAAGAATCAAAACTTAAAGTAATCTGAGAATGGTTCGGTTTACGGAATACCTTAGGGGAAAAAGAGCCATCCATATCTTTAATTCGATTCATATTCGATTCATATTCCAACAATTCGATTCATATTCGATATCAAAAGATAACACTGAATCAAAACTATTAAATGTATCCTGAATTTTATCCTCTGCTGATTCTTCAGAATAAAAGAGAAATTCGTCAAAGTGTTGCATGAGGATAGGGAACCGGATATGACCAATATCTAATGAAGAAAAGGTCATATCTTCAATTGGCCACTCCGCCAATTACGCAGATACGGACAAACCCATGAAAAGGCCTGAATGTTGTCAATGGTAACACATCTTATATTCAAATATCTGTATTTGATACATGGTCCTAACTAAAATGGTTATCAAGTTCCAAAATAGGAATATAACTTTAATTTGGAATTACAATTTGACTTTTTTACCATCTGGAAAAATTCAATTTTGTCACACAATTACAATTTCTTCGTCATCCACATCAGGACAACTCTGTGTTATAACCGGAGCAAAGCACGCGTGTTTTTGCTACTATTTTGCTAGATTAACTTTATCAGTTCGTTCTTATTTCTCTTCTCAAATTTCTCTTCTCCAATAACTCTATTATTGCACAAAACGAAGGAAATTGAACAAAAATGAACGGAATTTCTTTCTCAACTATTTTATTACTATTCATTTAACCCTCACGAACAGTACAAAGTAATTAAAAAATCAAATTTCCATGCTACTCATCAAACTTTTCAAATATTTAGAAATAAACTTAAACCGTACATTAAATAGGTGGGCCATATAAATATAAAACTAACGTTGTAACCCTATTCACTTTTCTCTTTTGAATAGCGCTGAGAAATCCAGTTGGTAAGTTTCTGTTGTAATAATATTAAAAAAAGCAAATATAAATCAATATAAAAATAATTAGTTACCTAAGATTAGGAGTGGAAGTACAGAGTTTGAAAGAACTAGAATGGCTTTGAACTATACGGAAAAGATGAAAGAAACGCAAAAAAAAATCCATATATGTTCCTGTTACCAAGTAGAATAATTGTGAAATATATAGATAATTCAAATAGTCAATGCCTGAATCTTTACAAAGTTTGAACATACAGAATTTTGTAAAAAGCTTATTAATTTTTTTTATTAATCAAGTTTTTTTTATTCCTCACTTCACAATTTTAAAACACAGTTTAAATTCGTTTTCTTCTAACACGTATGTATCCAAGAACCAAACGCTAAGTAAATTGTGAAAACATCTTTCAGAATAAAAATTCTGAATTGCCGTTATTTCTCATCTTTCTTCAAAATATGCTTAACGAAATTAATGTGTTTGCTTTTTATTATTTCCTGAAGCAAATTATTAAGAAGCAATAACTACATTTTTTTTTAAAAAAGATAGATATCTTTACTTTTTTTTAATGCATTTTTTCGGTAATTCTTTGTTCTAATTTTTGTCTTATTTCTAAAGAAAAATACATGTAAAAAGAAATCTGAATTTTACTCTTAACTAAAAATTATTAATTTACTTTATTTTACCTTTAACTTTAAAAAACAATGAACTCCTGAGGAACCACTGCGCTTCCCATGATCATTCCTATTAGCCTCAGTACGGAGACGTTGTTGTTTTACTGGTGACTGCTCCTGGCTGATGATCCCCAAAGAGCGTGAAACAGCTGTTCCAGGATGTCACTTGGTAAACAATTTGGTCTCCCCATTGTTACTTTAGTGTTTACATATAATCTCTGGTTCAACAATATAGTGAGGTAATAACAGTTGAATCACTACCTATACTTTGGAGTTATAAATGATTCATCTTTGGGGATCTAGTTACAAATTGATTTGTGTTGTATGTTGTTTTTCTTATGATAATTCTTTTGAATTCTTATTGAATTTGATAAATTAGAAAAATTAGTTCTTATTATAAGAATTGTTTTGTTTTGTTTTTAGGTTGGGACGGGAATTCGATGCTTCTAATTGACAACCATCTTTTATGATAGAATAGATCACTTTAAAAAAAAAAGCACTTCTTTAAAACAAATGCCTACAAAAAGATATTTTGAATTATTTAATATCTGAAATCTAAAGTTTCATTTCAGAAAATATTTCTCTTTTAAAATAAAACGTAACTATGAAAAGCTTAACAATTTTCTATAAAATGGTAAAGAACTCCTGATAGATTTTAGCTAAAAAGATGATTTTAGAATGAAAATATTGTAATCATTCATTATTATTGGCATGTAAGATATGAAAATCTATATTTCTTCATACCCATATTCTAAACTATGCTTCATATTTCATAATTAATTTCTTTAATTAGTTGTGGATTGTTACTCACTTCATAATGAATGTTAGGGAACTAAAACAATCTTTCCTCTACGAAATCATCAATCATATTTTAATATCCAGCAAAAAATTTTTGATTTTATTTTTCATCAATGTTCAATAATTATAAAATAAATAATTTTAATATATGTTTAATATATAACATAATAAGTTATATCATTTTAATTAACTTATTTGATTTTTTGTTATTCATAACCATTATAATTGAAGGGCCCAGTGGAAAAGGCGCCCATGCCTCATCTATATGGATTTTGAATTTTGGCTATCCTCAAGGAGATTCTGCCGTCAATTATCTATTCCATCAACCATAATTTACAGTTCACCGTCTACTTTCACTATCAGTTTAAATATTTACAAGGAGACACCAATTCTCTACAGACAATTATTTTTTGTGAAACTTAATTTCCTGCAAAATTTTCTTTTTGTGGCATGTACTTCTTTTCCATTGAGCCCTTCAACTGTACTACAAAACTAGAAAAAGAACAAATTATCATCTAAAAGATAGAAGAGCATCATTTAACGTATTTAATTGAATATTAAAATTTATAAGAAAATATTTCTCTGAATTTTGAGTTTATTCACTGGGCAATCATCTTCATTACTTCTTTTTAAAATAAGGTATTTTTCTCTTTATTTCTTAGGTAGGACAATGAGTAAGTAATCTAAAATCATCTTTTAAAATAAAATTAATAACTAATGTGAAGGAAACAGATTAAGGAAATAAAGACAGTTCAGTTTCCTAAAAAAATAAAAAAAAAATTAATATTGGAATTTTACAATATTAGTTTATGTATTACATTTAACACAGCTTAATACAATGCTACCTATAAATAAGTTAACATTATACTTTTATATTTTTGAAATAATTTAATGTTTGGAGACAATTTGTGAATACATGCCAATCTCAATTATCCCAATTAATGAATTTCTAGGAATTAGAATTTCTAGGGCAAAGGTTTCTGGACTTTAATTAAACTTTTCCTGTAATTATAATAGATTCCAAAGATGCTATTTAAGTAATTCCTTATATTAACATTTTTTTTCCTGAAGTTTTTGTTTCTTTTTCAAATAACATATATCACTTAAGAATATTATCAAACTGTTTTACTTTAATTGAAGGGCTGAGATCCATAATGGGCCAAGTGCCATTATTTGACCGTTTGCAATTACTCGAGGATATTCCACTTTTCATTCACAGCACAATAAGCTACATGGTGCGCCAGCACATTTTCATCGAATTGAACAGCGCTATTTACATGATCAATTGGGTGGCAGATGGATCGGTAGGGGTGCCCCACGGCGATGTCCATTATTTGTATTGACTCTTATAACAGTACAATTTACAGTTTTTAGGGCATTGGTGTTTGGAGGTGTAAATGTTAGTATTATAAGTGAGTAAATTTTGTGTTCATATTTAGAGATTACTGATGCATTTTAAAGACACTTATTTACAAGTAGGCCTATATTGGAGCATTGTCGTGTTTAGGGGTAGGGTGACAAATAATTATTTAAGAAATTATATAAGTAATATTGTAAATTTATACAACATACATGAGATGTATTTGTATTTGAAGTTGATTTTATGTAATAAACAAATAAGTAATATGTGTACATTCATTGTACATTCTAGTACAGTGTTGTACTAGTTGTACATTCACTGAAGATGGTACGCCTAGACGGAGCGAAACTAGTCTGATTCTAATTGCATATATTTGTTTTAATTTTTTTAATTTTATTCTTCTTAGACTGTGTGTTGACTCCATATTTTTATTGAAATTGAAATAAATAATATCTTGCCTTATTTCTTCGGCAATTATTATTATTATTTTGTTATGACGTTAAATGAAACCCAAAACGAAAAATTTAAATTTTATCTTAATGAAAAACATAATTATAAATAAAATCACTTTTTTGGCTGAATTATTTCGTTTGTTAGCTTTGATACTAAGATACTTAAAATCAGAAGACCAATTCCTTGATTACAGTTTTTATCGTTACTTAAATTGAGGCTAATTAATTAATTGAGGCTAAAGTAACATTAATCTCATACTTAAAACATTTAATTTAAAACAAATGGCAGATTGTTCTTTTCATTGCATAGGAAATTGTAACTCTTTGTTTTTATTTTGTGAAAATTACTTTTGTGAAAATTATCAGTAATTTTCATACACTTTCAGTATTCACTAGAAATTGCTTGTTCAAAACATTGAAGGCTTTTCTAACAAAATAGATGAAGAGCAACATTATTTAAATTATCACGTAATTTATTTCTGACGTCAACAAAAGATTGTCTTCAGAGATACCTTTTCCTATCTACTGGAATGGTGTAATGCAATTTATAATTTAAAGACAAAATGAGGATATTAAAATATTTTGTTTTTTTCATTATTTAGATATACCGAGGGCGCCAGAGGATTCATATTACCGTGTCCCTTTGTATCCTTCCTTTTACCCATCAGGTAAATACTTCAAAAATAAAGAAATATTATCTCAATGTAAATAGAACTTGTTTCAATTGATTCATTGTTGATATACTTTTGTAGATGCTTAAACAATATGAAGCCATTTTTTACCGTTTGGTTGATGTCAAATATATTCAAAACGTATCTCCCCTTACCAAATCAGAAACATGAATACATGTTCTCTTGTGTTTGCTCTTCTAACTCGAATTAGAAGTAGAAATTAGTTGCCTTCATCAAATCCTTAACAATTCCTTTTTTACTTTTTAAATCAAAAATCTCTAGTTTTTAATAGCGCTTTCTATTGGACTTTCCTTCCTTTTTTCTTTTCACTGTTACCTGTAATTATGAAGTATTTTTCTATTTCTCCATTTACACTTTTTTTCTTCGGCCTAAGATGCTTTTGCGTGATCTTATTACTGCAATTTCCTAATTTAATAAATCTTACTTCGGAACTCCTATAATGTTGAATATATGTGTATAAGGACATTCATTCGACACTATATCTCCAGTAAATATCTTCTTTAATACAATATTTCGTTTCTTAATACTAGAAACTTCTTCAGGCTAAGCGAGGACAGGAAAATCTTTCCTCTTCTTCATCTAGAATTCGTTAGTAATGTAAATAATCAACTTTAAATTTCACAATTCATTCATATATACTCATTAACAAAAAAACGACGCACCTAGAAGGAGTTGTCCGATGGATACAAAAATGGGTGGAGAGGAAGATTATGCACAGAACAGACAATGATTAAACTTTCAGACAAATTGAATGATTTATTTCAGAGCTACATAGTTACAAAGTAACGAGCTCAATAAGGTGTTGACCCACCTCTACTTTGGATGCAAGCTGCCACACGACGTGGCATAGAGTGATAAAGCTCCCTGATGGTCTCCTGCGGTATTTCTTGTCAAATTTGCTCCAATTATCGGGCTAGGTCATCCACATTATCTGGTGGATGCAGTCGCCATCCCATCATATCCCAGACATGCTCGATTGGAGAGAAAACTGGGTATCTGGCTGGCCAAGGAAGTGTTTCACAAGCTGCAAGACAGGTCATAGCAACACGTGCCGTATGTGGTCTGGCATTATCTTGCTGAAAAATAAGGCCAGGGTACTGCAAAAGGAAGGGTAGCAAAACAGGTCTCAGAATGTCGTCGACATACCGCTGTGCTGTAAGTGTGCCGCTAATGACAACCAAAGGGGTCCGGCTATCAAGGGAAATGGCACTCCAGACCATAACTCCTGGTTGAGGGCCTGTGTGGCGTGCAATAGTGAAAGCAGGATCGGCACGCTGCCCTGGGCGTCTCCAGACACGTCTGCGACGATCGTCAGGACACAGTTGGAAGCGGGATTCGTCGCTAAACACTATACGTCCCCAGTCAGCATCATTCCAACCGGATCGAGCCAAGCACCACTGTAATCTGGCCCGACGGTGTGCAGACATGAGTAGCAGGTGGCGTAGCGGTCGGTACGAGCGTAGATGTCGCTCTCTCATCCGTCTGTGAATGGTCATGGTGGACACTCTTGTGCGGGTCGCACGTCTGATGGTTGATAACGATGATTGAGGCGCTGTGACAGCTGACCTGACAATCACTTTATCCTCCCGCTCTGCTGTGGCCCTAGGTCGACCGCTACCTTCATAACGCTGAAATCTGCCAGTGTCCACCCATTTCTGCCAGCATCTTCTAATCGCCGCATTACTTCGACCTATATGACGAGCGATTCTCCGATTTCCCCAACCTGCCTCTTTCAATCCAATGAGACGACCTCTTTCAAACTCTGACAGTTGCACGTAATGAGCTTACGGCGAGGCATTTTTTCAGTCGTTGAAAGGTATCCTAACTCGCAATGCAACAGAAATTTTTACCATCAGATTGAGAATCGCTTCTTATATTCACCTGCTGAATGCGCAGTTCCGATGCTCTGTAGTTCTCGCTATTCATTCATTGAACACCAAAGTTTAATCATTTGCATGGGCGGTCCCAATGTCTTTGCCTACGAAATTTCATTAAAATCGGACAACTCCTTCTAGGTCGTCGTTTTTTTGGGTAATGAGTGTATAACGTACTCTTACTAATAATCTATCACTACAACATAATCTTACTAACAGTCAAATCTACAGTAATATACAACAACTCATCAATATGACATAATCTTTGCTAAGAAATATATTAAAACCTCGTTAATTCGTCATTCAAGGGACCAAACATTTTTGACAACTTAAGTGGAGTGACGATTTAGGCGGAGTGGGAATTTTTGAAAAAAAACCCAACCAAAAAACACTGAAATACAGTATTTTCATGAATTGCTGTAGGATTCGGTGCGAAAATCAAGATTTTCAGAAATCAATACATGCAAATGAATGAGTGGAAAATAAAAAAAAAAAAAAACAGTTTTAGTAGTTATCACATTTTAATCTTTTTAAAAGAAAGGCAATGTCTGTCTTTGAAACATTCAACCATTGCTGCCGCCGAAATCTTCAATGTTCAACTCCTTAGCAATTTCCATGGCTTTTTCTTTGAGAATCACGGCAGAAATCGGCACTTTTTCGATCTGGCATGTTTTAGCCATCGAATTAAAACCTCCTCGATCTCGTCAAACTTCGACTTCCTCATTCTCTTTCTTTTGTTTTTGCAGTCAGCTCCTTCAATTACTCGTTTCGATGAAAGAATATTGTTTAATGTGGTGGTCCTGGGAATATGGTGTTCTTTGGCAAAAGCTGTTTTCGAAACATTTGATTTTTCAAAAAGTGCAATTAAGTCTTTTTTTTCTTTAAAAGTTGATGAGGTAAGTTTTCATTTCCCTGGCATGTTAAAAAACGTAATCGAACCAAGAAATTGCAAGAGAAAAAAATAGCCCTTACAGCGGGGCTTACTCACTATGAAATGAAGTCACACTCAGGAGCGGTCAAGAAAAACGTCTACACTCGACAGAGTTGCGGCGAGAAGTGTGCTTCGAATGATTAGCAGCGAGATTCCAAGAACCCAAATCCTCCGAAGGGGTAGGAAAGGAATGAAGTGTCAGGCATGGTCGAAAATTCCCCTTAAAGGCTTGGATTTCTTAGAGAGAAGGGGCGGGGCCGAAAAGACAACAGGATGGCATGCAAAATGGAGAAGAAAGATGATTTTGATCATTTTTGGGGGTGACGAGTTATCCGGAATAGAATTAAATTTGGTGACGGGTAAAGGAAGGTTATTTTACATTATTGTGTATGAGACCTTGTCGGAACCAAAGGAAAACGACGACTTAAACGGAGTGACGACTTATCCGGGTGACGACTTAACGAGGTTTTACTGTAAATCTTTAGTAATCACATCTTTTTTTATACATTATGACGAGATGCATGTTGCGTAGCAAATTAAGATGAATTTTGTATTTAAAATATAAAGGAAAAGTTTTAGTTTTTTAATATTGTTATCTGTCGATTTGTCAATCACCTGCTTCACCCTTAAACCATAGGCAGATGGACTCCGCCTTGCCTCGTTTCTCTATCTCTTACTCACCTCTAGTTGAACATTCCAGAGGTGAAGGCGAGGCCTGAATCGCGGATATAAGGCGGAGGTTGTGCGGAGAGGAGAGAGAAAGTGTGGGCAGTAGCCCAAGAGAGGATCGAAGTTCCCGAGCTCCGAAGAAGTAGGATTGAGAAGAAGAAGCTACCCAAGAGCGAGGATTGCGAACCCGCTCTCCCGTTGTCGAGCCATAGAAGACCGCCAGACGTTAAGGATACTGACGGCAAAGAAGAAGCTACCCAACATCGAGGATTGCGAACCCGCTCTCCCGTTGTCGAGCCATAGAACACCGCCAGACGTTAAGGATACTGACGGCGAAGAAGAAGCTACCCAACAGCGAGGATTGAGAACCCGCTCTTTCGTTTTCGAGCCACAGAAGACCGCCAGACGTGAAGGATACTGATGGCGAAGAAGAAGCTAGCCAACAACGAGGATTGCAAGCCCGCTCTCCTTTTGTCGAGTCGTAGAAGATGGCAGCCGGAGAAGAAGAAGCAACCAACAGCGAGGATGGCCAGTCCGCTCTCCCGCTTGTTCGACAGTGAGGACCGTCCAAGAAAACCAGGACCTCGTAGATCCAGAAGAAGAAGATAATGAAGTTCCCATCCACCAGATCACAAGAAATCCCCCCATCTGTTCTGAACATTTTTAGCTATCAATAAAATTGTCAGGCAACAATATTTCAAATATTCTTGTAATATTTAAACAATTTTCTTTAATTAATTTAAACATTTTTCTTTAATTAATTTAATTTTGTCAAAATGCAAAAAGCTTAGGCTTAGCTTTAGTTTTAGAAAGAGGTTTTCTTTTTGTGATTTCTGCAACGACAGCTGGTGATTGCGTCATCTCGCCCCTGCAGAGTCCGTGGAAAGGTCAACTTTCCATATAAGGACATGGGATCTTTCCAGCGATGTGGTTGACTTTTCAGTCGATGACTCATAATTTTCTAAAAAATCCTATAGGTCAGAATGACTTATTTAGTAATAATCAGTTTATCGACCCCTCATTGAAGGAGAATTTTATGTGTTTTGCATAAAATGCGTTGTTTATTTAAGCAAGTGTTTAGTGAGGATCTCTCTCTCCGGCAGTAGCTTCCAGCGGATAAGGTCAGGAAGACTTGCCCTTTCACCTTAGCGTTAGACCGCCTGGGTTAGGTGTGTGTTTCCACGCCTTTTACTATGTCATTCAACACGAGACGCTATAACGGCAGTTTGTGATTGTGTTAAAATTTAGTGAGTTTAGATAGGACCGGGTACCAAGGATTAGCCCGTCTACCATCATTAAACTTGTCGAGCGCAGTTAATCTCCATTACCGGAGTTAAAAAAAGAAAAAAACGTATTAGTGCAGTTTGAAACCAGCGAAGTGAGTTCGGGTTCCTACTATGATTAATATAGTGCTTCGAGAAATATAACAGTGCGATAATTCTAAATAATTTAGTACAACAAAATGAAAGTTAGTGGAGCAATAGCATAATATCATTTAAAAAATCAGTGCAATAGTGAATGAATTAGTGCTTCAGAAAGAATCCTAAGATGACAGAGGACAAGTTAGCGCATATTACAAAAAGTTTAATTAGTGCGACAGAAGCAAAGCCGCGAGACGGAATTTTAATTATAACCTCTGATACTGATCATTAACTGTGAGAATAGTTTGAAATAGGACACAAGTGAGTGTTTTAGTATAGTAATGGATTAATTCATGCGAAGTCAGCCGGAATCCAGTTTAAGAGGAGCGATTACAGATAAGCTATTATTTTCGCATTTCAAGCCACGTCTCCAAGATCGGAGAGTTGTGTAATTGTTAAAATCGGTGTTAATAGTGTCAATAATGGGATTACTGAGAGATTCAGTCGTTGATGTCCAATGGAAATTTGTTAATAAACAAGAGTTTCTTGTTGTATAAGAGTTGTATGTGCTTGAGTGTTTATTGGATCAGTATTGACCCCTACATTCCGAGATGGCCGAGTTAGTGTAAACCGGGGTGACGGAAGGGAGATAGGCGACCGACGACTGCCCAGGACGTGAAGACAGAAATTCATCAGAAGTTACACCTGGTTGGCGCCCAACGAACGAGAGGAGTTGATCTCAGCAGAGGCCAGCGTCGCGTCCCGTCATTTTGATTATCATCATCCCCCTTTGGTATTTGCGCACGTAGCACAGCATTCATACAACACATGTTAATGTCATACCGTTACATATATATATTTACATATTTTATTGAAATGCTCATAAGCTATAAATCGCTCACTTTTTAAAACTTGTTTTTTTTTCATCCATGGTATTAATTTTATTAAACACGATGCAATCAGAGTCTGTCTTTTTCTTCTTGTATTTGAAAAAGAATATCTAGGTTCAGAATTATGTCCTGTAACCCTACAGTGTTCAACCCAATCAGATAGATTATGTCTTATTATTTTAAAGTCACTGACGTGTTCGATTATGCTCTATCTTAATGTTCTACCTTTACTACTGTAATAAATTTCATGGCAATGTCTGCATTCTAATTTATAAACTATGCCCATAATATTCATTTTGTTACTTTCATCTTTTTTCTTGTGTTTTATAAATCGGTTGGCCTTATAATGTAAAAGTCTAATTTTATTTTATTTACGTATTTCGCTCATTGATTTCATAGTTTCTATTCCTAATGGTAACTTAAATACTCCTTTGTAATTAATATTTTCTTTTTTTTTTTGTTTGTTTTCAATTTCTAAAGAATTCATTAATTACTTTATTATCAAATTTTTCTGGGTATTCGTTTTTTCTGAATGTGGTTTTCATTTTATTAATTTTATCTTTCCATAATTATTTTTTTAACATAATTCTTGAATAAAGCTTTTTTATGTTTAAACTAAGAACAGAGTAAAAATTTATTAAATGATTAGTCTTCATTTCTTTTTCGAAATGTACATAATAATGTTATTTCATGTTTGTTGTTTTGTATATGTCTAAAAACGGTAATTTACCTTCAGTTTCTTCCTCTTCAGTGAATTTTAAGTTTTCATCAGCAGCATTATTATAGTTATAAAATTGAGAAAACTGCTTAATCTAATATTCACTCCAAAATATCAGGATATCGTCAGCATACCTTAAGTACCTATTATTTTAAAATAATATTTTATTATTTCGTTCCATTTTAAAATTTTCTTGTGCTCTAGAGAATTCATATAGATGTTACAAAGGATACCTGATATGCGGTTTCCCATGGGAAATCCTCTAACTTGTTTGTAAAATTTATTTTTATTTTCAAAATAGCTATTGTCGCATATTAATTGTAAGATTTTCATGTATGTTTCTTTCTCTATGTTAGATTCTGTAAGAATATTTCCATTATCATCCCCAGATATAATCGGTCAATTCCAAAGTCTTCTTAGCTGGAACATTTTTTGTACATATACGTCCATGGTGTATAATCTAATTTTGTTCTTATTTTTATATCTTTTTTTCTTTTATGCAAGTAATCAAATCAATAGTGGGTTTTACTAATAAACATATTGCTGTATTATTTTTTTTTACATTGCACATAATTAATAGCTTTGTCCATTTTTAATTTCTGCACTTCTTTTTCATTTTTTATAGAGTTTATATGTAGAGTCTTCCTTTATTTCACAATAATCTTCGGATTAAATTATTTTGATAAATTTTTCTTCATATTCTTTTCTATCAATGATTACTAATTTATTACCTTTGTCTTATTTAAGGATGCGTCTATTACTGTCTTCTGTAATTTTCTTTATTAATTTCGCAAATTAATATTCAAAGAATTAACATTAAAGAAAACATTAAAGAACATTAAAGACAATTTAAGAAACGTTAGGAAAATAAGAAAGGAAAAACACGTGGACATTGAGAAAAAAAGATTCAAAGAAAAGAAAAGTAGATATACGGATTCGAACCGACAACCTTCAGTATATCAGTCCGAAACATTAACCATCAAACTATAGCTAACAACTGAAATAAGATGGTTGAATTTCTAATGTTTAAGCTAATACCGGGAATCCAATAAAACAATGCCAAATATCTTGAACATTGGGGGGGGGGGGGGTTAGCCCTTGAAAATACCCTATTCCTATGTTGTTTGGGCTTCTGAACACGATGGTGAAATCCGTTTGTTGATCCGACCTTTCATTCGGGATTTGTTAGGGGGGGACAGCCACGGACGGACGGAGAGGACAAGCGCAACAGCTACCGATTTTGGTCGCTATCACAATAGTTCCCAAATGGGTCCCTAAAAAACTCCTACATAATCCACAACCGTGCTTCTGACGACGAATAATAGTGCAGCTAAAGAGGTGCCCGATGGCATTAGGTCTTACTAACGAAGCAAAGTAAAAAATAAATATTTTTATTTGATATAAAGAAAACTTTTTCTATAGATGATGTATATTCATAAAAAAAAAGGTAACTAGATATTTTGTAAGAATTCCTTCTTCACAATCCGTCTTCCTGTACCACATCCCAAATAAGACATCTTATTACTTATTTTAATCCAATGACAAATGATTCATCTGCTTTTAACTCGTGTAGGGAGATAGGAAGAATAAATGTTAACGTAGTTTAGCGTTAATTTCGTACCTTAATTGTTGAACGATTTGTTTTATGTGTTTATTTTATTGGTATTTAACCATTCTACTATAATTTCTGAATTTTATAAAAGTTGGAAAAAATTTGAAAAAGCAGTGTGTTCTAAGATGAGTTCATTATAATAAGGAAAACAAAGTTTTGTCAATGCCATAAATCTACTTTCACTTAATTGCTCGATTAAAACTTGATCACCACAATATTTAATACAGTGCTGATTGACAAGTAATTAAAAAAAAGAAGAAAATGATTAAAAAAAGGGAGATAGACATTTAAAATTAAAAACAGTTCCTTCTGTAAAGAATCATCTAACCATCACTGCTGTGATTATTTACCTCAGTCAATAACTCCTTAACTTCACTCATGAGCAGAAAATATCTCTTGTTCTCTATACAGGTTCATGACAACAATTTGCTATTGATGGATCATGATCCTCAATCATTCCTGGTTGAATTTCCGTTTCCGAAGTGCTATAACCAGTAAAGTAACTGAGATAGTTAAATTTTGATTAAGATAGGTCAGCGCTTTAAATACTGTGTTATTTAGATTGTAAGATTTAAAGAAATAAATTTTTATTTAGATCCAATCTCAATAAAGAGACATTTACATTTCATGATTGTATGTGTTTTATTTCTGCAGATCCTTTTCAATTCGTAAATTTTAAAAAGAGGCACTATAAGAAATGAAGGTAATGTAACTTGCCAACTAGATAATATTGTACATTCATTCACTAAATTCATACTAATTAGAAGAGTTTATACTAAAGAACTATATTAGGATAAATAATAATTTAAATAACAATTATACAAAACTTTGTCAGGAAAGTATGATGACTAACTTATATTAGGGTAAATAATAATCATAATTTCCTGATACTTTCCTGATGATTTCCTTGTATAATTTTTTGATTAGTTACTTTGTTTAATTAATGTATTAATCATCGTTTTCATCAATGCTTCCTCGTATCATTAAAAACTTAATTATAACTTAACGTTAGTTTCAGTAAACAAAAAAATGTAGAATTTTTTTAATATAATTCAAAAATGATTTGTTTCATGATAAATACTTGTTTGAATAAAGTAAATTTTAAATTGGAAGTTCTTTGATGTGATGAAAGTCATCTTAAATAAATAGTCTTTTTATGTTATCATTAATTTATTTGTTCATTCAAAACAACAAAAGATTATCGCAGATTAAAGAAAGCGTAATCATTAAAAGGATTTCAAAAAAAATTATTATTATATTTTTACTGACTTTCAAGTTGAAAATTCAACTTAAAATGTTTTTTGCTTTAAGTTTTTTTTCATTATTTCTATAAAAACAATTATTTGGAAATATTGAACTCTTTTTACTGTCGTAATCTTATGAAATTTTCCAGCTTTATGTTCTATCTAAAATCTTCATTAAAAATAAAATATTACTATGAAATAATTTTTTTTATCTTAGTAGTTTTATCAGATTTATAAAAAAAATCATCAATTTATCATTTATTTATCTGAAAATAGTTCGGAAAAGATATCTTATCAAAATCATGACTTTTCATCCATTTTCTTTAGTAATATCGCAATCTTAAGACAAGCTTTCAAAAGCAACACAATACTTACGGTCTTGTCGTTTAGGTTTATTTCTTATCTATGTGACCTTAAAGGTCTGTTTAATTTTTTATGATTATATAACTTTGGAATCTAGTAATGCCTACTTCGACTTCTCAAACGCTTATAAATGAAGCAAAGTTGCTATACTTTATTAGAGCTAAATCTACAGCAAAGGTTTCTGTGAACTTTCACTCAAAATAGCAAAAATTATCACAAAAAAGAATAGCAAATGTCCAACACGAATTATTTTTTTTCATTTCAACAATATCAAAGGCTTTTTTAGTTAACAAGAGATATTTAACTACATTTATTGATCAACAATCAAACAATCATATTGTTGATAACAAAGTAAGTTAAATAACTTTACTTCTCAAATAACATAATATTGATGATGATTAGTGACTCAGTCCGAAGACTGCTTAGGATGAGGTGTACGATATGTTTCCATCTGTTTCTATCCTCCGCCATCCTCTTCAGTTCGAAAAAGCCTCTAACTCCTAAATCCTTAAACATTTGTGTAATAAAATTATTGCGGGGTCTTCCTCTTCCTCTATTTTCGCTTGGAATCTTCCCCTCTAGGACTCTCTGTATAGGATTATCATGTCTCAATATATGTCCCAGCCAATTTAATCTTCTTTTAATTATGGGTATAATCCTAAAATTAGGTAAAAAACTACATCTCTTTGATATATTTCATTTAATATTGGTAATATTTCGCGGAATTTGTATCATTCCACTTTTTCAAACCTTTTCTTTTAAAAATAACAATGAGTCACTCATTGTTATTTTTAAAAGAAAAGGTTTGAAAAAGTGGAATGATACAAATTCCGCGAAATACTCTACCAATATTAAATGAAATATATGCGTATAATTTTCTTTTCTTCATTCACTATTTCTAATACCTCATTATTTCTCTATCTTTCTGTCCAGCAGATTTTTTTTTCCATTATATGGTAGCACCACATCTCAAAAGCTTCTAAATATTTATTTTCCTTAGTGTTAAGTGTCCATGTTTCCGAGTTATTAACGCAACCGATCAAATATAAGTTGTTAATATCTTTTTCCTTAGGTTAATATCTATTTTTTTTACATGTCAGTAAGTTTTGTT
This sequence comes from Thereuonema tuberculata, assembly GCA_023159025.1. Lineage (NCBI taxonomy): Eukaryota > Metazoa > Arthropoda > Chilopoda > Scutigeromorpha > Scutigeridae > Thereuonema > Thereuonema tuberculata. Next base: position 20,240,916 of record JAFIDM010000002.1, read on the forward strand.
TTGTTCTAAATGCAGTCTTAGCCATTTTTATTCCAGTTTTTATTTCCATGGTACATCTGCAATCTTTGGTGATAATTTGTTTCAGAAACTTTTTACTTGTTCAATTTTTTGTCTATTGATGATTAAATTTATTTGTCTCTCGTTTTGATATTAACATAACTTTGGTTTTCTTAATGTCTATTTTCATTCCAAATGTTTCTATGTTTTTATTTATTCTGTCTAACAACTCCTGCATATCATTATCATTCTCTGCTAGTAAAGCCTGATCGTCAGCGAATTTTATTGTTTGTATTTTTCTACTCCAATTTTTACTCCTTCTATACAGTTTATTAATATTACAAAGCCTAATTTTGGAAGTCTTTACGACGACTTCTTTATCAAGCAAATTTCCAAAAACAGAAAAGAAATCATACTATGACTTGTAATACTAAGTTATTTGATTGAGTCTAGTCATTTAATTACTACGAAGGTGACAAGATCTTTAGTGTATTAGCAAAGGAAGTTTTCTTAATACGACAAATCTACCCTCAGAAACTAAAGAAAAATAAAAACAAAAACAAACTGCAATTCAAATCCTAGGGCAGGTAACCACTTGCCACAAAAGTAAGTTTATTTGCAAACTTCAATTGCATTCTTTCTTGGTTAAACTATTTATGAAAATGTCTTTATTACGATACAAAATTGAAAAACTTACCTTTTTTTTGTGAAGATATTGACGTCCTACTCTGGCAATTAACTAATGCGAAAAGTAAATTTAACCTAAATCTTGTTAGGTTAAATTATTAGTAGAATTGCCATATTTCCTATTGAACATTGTTACTGCAACCATTCTCTCGTTACAGATACGCTCTTTGATATTTTATTATATATATCAATTTGGTCTACATTTGTGTAACCAATATTACACAGATGTTGTGTATTTGTAATATCATATGAATGTATTGGATTCCTAATGTTAAAGTGTATCTGTTATTTTCTTTCTATTTTCTGATCAGTGCTGATAAGAAATCTCCTAATTAGTGTATTTGTTTATTTAATTTTTTCATGTAGGTAAAAAAAAACTTAAATCGAGGATCGGGATCAGTCATCAAAAATGTAAATGGTTTTCTGAAATGAAGCGACCTCTGGTATTTATAAAATTAAAATGTATTCATTTCAATTTCAAGCTTGCTGTAAAATAATATATTGTAAATAAGCTAATAAAATTGCTATTTGCATTTGATCTTTGTTTCGATTTGATCGTTTGTGACTCTATTCTTTTATTATGTTCCATTTATAAGTATTGTAAATCTCCTGTTATCATCTCATGTAAAATTCACTTATAATACGTTTTGGTTTTCGGAAGTGATATTCAATTCGAAAAACAAATCAGATATTGTATCGAAATGTTCCATTTAATATCATTTTCAAAATATAAAATAATAAATGGAAATGAGTTTTCCGTTTCTCTGATTCGGTTAATAACATCAAATACGAATTAACTTGAGTGTAATTGACATTGGTGGTTCAATTTGGAAAAGAAATCAAGAACTAAAACTTTGGCTTAATCCAGTAGACATTTTCATCCATTAAATCTTCAAGAACTTTTGGAATTACTCGTTCTCATTATGTTAATATTATTCTCATTTTTATCGATCAATAATCATAAAAATGGCTGCCAAAATCTTGTTTCGAGAATAAAAAAAAAAAATACGGAAGATATCAAACGCCAAAAGTAATAGAAAATTTGGAAAGAGTGGCCTGATTTTTTTTCAAAAGAAACATACTAGAATGGACGAAATGTAATGGGAAAGTAACTATTAAAGAGTAATTACAGTTATCACTACTTCCCCAATCAGTTTACAGTTAGTCACTTTTTCTTCCAATCCAATAGGCCTATAAAAAATCAATTGAAGCTGTTTCAAATCAAAGTACTCAAGTTAATGAATACATTGATTTTCCGAAATGAAGGAAATTTTCTACAGGATACGTGCTAACTATTTCCAACCTTCTCTGAAAAAAGTAGCCGTATTATCAAAGTTTTCTTTACTTGATTACTAATAAAATTGACCTTGTTACAGTCTATGGTTACTCTATTAGAAAAGTTACAGCGTTATCCAGTGTTGTGAAGTAACGCGTTATTAGTAACGCCGTTACTAGTAACAGTTAGTTTTTGTAGTAACAATCGGTAATGCAGTTACTTTTTTAATTGAGTAACTGGAACTGTAACTCGGTTACTTTTTGTTTGTTACGGAGTAACGAAAATGCGTTACTCTTTACTTTACTTTTTCGCTCTTTCTTTTTTGGTTTACTTTCACACCGAGTTATTGGGAGGTTTGACAAGAGCTGTTTCAAAAACGCCGTATCAGTTATCGGGATGCTATTGCTGCTCAAAATCTTAGAAAATTATCTTAGAAACTAAGTCCAAGTCTTATCTATGGTCTTATCCCAGTCACTGTTGTCTGAATCGGCGACGAAGAAACATGATTTTTACGAGTCTCTTGTACTTCAAAATGCAGAGGGCTATTGAACACAATACGAGCACTTAGCATTATACAGTAAATTCGAACTTTCATTTTCAAGAAAAGATATCAATACAAGTAGGAATGTCCATTGAGACGTCTTTTTCGGAATATATATTTTTAAAATGGAGAACCCTTTTCCCTCGTGGTTCCGTTTTAAAATACAAAACAATAAAGTAGGATGAAAGATCTTTTGGATTTCTGAAAAAAAATATATTCTTGATGGCAAATGTAAAATTGGCTTGATGTTACAATGGAAAATCGAACATCAATGCATTGGTATCTTCTGAATTAAGAATTGTTTGGAAAAAGCAGCTTTCTCATCTAGGTTTAATATAAGTTTTCTATTTTATTAAAAAAAAATTAAACTCACATTGATTGAAGCTCATTACCTAGACTAAATTCTTGACATCAATTTATATGAGTGAATATGAATTTAAACTACCATCATTTACTTTCTTTCTAATAATAAAGATTAATAAAATATTAATTTGCATTCCAATTAGCTTAAAAACAGTATTTTTTCATCATATTAGGATATTTTTAACTGCTTAAAATTGACTGTTTTTCAAGTGAAAATCATGCTGATGTTTTTTCTGAGGATTTTTGTTATGTGCGTGCTGTGTGATTTCACGAAATATAAAAGTGAGCTTTGAAGCAAAAAAATTGAGAAAACTACTCTGTAGTGTATTTAAATTAAAGAAATTTTCTAAATAAAATTTCAGATAAACTAAATAAAAGAAATCTATACATTAATTTTGTAATTCAATCAATTAATTTTCTAATATAATATGGCAATTGCAACAGAGTTTTTATAATAAAAATTCTTAATATGCTTGAAATAGATTTTTTTTTCGGTTGTTCAAAAATAACTGTATAGTTACTTTTAGTAACTGTAACTATAACTCAGCTACTTTTTGGGGGAAGTAACTGTAACTGAGTTACTTTTTTAAAAGTACTTTTTTAAAAGTAACTTACCCAATCCTGGTGTTATCGAACATTATCTGCAAAAGTAACTGTTATTAGCAACGGTATTTCGAATGATGCCTGTCTTCCCATCTCCGCAGAACTACTCTTATTCACATCCACACTTGGTACAATTAGATGTCAAAAATCAGATAAAATCTCTCGGCCTCGCTTAACTACTGTACATTAGAATGCCTGTAGTTATACAGTACTTCTGTATCTTAGACAGTATCATCAAATATTTTCTACTGTAAATGTTAATACTCAGCTTATATATCAATTAAATTTAAAAATTACTTTTTTGTTTGTGTAAATATTCATTTAAAACGAAATTTTAACATGTGACGATATTTAAATATTAAGAATTAAAAAAATTACTTCAGGATACACATAATGAGCATAAAATTAAAATATATGTATAAAAATAAAAAAATATTGCCAGGTATTCTGCTGATGATAGCCTTGTGGAGTTAAAAACGGGCAAAACTATCCAGGTTTTTATTTTTTTATTATTATAAATATATTTTATTTTTATCCTCATTATGTGTGTCCTGAAGTGATGTGTTAATTCCTAATATCTAAATATTCTTGATGTATTCTCAATTATATAATGTATTAATGTGCTATATAAAAACAATTGAATCTATAATGCCAGAAATATTCAATAATTTTAATACAAATCAAAACAATAAAAAATATCGTTAAACGAAACAGTGATGCTTCGTTTCTGACTTTTTAATATTCACTTCTATTGTAACTGTCTCATTTCAAATTAACAGAAGACAGTTGTAGTCTGTTTTACTGTTCAAATACATGCACCACCTTTGTTGTCATTGTGTAATTGATCGTTATTTTGAGGGATTAAAAGCTGTATACCAGCTGATTCAAGGATATAAAAAAGGTTGCAGAAATCTTGTTTTATTTATTTCCTCGTCACTAATCTTGTTCCTGCTAACTTATTGAGACTTTCCCGAGATCACTTCAGCGATGGGATCAAATGAACTAGATCCTGATCATTAAGTGTTGGTAAGACGAACAAGGCGTTTGATGGGATGTAACTGAAGCGTTTTATGAAGATAACCTTTCTATTCAATCGCCAATGTCTGAGACTAAATGCAGTTTTTCCCTTCTTTATTGAATGCTTTTATGTAAAACATGAAGTTAATTGATCTTCTCCTGTTTCTGGCGGGTAAGTTTACATGGATTGATTTACTTGTAGCTTCTTTAATCTTATCATAAAAAGAAAATTACTATTTTCTTCACTAAATAAAAGGAGAAAAAAGAAAATAAAGAGAAGATTTTTAATACAATTTTTCTTTTAATAAAAATTCAATTCAATAACAAAAAATTAAATTTTTTGAAACAATGTAAATAATTCTGTTAATAATGGGATAATTTTTGAATAAATAAATTTTTTAAGTAAATCTCTAACTTATTGTTTAAAAATAAAACTATAATTTACTTACTTTTCATTTAACTCTTATTATAATTAAAAATATAATAATTCTTCTAATTCTAATTATAGTTGGCGAATATATTATTGTTGAAGGATATATGTTACCTGGTAAATGAAGTATTCATTAATTTCAAAAAATTGAAAAGAAAGTATTTCAGTAAAACAAAGATAAAAGTAAAAAGTTTTTATGAGATTTAAATATAAAATATAATTTAACACATTATCAGTCATCTAAAGAAAGAAAAAAAATACTATATTTATGATTCAAACTTAAAAAAAAAATACTTTTACATTTTATACTTAATTTTTTTTAAATTAAAATTTTAAAAAAATGTGATTTCTTAATATACTAATTAATTATCAAATTTATAACTTATTTACTAAGATTTATTCTGGTGACATGAGGGTAATTACATATTTTCGTTAGATAAAAAAACAGATTCGTAACAACTAAAATTATAATAATATCTAGGAAAATAAAAGCTCAATTTTATAACAACAAATGTTAACGGCTTCTTTTATTTAAAAGAAAAATTATATCTTTAAATTCAGGAAAAAAATAATATAAAAATATATAAGAATCGTCGTCGATGGAAAATATGTTTGAACTCGGAAATATTTTGCAAAAGCAAAAAAATATAAAGTAATTAATTGAAAGAAAAGGAAAATAATTTTGACAACAAAAGCAAACAAAAATAATCTGAAATCAAACTTACCAAGTTTTGGAAAGGAAATTCAGATATTTAAAATGAAATACCCTATGCTGTGTAATCTGAAAACGTATTTCATATCCTTAAACAGACTCAAAATTAAATACGCCATGTTACTTAATAATCAAGCAAAACAATGCTAAAATAGATATTTCATGAAAGCTTTCTAGCACTTTAGAATCGCTTCCCTTTTGCCACTCGAACATTGAAATCATTTAAATATGATCTTCAAAATCGAAAAACAACACCTTATACGAGAATCGTTAAATCATAGCACTAATTTATTAATTACACTCTTCCACCGTACTTACGCTATAAACATGAAAATAACCTAAAGCAAGGGCTTTTAAATTTACAGAGAAATTGAATTAAATTATAAAGTACCTTATCAATTTCTAATTCTACTAAATTCTATTTTAGATAAATTCAAAGATTATGATCCTTCAACTGGTAAAAAGTCATCATACATTATTTACAAAAATTCTGGCTTCTAAAGTTAAGCTTTTATTCTAATTTCTATTTCTTTTATATATCTTAAAATGATACTGTTCACACATGTAATTTTAAATAACCTATACATAAAAGAAAGTTTCCAAAGCACTTCCAATTAATGAGCTACATTAAAATACTTCAGAAAATTAACAATTTCGAAATATTTCGATTAATCTAAAACATTTAGATATTTAGCCAATAATTTCTAATCTATTCAAACGAAACTTCATATTAAAATAATTAATAAAAAAAA
>JAFIDM010000002.1:20247393-20280003 GCA_023159025.1 Thereuonema tuberculata
CAACTAGCAGGCGAACCACAATAAATAACAAAAAGAACAAAAGACACGGCCACAGCAAAGCTAAAAAAGAGGGTTTGATAATCTCTCTTAAAGCTCTCTTTACGGCAAAAATGCTCTTAGAATCTCTACATTGAACTCACTTAACTACCTTCATTCAGACAGACTCTTAAACAAAACTAAGAGAGTATCTTTTAGAAAATGGAACAATAGTTGGATAATTTCAACAAAGGGCCTTACCACTAAGGCTTTTTCCCAACTGTGTATGACGCCCTTAGTTGTCTTTATACTGAATTGTCATGTTGCCTCTTCGATATTCTGAGTAGCCATAGAAAATTAAATATAAATTGAAATTTATCCTTACAAATATTACTTTCATTTTGTTCATATGATCTTGGTAAACAGTTGTTCATCATGTTATTTTCGAATGTCCCAAATATGAAAAAAGCAGTTTTCTGTTAATTCCAGAATTATTAACCAAGAAATCAAATGGCCATATCCCTCAAATAGTTTAATGCAAAAACTTTCTTCAATGAGGGCATTCAAAGTTTTACAAATTCTGTAAAATCTCTTATTATCGAAGCTAAAAACGAACATTATATTTTAGCATTTTCATATTATACTGTTTTTGTTTTGCTTTTTGTATTATTCTTTAAATTATGTTTTCCAGTACTACACTTAATAAAAATCTTCTTTTTACAATCAATAGTTGCTCTCTATTCTGACACAGAGGGCAGTTGATTAAAAATTATAGTGATAAATCTTCATTATCTTTTAACATCTAATTCTGTAAATCAATAGTTTAAATGCCAATATTAAGTACAAATGTCTAAATGTCTTAATTTATAACATATATAACATATATTTATAACCAGTTTACTTAAAATTCTACTTTGATTAAATGAAATGCAATCAATGAAAATATAATAGTATACCAACATCCGTATTTCGGAAAATCTAATTATATTCTTAATATCCTTTTTTCTAGGTTGAATATATCAAGTTAATATTACTTATTTTCAAGCATGACATCCAATTTATATATATATTATAAAATTCATTACGTTTAATTGAAAACATTAATTGTAAGCATTACACCTGTTTAAGATAATATGAACTTTATATAAGAATAAAATTTACAGTACTTCAAGTTTCGCCAAGACTCGAGAGAGGGCTTTTTCAAAGCTTTTTCTCGAGTCTTCGCGAAACTAGTAGTACTGTATTTTTTATTCTTGTATAAAGTTCATATTATCTTAAACAGATGTACGGCTTCCAATTAATGTTTTCAATGAAGTGCAGTGCACGTAAAATCTCAAGTTCATTGCATTTCAATTTAATTATTTTTTTTTGTAGAATATATTACTTTCATAATACATCTCCTTAACTTATTTCTGAAACTAATTTCTTATATTCATTTCTTTGTTAGAGCTTCCACATACCATGAGTGAGTTTGTTGGATTTTTTTTTTATTATCTTTACAAGAAACATTACTAAAATTTCTGGGATCTGGGAAAAATTCTCGGAAGGATGCTGAAAGTTAACCATTCTCTTTAGGCAATTGTTAAAAAAAAAAAAATCACATTTTATAAATGGCTCCTCTAAAATAAAAGTAAAGATATATTATTAATCAAAATAAGATCGGAAATGAACTCAAATTTAGAAATAAATTTCAGTAATGCTGAATGATTGTAGGATTAAGTAATATTATCACAAATTAACCGCAGAATCGAAAATGTTGCAGTAGCTGTAGTGGAAATAAAATATGTTTATCGCCAATATAATTAAAAACATGTTAACAAAGGGAAAAAAATTAACTAATCGATGTTTTTAGTTCTTAATTACAAAGCCCAGATATGATATATATATATCAAGACAATCTTCCAAACGTTACCAACAACTGATTTAAGACTTTTACAAATGACATATTTTAGACTTAGGCTATAACGAAGTAATGAAATTTCAATATTAATAATGTCAATATCAAGCCCAAAATATTTGGAGTAAAAAATTAAAGAAAGGTTGCATTAAGCTTTCCAGAAAATGAAATGGAAATAAACAAAATATGAATAAACTATATGGAACTTAACATGCTTGAGAGAAATATTCCATTATATTTTTAAAAATAAAGTTCTTAGATAAAATTACAAGTTAATTTTCAAATTAGAATTGTAAGATAATTCTTGAACATTCCTTTGTAGATAATAATTTGCTTGCGGAACTTAATGATAATTTTGCTCAATGTATTAAAAGATGATAAGAATTGAGTTGCCGATTTCTAGAGGGGAAACATGCAGTGACCAAGAGAAATATATAAAAAATATCCAAGGTATGACAGGGTAAAGGTATTGCATGCATGAGAAGAATGATCATAGTACAATGTGAAAGATTAAAAAGATCAATTACAAAAGTCTTATGTAATATATCACTAAAGACAAATAAAACAACGCCTGTAATTATTCTGCAGAAATAAAATAAACGTTTGAAAATGAAAAAAAAAAAAAACAGTGACTTCATTATTTTGCATTCTTTCAAAGGGAAAATGATCGTAGTCCTTGGACAACAGTATTGAAATTATTTGCTTATGTTATTCAAACATAAAAATATTCAATACATAAATATTAGGGAGATAGAATTGAAAGACTACAGATTAAGAATGAAAAATACCATTCCATTTGCAAGTATCACAATGAACAAGATAAAGATTCTTCTAATTTTACTTTAAAATTTACATTTTTTTTTATCTTAATTGTTTACTCCTGGATCCTTCAATTATTCAGTAATGATAATTATTACATAGAAGAGATTATCCATTATATTTTTTTAATTTTTATATTATATATTTTTTCCCGGATGAAAACGATAGAGTGATTAATTATATTAGTTATATAATCAAATCAGGAAATCAATAAATATAAAGATGATCCTAGTTCTTTAACTCCCCTACATAACTACCATTTAAAGTATTTAATTTATCGTTTTTTTGTTTCATGATTAGCTTTGTCAAGACAACCCAGTAAGTAATTCAAAAATGATTATTAAATTTTTTTGAAAGTAATAAATATAAATAATTAAGTTTAAATTCTAGCAATGTAATCGAAGTAAATTGTAATCTGGGTTCGTGATCCAGTGGTATTTGTTCTGGGCTAAGGGCAGGAGAAGACGGGTTCAATTATCCCGCGGGGATAAGGGATTTTTACTAGGACCGGGTTTCTTTCTCCGATATTAAAATCAGGAAAACGTCGGATTGATCTTTTATTTTAGATACAATTACGAAAAAAAAGTAATGTAGAAAATTACTTCTAGATTATGAAATTTAATAAACTTTTTCTGTGGTGCATCTAAATAACAAAAGATAAAATTAGGAAAAAAAAAGTAATGTAGATTGTTATTTAGATGCACCACAAAAAAACTTTAGTAAATTTCATAATCTTCAATCAAAAGTGATTACTAGCATTACCTAAATTGTTGCGAAAATCTACAGGAAAATAACACTTAATATAGTCTCCAAAAATAAACTTAATTTTTAATCCACTTCTTAATATTATACAACAATATTTTGTGATCCCAACATTATATGACATGAAATTCTTTTTCTTCTTTTAAACATTTCAATGTGCTTCACCGTATTCTCACTTGAAGGTTACTTTTGAATGTATTAGGTAAAAAAAGAATTTTATCGCCAAAAAGTGAATTGTCGTTTACAAATTACGTTTTCGAAATAAACTCCTACATAGTTAAAAATATGTTTTGGTACCAAAATTCGGTCAGTTTTCCAAATTATTTATAAAGGAAGTTAATCACCGTTATACGTTAAAAGACAGAATAATATTACAGCTTGATCCAAATGTTATATAAGAGGGTATTATGTGTTTCTTCTTTCTGTTCTTTTTCACGAAAAGCTACGAAGTATATGCAGTATTAAAAAAAATAAATCTACTCGTATTTTCCAAATTCCGAAAGTTTCTTCCAAAACTTTAACAGAAATATGATAGATTTTATGAACAGGACAGTTTCATATAAGTTGATGGAATTTTAACAACAAACGTGCAGAAAATAATAATGAAATCACAGTAAGAAATTATATACGCACATAAGTAAATAATTTCCGCGCATTAAATTTGTTGTTATATGTATTCGTTTTCTATCATTTAATCCTTCATAAGCAATGAATAGTTTTCGAGAAAAAAAGTATTGTATTGTTTTTCAATGGAGTTGGGTTTGTTTTTTGTTTTGTGTTGTTGGAACAGTAAGATGCGAGAAAACGTATTGGAAATATTCATAAAATGAACCACAAAGAAGCAAAATAGGAAACGAATGATACAATAAAAGATATCAAACACACGTCAATAAATTAGCGAATGTGAATAACGTTAAGCCGCGCTGGTGTGGTCGAGCGGTCTCAGGCGTCGGTCTGTCGTGAGATCAATGTGCCAGCGCCCGGGTTCAAATCCCGGTAGCGAGCATGGATGTTTCAAAAATTTCCTTTCCTGTGTTGTAGCCTCTTCTTCACTTTCTCTTCGGTCTGACGTCATTCCTTAATGGCGTCCTGGGGAAGGCCACGGGAAACCACCCCAGTATCTTTCCCTTGTAATTCTAGGGAGTTAGCTAGGGGTTCGCCGTCTTGGGAACACTAGCGCTCCCTGGAGCACGGATGCTTCGGCAACGAAGCTCGCACTTCGGTGCGAACCGACCACACACGAATAACGTTAAACAAGGCTGCAAGAACAATTAATTGGATTTGCAATGCGAGCGCGCGTATAGTGTGGCATGCAGAATACGTACGTCTTAAAAAATATCTAAGTCATCCGAATGCAATTTTACACAGCCTTTCTTATTGACAAATGGCAAATTACAGGATATACAATTGATGTATGGAAAGCCGATGAAAATGCACTTGAAACTGCTCGTCTGTACGCAGAAAAACTTCCTGATCGACATACTGTATATTTGTCAAGATCCATTTGTCAATTTCTAAGAGACCATGGAACTTTTAAGCATCCGAAATCATCAGGGAGGACCAGAAATGAGAGGACAAATGATTTGGAAGAGAGGGTGCTGCAGGACCTCGACGAATAACCATGTGTCACTACTCGTCGAATTGCTATAGAAGAGGGAGTTAGTCACCACACAATTTGAAACATTATCCATGAAAATCTATTCATTCCTATCATTTTCAAAGAGTTCAATATTTAAATGAAGGAGGTTATACTTCTGTGAGTGGCTAAAACAGTTAGTAAATCCTCATTCCTTAGCAGAATTCTCTTTACACTTTGCTCAATTCACACGAAATAGAATCTTCAATTTACAGAACAATCATATTTGAGCGTACTAAAATCCACACGCTATTCACCAACAACGTCATCAAGTACAATTTTCAGTGAATGTGTGGATCGGAATTGTATGAAATCATTTATTAGGGCCATTTATTAGGGCCATCTTCCGAACAGACAAACCATGGAGGGTTATTTTTATTTCTTACAAAGTGATCTTCTTCAATTACTTGAGGATAATCCACTTTCCATTCACAGCACTATTTCATCGCCAGCACATTTTCATCGAATTTTTCAGTGTCATTTTCAAGATCAGTTTGATGGCAGTTGGATCGGTAGGGTAGTTCATGGTGTGAACTACCCCTCATCTTAATCCTCTGGATTTCTGTATTTCAGAATATTTAAAAACATTAATGTATACTAGTCCAGTTCGTTTTTTAAATCATCGCTCCCTATTTTGCTTATTTGTGGTTCATTTTATGAATATTTGCTATGCGTTTTCTCGCATCAAGCTGTGCCAACATCACAAAACAAGAAACAAACACACCTCCATTGAAAAATTATACAAGACGTCTTTCTTGAAAACTATTCATTTCTCTTTGATTTTCATGAAATGCATTTGTAGTAAGGTACATGGGCCAAATAAGGCCCGGTCTCAAATAAGGCTCATCCTTCGTTTTATTAATAGAACATTGACAATTTACCAAGATTAGTATGTTTCAGACAGGTCCTGGCTTCTAGCGGCTACACCAAAAATTAGGTCCGTTGAAGTGGATAATTTCACCATGTTTGTTTCAGTTGAACAGTAAAAGTTGCCCGAAGCTTTTGTCGTTACTATTTCAACTTAATTTGATAAATCGTCTCATTTTTTGGCAACTTAATATACATAAACATGTTTTATGTCATTTTAAAGTGTATAAATAGTAGAATAAGATATTGTATTTGATATTTTTCAGTTGACGTGCATTTAAATACTTTATAGTAAAACAATGAATGAAAGCGTGGGTTAACAGGGGGCTCCAAATAAGGCCCTCCACTGATGAAGGCCCATCAATTATATGTATGTTTTCTTATTATGAGCCTCATAAGCACATTCTATAACGTAAAGTAATTATATATAATGAGAAAAAATATAAAAACAATCATCAAAGCTAGTTTCAAATTCACAATTGTATAAATAAATTACTAATTAATTTCCTAATTAATTATTAATTTGTAGCTTAATATTTAGTCAGAATAAATGTTGGAAATTGGCTGTTTTCACTGCCAAGCTCTTGTCCCTGTGGGCGAGTTTGCCTGTGAGCTACAGACCTTAGGACTCCCGGAGGGAGTGCTGAAACACCCTGTATTTTATTTGATTTAAATTTAATTATATAATTATTTTGGTTTAAATATAATTATTCTAATTTAATTTATTTCTGCCTTTTTTTTTTCTTATATATTATTTATTTACACATGGATCTTAATTGGGACTAGTAGTGGGCCTTATTTGGCCGATGTACCTTAATATAAACAATTTAATTCTCAATTATGAAACTTTTTTCCCAAATTTCACATCTTTCATGATAGTTTTTATGAAGAGGAAGGTTTTATGCAATTTTTTGACTTTTGAAAGACTTTTTTTTTTTTTTTTTTTTTTTGTAGTTCCTTCGGAGTACGGAATTCCATATGGTGGTAAACGTATGTATTGCACAACAATGCATTTTACTTACTAATTTCTAAACCAAATTGTTTCTTGAACGGTTTGTTCTATTATATTTTGCCAAATGATCATTCAAAAACAGTTTTTACTAAGTGAATATTTGTTGCTATATAAAAGTGTTTATCGACTTGTATAGAAATTTTTTGTGCTTTGTTAGTTAAAAAAAAAAAACATCATAAATGAAAAGAAAACTATATTCAATAGTTGGAATCTTTATACTGTTTTTACCATTGAAACCATCTCAATCCGTTCTTTATCTAATTTTCTTTGCTTCGAACATAATATTGTTGGCATTCATTACATTCCAGAATATTCCTAGCGTGTTTGATAAACTGTAATCTGTTTTGTGAAACAGAATGGCGAAAAAGATATTTTAATAATAAAGAAAAAGTCCAGTAGAAAACAGTACTACAGGCAAATATTCATGCAAAGATTGCAGCATCACAATAACACAAAGAAAAGTGGTCTCCTTAAGACAATCTAAATCAATAAAATATTTTTAGACAGAAAAACACATTAGTTTAATATTGTTACGAAGATTTCTATATAAAATGATATTTGTGAGGTGATTATGATTTTTCCAGAATGAAAAAAAAATTGCCAAAATAAATCAATTTTGTTTCCTTTTTTTATTTTTATTTATCTTCTTATAAAACTTTTTTGTTTAAAAATGTCCATTAATGTGCGGGTTTACATTTTTTTTTAAAATTATCCTGCGCACTTAATTAAAACGAAAGTGTATTTACAATTAAAAAATGCTCTCCACTGAGCACTCCCAGATAGCTGACCGGACATCGTTGAGGAGTAACCAGGTATACATATGAAAATACAATCAATTAGATATTCGTAGCGGAACAGGGGTGTTGGAACCCCGTAAAATCCAATCATCAATGATAAGTGAAGACTTGGCCAACATCATGACCGACCGACAAAACAAAATAACACCAAACCCGAACACATGGATCTGTTTGTTTACAAATACAAGCACTTTGATAATGGATATCAACAAAAACACGTTGAAAATAGATGTCAACGTGGAAAGCCATATTCTAAGATGTTGTTGACTGATAATTGTTCGTTGTAACAATGACGGGAAGAAGCAATGGAAACCGATTCCTTACACTCTCTGAGAAAATTATTCTCGGCAACCGTTAATTTCTTTGGACTGCTAAAATTGGAAGAATGTCCAATAATGGCAACATGTGATACAGTAGTGTAATTGAAATCTCTTTTAAATCATGCACGACGATGCTCGTTGAATACACTCCCCGAGGGACATCCTCGAACCCCCAATGTAATGGAACTTATTATGGCGACAATTAAGGGAACACACGGCCCCTTTCACCCGATTCCGTGGAATCTTAGTCTTCCTATGGTTACAAATACAATTAGTTGTAGTGCGACATATAGAGGTATCTACAACTCCATCTTTCCTCTAATGCTTATTGTGACGGGACAAAGGGGTAAAGTGCTTATTTGGGGTTTTCCCACGTACCTGCACCAAAATAGGTGGTGGTACAGAAAGTGTGGGTGGTTTTGGTTTATTTCTGTAGTAACGTTGGGCGCCAACCAAGCACTCGGCTAGGTAAAAAAAACTTCCACTTACCCCCTCCACAGTGTCACACCCCAGCAATTAACCCAATCTTCTCGGGGGGGTAGGGAGCCACACCTTGCGTCCACGGTGTCAAAAGAAAGGCTTAACGCATGTTCAACATGTGAAATTCAACAACGTTTATTCAAATGAGCGAAAATGATAGACTCCGAAATGATGGGTACAGCTAAATGCGAAGTTATGGCTTTAACTAACTTAATTGTGCGTACCAAGGGAATTCTCGCACGTGGCGCTGAACAGAATAACTTTCCTACGAATTACTAACGTTTCTTGGCGAATTGCGTTTAATAAATTTGAAATTAACTTTAAACTCACACGAGAAGTTGTAACTGATAAATAGCTCACTTACACACTTGCTTCCATGCGGGTGTACACGCATACCCCGTTTCCTGTGTATTGATAGAGTTCGCCAATTGGAAATTAGCAGTATTGAACTTTCGAAGTTACGGTCTAAGCTTTTCCTAACTAGGATAACTTATTATTAACACTTCCTATTCTAAATGTGCGCTGAGTCGTTCTCGACTTCAGCCACGTAGTAATAAAAATGTAGCTGCCTAAACTTATGGCGTCCGCGCAGAATTGCGGAAAAGTTAGCAAAGCTAACTGAAAAATAAACGAGAGAGACAGCTCTCGTAAGCAAGCAATAGCAAACGCAGGAAACAGTGAAGAGAGAGTAGAAAATGGAAAATAGAGACTCCCCTCTTGGATGCACGGCCTTAAGTCAACTATGATCGTGGCGCCAATACCACGTCATACTCTGCCGGCTAATCAGATCACAGGAATCGGGATCCGTCCAAGAGCGGTCGATTCCATCACATGGGGTGACGGGGTAAATGTCAAATCTCGCTGTTGCTTCATGACAAATACAAACGCAATTCAGAAAAGTTAAGAATTCCTTTTAAAATAAATTATGAATTAAATTTGTTAAATCAACTAAATTCACTAAGCTTAAGAAAAACCAATTATTTAACCTAAATTAATTGAAGGTTCACTATTCTAATCTCTCCAACTTAAGAACTTTAAATATTAAATTAAATTAAATTAAAATTAAGTTGAAAGCTAAAATTAAACAAACACATTTTCATTGCTCTTCGCCTTCAAGTAATCATTTCGGAATATTTTCTTAATTTACATTTTTTTCTTTTGAAGCTTTACAAAAATAACAATTAAAAATTCGATATTTCAACAATGGACAGTGCATATACGAGTGTAGTCACATTATAGATGACAGGAAAAGTGCAGGGGGGAAATCTACTGAAATACAGTACATTTCTCAATCGGTTGTTGAATCAAAGACGTATTATTATACATCTTGAGAAGAACCAAGCGCGTATGACTAGATTTAAAAATTGAGGAGAGAAACTATTAGCAATATAATAGACAAAATGAAATCCAATTCACGTTCAAACAGTTCATTAGTGCTGAAATTCAGAAAGGCCTTACGAATTGCCATATGAACAATGTTAACCTTAGAACCAAAGGGACAGAAAGAATCAAAACTTAAAGTAATCTGAGAATGGTTCGGTTTACGGAATACCTTAGGGGAAAAAGAGCCATCCATATCTTTAATTCGATTCATATTCGATTCATATTCCAACAATTCGATTCATATTCGATATCAAAAGATAACACTGAATCAAAACTATTAAATGTATCCTGAATTTTATCCTCTGCTGATTCTTCAGAATAAAAGAGAAATTCGTCAAAGTGTTGCATGAGGATAGGGAACCGGATATGACCAATATCTAATGAAGAAAAGGTCATATCTTCAATTGGCCACTCCGCCAATTACGCAGATACGGACAAACCCATGAAAAGGCCTGAATGTTGTCAATGGTAACACATCTTATATTCAAATATCTGTATTTGATACATGGTCCTAACTAAAATGGTTATCAAGTTCCAAAATAGGAATATAACTTTAATTTGGAATTACAATTTGACTTTTTTACCATCTGGAAAAATTCAATTTTGTCACACAATTACAATTTCTTCGTCATCCACATCAGGACAACTCTGTGTTATAACCGGAGCAAAGCACGCGTGTTTTTGCTACTATTTTGCTAGATTAACTTTATCAGTTCGTTCTTATTTCTCTTCTCAAATTTCTCTTCTCCAATAACTCTATTATTGCACAAAACGAAGGAAATTGAACAAAAATGAACGGAATTTCTTTCTCAACTATTTTATTACTATTCATTTAACCCTCACGAACAGTACAAAGTAATTAAAAAATCAAATTTCCATGCTACTCATCAAACTTTTCAAATATTTAGAAATAAACTTAAACCGTACATTAAATAGGTGGGCCATATAAATATAAAACTAACGTTGTAACCCTATTCACTTTTCTCTTTTGAATAGCGCTGAGAAATCCAGTTGGTAAGTTTCTGTTGTAATAATATTAAAAAAAGCAAATATAAATCAATATAAAAATAATTAGTTACCTAAGATTAGGAGTGGAAGTACAGAGTTTGAAAGAACTAGAATGGCTTTGAACTATACGGAAAAGATGAAAGAAACGCAAAAAAAAATCCATATATGTTCCTGTTACCAAGTAGAATAATTGTGAAATATATAGATAATTCAAATAGTCAATGCCTGAATCTTTACAAAGTTTGAACATACAGAATTTTGTAAAAAGCTTATTAATTTTTTTTATTAATCAAGTTTTTTTTATTCCTCACTTCACAATTTTAAAACACAGTTTAAATTCGTTTTCTTCTAACACGTATGTATCCAAGAACCAAACGCTAAGTAAATTGTGAAAACATCTTTCAGAATAAAAATTCTGAATTGCCGTTATTTCTCATCTTTCTTCAAAATATGCTTAACGAAATTAATGTGTTTGCTTTTTATTATTTCCTGAAGCAAATTATTAAGAAGCAATAACTACATTTTTTTTTAAAAAAGATAGATATCTTTACTTTTTTTTAATGCATTTTTTCGGTAATTCTTTGTTCTAATTTTTGTCTTATTTCTAAAGAAAAATACATGTAAAAAGAAATCTGAATTTTACTCTTAACTAAAAATTATTAATTTACTTTATTTTACCTTTAACTTTAAAAAACAATGAACTCCTGAGGAACCACTGCGCTTCCCATGATCATTCCTATTAGCCTCAGTACGGAGACGTTGTTGTTTTACTGGTGACTGCTCCTGGCTGATGATCCCCAAAGAGCGTGAAACAGCTGTTCCAGGATGTCACTTGGTAAACAATTTGGTCTCCCCATTGTTACTTTAGTGTTTACATATAATCTCTGGTTCAACAATATAGTGAGGTAATAACAGTTGAATCACTACCTATACTTTGGAGTTATAAATGATTCATCTTTGGGGATCTAGTTACAAATTGATTTGTGTTGTATGTTGTTTTTCTTATGATAATTCTTTTGAATTCTTATTGAATTTGATAAATTAGAAAAATTAGTTCTTATTATAAGAATTGTTTTGTTTTGTTTTTAGGTTGGGACGGGAATTCGATGCTTCTAATTGACAACCATCTTTTATGATAGAATAGATCACTTTAAAAAAAAAAGCACTTCTTTAAAACAAATGCCTACAAAAAGATATTTTGAATTATTTAATATCTGAAATCTAAAGTTTCATTTCAGAAAATATTTCTCTTTTAAAATAAAACGTAACTATGAAAAGCTTAACAATTTTCTATAAAATGGTAAAGAACTCCTGATAGATTTTAGCTAAAAAGATGATTTTAGAATGAAAATATTGTAATCATTCATTATTATTGGCATGTAAGATATGAAAATCTATATTTCTTCATACCCATATTCTAAACTATGCTTCATATTTCATAATTAATTTCTTTAATTAGTTGTGGATTGTTACTCACTTCATAATGAATGTTAGGGAACTAAAACAATCTTTCCTCTACGAAATCATCAATCATATTTTAATATCCAGCAAAAAATTTTTGATTTTATTTTTCATCAATGTTCAATAATTATAAAATAAATAATTTTAATATATGTTTAATATATAACATAATAAGTTATATCATTTTAATTAACTTATTTGATTTTTTGTTATTCATAACCATTATAATTGAAGGGCCCAGTGGAAAAGGCGCCCATGCCTCATCTATATGGATTTTGAATTTTGGCTATCCTCAAGGAGATTCTGCCGTCAATTATCTATTCCATCAACCATAATTTACAGTTCACCGTCTACTTTCACTATCAGTTTAAATATTTACAAGGAGACACCAATTCTCTACAGACAATTATTTTTTGTGAAACTTAATTTCCTGCAAAATTTTCTTTTTGTGGCATGTACTTCTTTTCCATTGAGCCCTTCAACTGTACTACAAAACTAGAAAAAGAACAAATTATCATCTAAAAGATAGAAGAGCATCATTTAACGTATTTAATTGAATATTAAAATTTATAAGAAAATATTTCTCTGAATTTTGAGTTTATTCACTGGGCAATCATCTTCATTACTTCTTTTTAAAATAAGGTATTTTTCTCTTTATTTCTTAGGTAGGACAATGAGTAAGTAATCTAAAATCATCTTTTAAAATAAAATTAATAACTAATGTGAAGGAAACAGATTAAGGAAATAAAGACAGTTCAGTTTCCTAAAAAAATAAAAAAAAAATTAATATTGGAATTTTACAATATTAGTTTATGTATTACATTTAACACAGCTTAATATAATGCTGGCTATAAATAAGTTAACATTGTACTTTTATAATTTTGAAATAATTTAATGTTTGGAGACAATTTGTGAATACATGCTAATCTCAATTATCCCAATTAAAGAATTTCTAGGAATTAGAATTTCTAGGGGAAGGGTTTCTGGACTTTAATTAAACTTTTCCTATAATATATAATAGATTCAAAAGATGCTATTTAAGTAATTCCTTATATTAACATTTTTTTCTCCTGAAGTTTTCACTTAAGAATATTATCAAACTGTTTTACTTTAATTGAAGGGCTGCGATCCATAATGGGCCATGTGTCATTTTTTGACCGTTTGCAATTACTCGAGGATATTGCACTTTTCATTCACAGCACAATAAACTACATGGTGCGCCAGCACATTTTCATCGAATTCAACATGATCAATTGGGTGGCAGATGGATCGGTAGGGATGCCCCACGCCGATGTCCATTATTTATATTGACTCTTATAACAGTACAATGATTACTGCAAAACTACGTTTTGCTCGAAAAGTATTCATTAATTGTTTGTTTTTTATTTACAAAACCGTTTATTAAATCATTCCATTCCTATTTTGCTTATTTGTGGTTCATTTTATGAATATTTGCAATACGTTTTCTCGCATTATACTGTGCCAACAAAACAAAACAAGAAACAAACACACCTATATTTAATAATGATACAAGAAGTTTTTCTCGAGAATTGTTCTTTTCCGGACCTATATTTTTAGGAACATTTGTAATGATGAATTCATCATGGTCGCGACGTGTGGAAAGAGTCTTAGGGATCGGGCCATTGAAGTGGGGCGTAACCTCAAAGTTGTAACGTGGATAACTGCCGTCAAATTTGAGCGTTTGAGCTGAACCTTTTATGGATACTAGATACCTTAAGGACTCGGCTGATATTTTATTTCAGCCAAATGGGATCAACCGTTCCAAAATAGGTGGCCGACAGAAATTTCAGCAAAAAATTTTGGACTTTTTCATATCTTCAAACCCTTACCCTGATGTTGTATTGCAGCTTTTGCCCATAAATGTTTTACAGCTTTTAGGGCATTGGTGTTTGGAGGTGTAAATGTTATTATTATAAGTAAGTAAATTTTGCGTTCATATTTAGAGATTACTGATGCTTTTTAAAGACGCTTATTTACAAGTAGGCCTATATTGGAGCATTGTCGTGTTTGGGGGTAGGGTGACAAATAATTATTTTAAAAAATTATATAAGTAATGACTGAAATAATTATACATTATTATATAATTTACGCATTATATAAGTAATATTGTAAATTTATACAACATACATGAGATGTATTTGTATTTGAAGTTGATTTTATGTAATAAACAAATAAGTAATATGTGTACATTCATTGTACATTCTAGTACAGTGTTGTACTAGTTGTACATTCACTGAAGATGGTACGCCTAGACGGAGCGAAACTAGTCTGATTCTAATTGCATATATTTGTTTTAATTTTTTTAATTTTATTCTTCTTAGACTGTGTGTTGACTCCATATTTTTATTGAAATTGAAATAAATAATATCTTGCCTTATTTCTTCGGCAATTATTATTATTATTTTGTTATGACGTTAAATGAAACCCAAAACGAAAAATTTAAATTTTATCTTAATGAAAAACATAATTATAAATAAAATCACTTTTTTGGCTGAATTATTTCGTTTGTTAGCTTTGATACTAAGATACTTAAAATCAGAAGACCAATTCCTTGATTACAGTTTTTATCGTTACTTAAATTGAGGCTAATTAATTAATTGAGGCTAAAGTAACATTAATCTCATACTTAAAACATTTAATTTAAAACAAATGGCAGATTGTTCTTTTCATTGCATAGGAAATTGTAACTCTTTGTTTTTATTTTGTGAAAATTACTTTTGTGAAAATTATCAGTAATTTTCATACACTTTCAGTATTCACTAGAAATTGCTTGTTCAAAACATTGAAGGCTTTTCTAACAAAATAGATGAAGAGCAACATTATTTAAATTATCACGTAATTTATTTCTGACGTCAACAAAAGATTGTCTTCAGAGATACCTTTTCCTATCTACTGGAATGGTGTAATGCAATTTATAATTTAAAGACAAAATGAGGATATTAAAATATTTTGTTTTTTTCATTATTTAGATATACCGAGGGCGCCAGAGGATTCATATTACCGTGTCCCTTTGTATCCTTCCTTTTACCCATCAGGTAAATACTTCAAAAATAAAGAAATATTATCTCAATGTAAATAGAACTTGTTTCAATTGATTCATTGTTGATATACTTTTGTAGATGCTTAAACAATATGAAGCCATTTTTTACCGTTTGGTTGATGTCAAATATATTCAAAACGTATCTCCCCTTACCAAATCAGAAACATGAATACATGTTCTCTTGTGTTTGCTCTTCTAACTCGAATTAGAAGTAGAAATTAGTTGCCTTCATCAAATCCTTAACAATTCCTTTTTTACTTCTTAAATCAAAAATCTCTAGTTTTTAATAGCGCTTTCTATTGGACTTTCCTTCCTTTTTTCTTTTTACTGTTACCTGTAATTATGAAGTATTTTTCTATTTCTCCATTTACACTTTTTTTCTTCGGTCTAAGATGCTTTTGCGTGATCTTATTACTTCAATTTCCAATTTTATAAATCTTACTTCGGAACTCCTATAATGTTGAATATATGTGTATATGGACATTCATTCGACACGATATCTCCAGTAAATATCTTCTTTAATACAATATTTCGTTTCTTAATACTAGAAACTTCTTCAGGCTAAGCGAGGACAGGAAAATCTTTCCTCTTCTTCATCTAGAATTCGTTAGTAATGTAAATAATCAACTTTAAATTTCACAATTCATTCATATATACTCATTAACAAAAAAACGACGCACCTAGAAGGAGTTGTCCGATGGATACAAAAATGGGTGGAGAGGAAGATTATGCACAGAACAGACAATGATTAAACTTTCAGACAAATTGAATGATTTATTTCAGAGCTACAGAGTTACAAAGTAACGAGCTCAATAAGGTGTTGACCCACCTCTACTTTGGATGCAAGCTGCCACACGACGTAGCATAGAGTGATAAAGCTCCCTGATGGTCTCCTGCGGTATTTCTTGTCAAATTTGCTCCAATTATCGGGCTAGGTCATCCACATTATCTGGTGGATGCAGTCGCCATCCCATCATATCCCAGACATGCTCGATTGGAGAGAAAACTGGGTATCTGGCTGGCCAAGGAAGTGTTTCACAAGCTGCAAGACAGGTCATAGCAACACGTGCCGTATGTGGTCTGGCATTATCTTGCTGAAAAATAAGGCCAGGGTACTGCAAAAGGAAGGGTAGCAAAACAGGTCTCAGAATGTCGTCGACATACCGCTGTGCTGTAAGTGTGCCGCTAATGACAACCAAAGGGGTCCGGCTATCAAGGGAAATGGCACTCCAGACCATAACTCCTGGTTGAGGGCCTGTGTGGCGTGCAATAGTGAAAGCAGGATCGGCACGCTGCCCTGGGCGTCTCCAGACACGTCTGCGACGATCGTCAGGACACAGTTGGAAGCGGGATTCGTCGCTAAACACTATACGTCCCCAGTCAGCATCATTCCAACCGGATCGAGCCAAGCACCACTGTAATCTGGCCCGACGGTGTGCAGACATGAGTAGCAGGTGGCGTAGCGGTCGGTACGAGCGTAGATGTCGCTCTCTCATCCGTCTGTGAATGGTCATGGTGGACACTCTTGTGCGGGTCGCACGTCTGATGGTTGATAACGATGATTGAGGCGCTGTGACAGCTGACCTGACAATCACTTTATCCTCCCGCTCTGCTGTGGCCCTAGGTCGACCGCTACCTTCATAACGCTGAAATCTGCCAGTGTCCACCCATTTCTGCCAGCATCTTCTAATCGCCGCATTACTTCGACCTATATGACGAGCGATTCTCCGATTTCCCCAACCTGCCTCTTTCAATCCAATGAGACGACCTCTTTCAAACTCTGACAGTTGCACGTAATGAGCTTACGGCGAGGCATTTTTTCAGTCGTTGAAAGGTATCCTAACTCGCAATGCAACAGAAATTTTTACCATCAGATTGAGAATCGCTTCTTATATTCACCTGCTGAATGCGCAGTTCCGATGCTCTGTAGTTCTCGCTATTCATTCATTGAACACCAAAGTTTAATCATTTGCATGGGCGGTCCCAATGTCTTTGCCTACGAAATTTCATTAAAATCGGACAACTCCTTCTAGGTCGTCGTTTTTTTGGGTAATGAGTGTATAACGTACTCTTACTAATAATCTATCACTACAACATAATCTTACTAACAGTCAAATCTACAGTAATATACAACAACTCATCAATATGACATAATCTTTGCTAAGAAATATATTAAAACCTCGTTAATTCGTCATTCAAGGGACCAAACATTTTTGACAACTTAAGTGGAGTGACGATTTAGGCGGAGTGGGAATTTTTGAAAAAAAACCCAACCAAAAAACACTGAAATACAGTATTTTCATGAATTGCTGTAGGATTCGGTGCGAAAATCAAGATTTTCAGAAATCAATACATGCAAATGAATGAGTGGAAAATAAAAAAAAAAAAAAACAGTTTTAGTAGTTATCACATTTTAATCTTTTTAAAAGAAAGGCAATGTCTGTCTTTGAAACATTCAATCATTGCTGCCGCCGAAATCTTCAATGTTCAACTCCTTAGCAATTTCCATGGCTTTTTCTTTGAGAATCACGGCAGAAATCGGCACTTTTTCGATCTGGCATGTTTTAGCCATCGAATTAAAACCTCCTCGATCTCGTCAAACTTCGACTTCCTCATTCTCTTTCTTTTGTTTTTGCAGTCAGCTCCTTCAATTACTCGTTTCGATGAAAGAATATTGTTTAATGTGGTCCTGGGAATATGGTGTTCTTTGGCAAAAGCTGTTTTCGAAACATTTGATTTTTCAAAAAGTGCAATTAAGTCTTTTTTTTCTTTAAAAGTTGATGAGGTAAGTTTTCATTTCCCTGGCATGTTAAAAAACGTAATCGAACCAAGAAATTGCAAGAGAAAAAAATAGCCCTTACAGCGGGGCTTACTCACTATGAAATGAAGTCACACTCAGGAGCGGTCAAGAAAAACGTCTACACTCGACAGAGTTGCGGCGAGAAGTGTGCTTCGAATGATTAGCAGCGAGATTCCAAGAACCCAAATCCTCCGAAGGGGTAGGAAAGGAATGAAGTGTCAGGCATGGTCGAAAATTCCCCTTAAAGGCTTGGATTTCTTAGAGAGAAGGGGCGGGGCCGAAAAGACAACAGGATGGCATGCAAAATGGAGAAGAAAGATGATTTTGATCATTTTTGGGGGTGACGAGTTATCCGGAATAGAATTAAATTTGGTGACGGGTAAAGGAAGGTTATTTTACATTATTGTGTATGAGACCTTGTCGGAACCAAAGGAAAACGACGACTTAAACGGAGTGACGACTTATCCGGGTGACGACTTAACGAGGTTTTACTGTAAATCTTTAGTAATCACATCTTTTTTTATACATTATGACGAGATGCATGTTGCGTAGCAAATTAAGATGAATTTTGTATTTAAAATATAAAGGAAAAGTTTTAGTTTTTTAATATTGTTATCTGTCGATTTGTCAATCACCTGCTTCACCCTTAAACCATAGGCAGATGGACTCCGCCTTGCCTCGTTTCTCTATCTCTTACTCACCTCTAGTTGAACATTCCAGAGGTGAAGGCGAGGCCTGAATCGCGGATATAAGGCGGAGGTTGTGCGGAGAGGAGAGAGAAAGTGTGGGCAGTAGCCCAAGAGAGGATCGAAGTTCCCGAGCTCCGAAGAAGTAGGATTGAGAAGAAGAAGCTACCCAAGAGCGAGGATTGCGAACCCGCTCTCCCGTTGTCGAGCCATAGAAGACCGCCAGACGTTAAGGATACTGACGGCAAAGAAGAAGCTACCCAACATCGAGGATTGCGAACCCGCTCTCCCGTTGTCGAGCCATAGAACACCGCCAGACGTTAAGGATACTGACGGCGAAGAAGAAGCTACCCAACAGCGAGGATTGAGAACCCGCTCTTTCGTTTTCGAGCCACAGAAGACCGCCAGACGTGAAGGATACTGATGGCGAAGAAGAAGCTAGCCAACAACGAGGATTGCAAGCCCGCTCTCCTTTTGTCGAGTCGTAGAAGATGGCAGCCGGAGAAGAAGAAGCAACCAACAGCGAGGATGGCCAGTCCGCTCTCCCGCTTGTTCGACAGTGAGGACCGTCCAAGAAAACCAGGACCTCGTAGATCCAGAAGAAGAAGATAATGAAGTTCCCATCCACCAGATCACAAGAAATCCCCCCATCTGTTCTGAACATTTTTAGCTATCAATAAAATTGTCAGGCAACAATATTTCAAATATTCTTGTAATATTTAAACATTTTTCTTTAATTAATTTAATTTTGTCAAAATGCAAAGAGCTTAGGCTTAGCTTTAGTTTTAGTTTTTTAGTTTCAGGTTTTCTTTTTGTAATTTCTGCAACGACAGCTGGTGATTGCGTCATCTCGCCCCTGCAGAGTCCGTGGAAAGGTCAACTTTCCATATAAGGACAAGGGGTCTTTCCAGCGATGTGGTTGACTTTTCAGTCAATGACTCATAATTTTCTAAAAAATCCTTTAGGTCAGAATGACTTATTTAGTAATGATCAGTTTATCGACCCCTCATTGAAGGAGAATTTTTTGTGTTTTGCATAAAATGCGTTTGTTTATTTAAGCAGGTGTTTAGTGAGGATCTCTCTCTCCGGCAGTAGCTTCCAGTAGATAAGGTCAGGAAGACTTGCCCTTTCACCTTAGCGTTAGACCGCCTGGGTTAGGTGTGTGTTTCCACACCTTTTACTATGTCATTCAACGCGAGACGCTTCAACGTCAGTTTGTGATTGTGTTAAAATTTAGTGAGTTTAGATAGGGACCGAGTACCAAGGATTAGCCCGTTTACCATCATTAAACTTGTCGTGCGCAGTTAATCTCCATTACCGGAGTTAAAAAAAGAAAAAAACGTATTAGTGCAGTCTGAAACCAGCGAAGTGAGCTCGGGTTCCTACTAGTGATTAATATAGTGCTTCGAGAAATATAACAGTGCGATAATTCTAAATAATTCAGTGCAACAAAATGAAAGTTAGTGCAGCAATAGCATAATATCACTTAGAAAATCAGTGCAATAGTGAATGAATTAGTGCTTCAGAAAGAATCCTGAGATGACAGAGGACAAGTTAGTGCACGCTACAAAAAGCTTAATTAGTGCGACAGAAGCAAAGCCGCGAGACGGAATTTTAATTATAACCTCTGATACTGATCATTAACTGTGAGAATAGTTTGAAATAGGACACAAGTGAGTGTTTTAGTATAGTAATGGATTAATTCATGCGAAGTCAGCCGGAATCCAGTTTAAGAGGAGCGATTACAGATAAGCTATTATTTTCGCATTTCAAGCCACGTCTCCAAGATCGGAGAGTTGTGTAATTGTTAAAATCGGTGTTAATAGTGTCAATAATGGGATTACTGAGAGATTCAGTCGTTGATGTCCAATGGAAATTTGTTAATAAACAAGAGTTTCTTGTTGTATAAGAGTTGTATGTGCTTGAGTGTTTATTGGATCAGTATTGACCCCTACATTCCGAGATGGCCGAGTTAGTGTAAACCGGGGTGACGGAAGGGAGATAGGCGACCGACGACTGCCCAGGACGTGAAGACAGAAATTCATCAGAAGTTACACCTGGTTGGCGCCCAACGAACGAGAGGAGTTGATCTCAGCAGAGGCCAGCGTCGCGTCCCGTCATTTTGATTATCATCATCCCCCTTTGGTATTTGCGCACGTAGCACAGCATTCATACAACACATGTTAATGTCATACCGTCACATATATATGTTTATATATTTTATTGAAATGCTTGTAAGCTATAAATCGCTTTTAAAATTTGTTTTTATTCATCCATGGTATTAATTTTCTTAAACAATCAGAGTCTGCCTTTTTCTTCTAGTATTTGAAAAAGAATATCTAGGTTCAGCATTATGTCCTGTAACCCTAGATATATCTTATTATTTTAAAGTCGCTGACGTGTTCGATTACCCTCTATTTTAATGTTCTACCTTTACTACTGTAATAAATTTCATGGCAATGTCTGCATTCTAATTTATAAACTATGCCCATAATATACATTTTGTTACTTTCTTCTTTTTTCTTATTGTTTATAAATCTGTTGGCCTTATAATGTAAAAGTCTAATTTTATTTTATTTACGTATTTCGCTCATTGATTTCGTAGTTTCTATTCCTAATGGTAACTTAAATACTCCTTTGTAATTAATATTTTCTTTTTTTTTTCTTTTCTTTTTTTTTTTCTATTTCTAAAGAATTCATTAATTACTTTATTATCAAATTTTTCTGGGTATTCGTTTTTTCTGAATATGGTTTTCATTTTATTAATTTTATCTTTCCATAATTATTTTTTTAACATAATTCTTGAATAAAGCTTTTTTATGTTTAAACTAAGAACAGAGTAAAAATTTATTAAATGATTAGTCTTCATTTCTTTTTCGAAATGTACATAATAATGTTATTTCATGTTTGTTTGTTTTGTATATGTCTAAAAACGGTAATTTACCTTCAGTTTCTTCCTCTTCAGTGAATTTTAAGTTTTCATCAGCAGCATTATTATAGTTATAAAATTGAGAAAACTGCTTAATCTAATCTTCACTCCAAAATATCAGGATATCGTCAGCATACCTTATGTACCTATTATTTTAAAATAATATTTTATTATTTCGTTCCATTTTAAAATTTTCTTGTGCTCTAGAGAATTCATATAGATGTTACAAAGGATACCTGATATGCGGTTTCCCATGGGAAATCCTCTAACTTGTTTGTAAAATTTATTTTTATTTTCAAAATAGCTATTGTCGCATATTAATTGTAAGATTTTCATGTATGTTTCTTTCTCTATGTTAGATTCTGTAAGAATATTTCCATTATCATCCCCAGATATAATCGGTCAATTCCAAAGTCTTCTTAGCTGGAACATTTTTTGTACATATACGTCCATGGTGTATAATCTAATTTTGTTCTTATTTTTATATCTTTTTTTCTTTTATGCAAGTAATCAAATCAATAGTGGGTTTTACTAATAAACATATTGCTGTATTATTTTTTTTTACATTGCACATAATTAATAGCTTTGTCCATTTTTAATTTCTGCACTTCTTTTTCATTTTTTATAGAGTTTATATGTAGAGTCTTCCTTTATTTCACAATAATCTTCGGATTAAATTATTTTGATAAATTTTTCTTCATATTCTTTTCTATCAATGATTACTAATTTATTACCTTTGTCTTATTTAAGGATGCGTCTATTACTGTCTTCTGTAATTTTCTTTATTAATTTCGCAAATTAATATTCAAAGAATTAACATTAAAGAAAACATTAAAGAACATTAAAGACAATTTAAGAAACGTTAGGAAAATAAGAAAGGAAAAACACGTGGACATTGAGAAAAAAAGATTCAAAGAAAAGAAAAGTAGATATACGGATTCGAACCGACAACCTTCAGTATATCAGTCCGAAACATTAACCATCAAACTATAGCTAACAACTGAAATAAGATGGTTGAATTTCTAATGTTTAAGCTAATACCGGGAATCCAATAAAACAATGCCAAATATCTTGAACATTGGGGGGGGGGGGGGTTAGCCCTTGAAAATACCCTATTCCTATGTTGTTTGGGCTTCTGAACACGATGGTGAAATCCGTTTGTTGATCCGACCTTTCATTCGGGATTTGTTAGGGGGGGACAGCCACGGACGGACGGAGAGGACAAGCGCAACAGCTACCGATTTTGGTCGCTATCACAATAGTTCCCAAATGGGTCCCTAAAAAACTCCTACATAATCCACAACCGTGCTTCTGACGACGAATAATAGTGCAGCTAAAGAGGTGCCCGATGGCATTAGGTCTTACTAACGAAGCAAAGTAAAAAATAAATATTTTTATTTGATATAAAGAAAACTTTTTCTATAGATGATGTATATTCATAAAAAAAAAGGTAACTAGATATTTTGTAAGAATTCCTTCTTCACAATCCGTCTTCCTGTACCACATCCCAAATAAGACATCTTATTACTTATTTTAATCCAATGACAAATGATTCATCTGCTTTTAACTCGTGTAGGGAGATAGGAAGAATAAATGTTAACGTAGTTTAGCGTTAATTTCGTACCTTAATTGTTGAACGATTTGTTTTATGTGTTTATTTTATTGGTATTTAACCATTCTACTATAATTTCTGAATTTTATAAAAGTTGGAAAAAATTTGAAAAAGCAGTGTGTTCTAAGATGAGTTCATTATAATAAGGAAAACAAAGTTTTGTCAATGCCATAAATCTACTTTCACTTAATTGCTCGATTAAAACTTGATCACCACAATATTTAATACAGTGCTGATTGACAAGTAATTAAAAAAAAGAAGAAAATGATTAAAAAAAGGGAGATAGACATTTAAAATTAAAAACAGTTCCTTCTGTAAAGAATCATCTAACCATCACTGCTGTGATTATTAGAGATATTTACCTCAGTCAATAACTCCTAAACTTCACTCATGAGCAGAAAATATCTCTTGTTCTCTATACAGGTTCATGACAACAATTTGCTATTGATGGATCATGATCCTCAATCATTCCTGGTTGAATTTCCGTTTCCGAAGTGCTATAACCAGTAAAGTAACTGAGATAGTTAAATTTTGATTAAGATAGGTCAGCGCTTTAAATACTGTGTTATTTAGATTGTAAGATTTAAAGAAATAACTTTTTATTTAGATCCAATCTCAATAAAGAGACATTTACATTTCATTATTGTATGTGTTTTATTTCTGCAGATCCTTTTCAATTCGTAAATTTTAAAAAGAGGCACTATAAGAAATGAAGGTAATGTAAGTTGCCAACTAGATAATATTGTACATTCATTCACTAAATTCATACTAATTAGAATAGTTTATACTAAAGAACTATATTAGGATAAATAATAATTTAAATAACAATTATACAAAACTTTGTCAGGAAAGTATGATGACTAACTTAGGGTAAATAATAATTATACTTTCCTGATACAGTTTTGTATAATTTTTTGATTAGTTACTTTGTTTAATTAATGTATTAATCAACGTTTTCATCAATGCTTCCTCGTATCATTAAAAACTTAATTATAACTTAACGTTAGTTTCAGTAAACAAAAAAAATGTAGAATTTTTTTAATATAATTCAAAAATGATTTGTTTCACGATAAATACTTGTTTGAATAAAGTAAATTTTAAATTGGAAGTTCTTTGATGTGATGAAAGTCATCTTAAATAAATCAGTCTTTTTATATTATCATTAATTTATTTGTTCATTCATAACAACAAAAGATTATCGCAGATTAAAGAAAGCGTAATCATTAAAAGGATTTCAAAAAAATTATTATTATATTTTTACTTGACTTTCAAGTTGAAAATTCAACTTAAAATGTTTTTTGCTTTAAGTTTTTTTTCATTATTTCTATAAAAACAATTATTTGGAAATATTGAACTCTTTTTACTGTCATAATCTTATGAAATTTTCCAGCTTTATGTTCTATCTAAAATCTTCATTAAAATTAAATATTACTATGAAATAATTTTTTTTATCTTAGTAGTTTTATCAGATTTATAAAAAAAAATCATCAATTTATCATTTATTTATCTGAAAATAGTTCGGAAAAGATATCTTATCAAAATCATGACTTTTCATCCATTTTCTTTAGTAATATCGCAATCTTAAGACAAGCTTTCAAAAGCAACACAATGCTTACTGTCTTGTCGTTTAGGTTTATTTCTTATCTATGTGACCTTAAATGTCTGTTTAATTTTTTATGATTATATAACTTTGGAATCTAGTAATGCCTACTTCGACTTCTCAAACGCTTAAAAATGAAGCAAAGTTGCTTTACTTTATTAGAGCTAAATCTACAGCAAAGGTTTCTGTGAACTTTCACTCAAAATAGCAAAAACTATCACAAAAAAGAATAGCAAATGTCCAACACGAATTATTTTTTTTCATTTCAACAATATCAAAGGCTTTTTTAGTTAACAAGAGATATTTAACTACATTTATTGATCAACAATCAAACAATCATATTGTTGATAACAAAGTAAGTTAAATAACTTTACTTCCAAAATAAGATGATATTAATGATGATTAGTGACTCAGTCCGAAGACTGCTTAGGATGAGGTGTATGACATGTTTCCATCTGTTTCTATCCTCCGCCATCCTCTTCAATTCGAAAAAGCCTCTAACTTCTAAATCCTTAAACATTTGTGTAATAAAATTATTGCGGGGTCTTCCTCTTCCTCTATTTTCGCTTGGAATCTTCCCCTCTAGGACTCTCTGTATAGGATTATCATTTCTCAATATATGACCCAGCCAATTTAATCTTCTTTTAATTATGCGTATAATCCTAAAATTAGGTAAAAAACTACATCTCTTTGATATATTTCATTTAATATTGGTAATATTTCGCGGAATTTGTATCATTCCGCTTTTTCAAACCTTTTCTTTTAAAAATAACAATGAGTTACTCATTGTTATTTTTAAAAGAAAAGGTTTGAAAAAGCGGAATGATGCAAATTCTGCGAAATACTCTACCAATATTAAATGAAATATATGCGTATAATTTTCTTTGCTTCATTCACTATTTCTAATTTCTCATTATTTCTCTTTCTTTCTGTCCAGCAGATTTTTTTTTCCATTCTATGGTAGCACCACATCTCAAAAGCTTCTAAATATTTATTTTCTTTAGTGTTAAGTGTCCATGTTTCCGAGTTATTAATGCAACCGATCAAATATAAGTTGTTAATATCTTTTTCCTTAGGTTAATATCTATTTTTTTTACATGTCAGTAAGTTTTGTTTTGTTCTAAATGCAGTCTTAGTCATTTTTATTCTAGTTTTTATTTCCATGGTACATCTGCAATCTTGGGTGATAATTTGTTTCAGATAACAGAAAAGTTTTACTTGTTCAATTCTTTGTCTATTGATGATTAAATTTATTTGTGTCTCTCATTTTGATATTAACATACCTTTGATTTTCTTAATGCTTATTTTCATTCCAAATGTTTCTATTTTTTTATTTATTCTGTCTAACATCTCCTACATGTCGTTATTATTCTCTGCTAGTATAGTCTGATCGTCAGCGAATTTTATTGTTTCGGATTTTTTACTCCAATTTTTACTCCTCCTTTACAGTTTAGTAATATTACAAAGGCTAATTTTGGAAGTCTTTTCGACGACTTCTTTATCAGACTTCTTTATCCAAAAACAGAAAAGAAATCATACTATGACTTGTAATACTAAGTTATTTGATTGAGTCTAGTCATTTAATTACTACGAAGGTGACAAGATCTTTAATGTATTAACAAAGGAAGTTTTCTTAATACGACAAATCCACCCTCAGAAACTAAAGAAAAATAAAACAAAAACAAACTGCAATTCAAATCCTAGGGCAGGTAACCACTTACCATAAAAGTAAGTTTATTTGTAAACTTCAATTGCATTCTTTCTTGATTAAACTATTTATGAAAATGTATTTATTATGATAAAAAATTGAAAACTTATCTTTTTTATTGTGAAGATATTGGCGTCCTACTCTGGCAATTAACTTATGCGAAAGGTAAATTTAGCCTAAATCTTGTTAGGTTAAATTATTAGTAGAATTACCATATTTCTTATTGAACATTGTTACTGCAACCATTCTCTCGTTACAGATACGCTCTTTGATAT
The DNA here is from genome assembly GCA_023159025.1 of Thereuonema tuberculata. Taxonomy (NCBI): domain Eukaryota; kingdom Metazoa; phylum Arthropoda; class Chilopoda; order Scutigeromorpha; family Scutigeridae; genus Thereuonema; species Thereuonema tuberculata. The sequence goes on from JAFIDM010000002.1 coordinate 20,274,483, forward strand.
TTTATTATATATATCAATTTGATCTACATTTGTGTAACCAATATTACACAGATGTTGTGTATTTGTAATATCATATGAATGTATTGGATTCTTAATGTTAAAGTGTATCTGATATTTTCTTTCTATTTTCTGATCAGTGCTGATAAGAAATCTCCTAATTAGTGTATTTGTTTATTTAATTTTTTCATTTAGGTAAAAAAAACTTAAATCGAGGATCGGGATCAGTCATCAAAAATGTAAATGGTTTTCTGAAATGAAACGATCTCTGGTATTTATAAAATTAAAATGTATTCATTTCAATTTCAAGCTTGCTGTAAAATAATATATTGTAAATAAGCTAATAAAATTGCTATTTGCATTTGATCTTTGTTTCGATTTAATCGTTTGTGACTCTATTCTTTTATTATGTTCCATTTGTAAGTATTGTAAATCTCCTGTTATCATCTCATGTATAATTCACTTATAATACGTTTTCTTTTTCGGAAGTGATGTTCAATTCGAAAAATAAATCAGATACTGTTTTATGAAATGTTCCATTTAATATCATTTTCAAAAAAACAAATAATAAATGGAAATGAGTTTTCCGTTTCTCTGATTCGGTTAATAACATCAAATACGAATTAACTTGAGTGTAATTGACATTGGTGGTTCAATTTGGAAAAGAAATCAAGAACTAATACTTTGGCTTAATCCAGTAGACATTTTCATCCATTAAATCTTCAAGAACTTTTGGAAATACTCGTTCTCATTATGTTAATATTATTCTCATTTTTATTGATCAATAATCATAAAAATGGCTGCCAAAATCTTGTTTCGAGAATAAAAAAAAAATACGGAAGATATCAAACGCCAAAAGTAATAGAAAATTTGGAGAGAGTTGTCTGATTTTTTTTTCAAAAGAAACATACTAGAATCGACGAAATGTAATGGGAAAGTAACTATTAAAGAGTAATTACAGTTATCAGTACTTCCCCAATCAGTTTACAGTTAGTCACTTTTTCTTCCAATCCAATAGGCCTATAAAAAAATCAATTGAAGCTGTTTCAAATCAAAGTACTCAAGTTAATGAATACATTGATTTTCCGAAATGAAGGAAATTTTCTACAGGATACGTGCTAACTATTTCCAACCTTCTCTGAAAAAAGTAGCCGTATTATCAAAGTTTTCTTTACTTGATTACTAATAAAATTGACCTTGTTACAGTCTATGGTTACTCTATTAGAAAAGTTACAGCGTTATCCAGTGTTGTGAAGTAACGCGTTATTAGTAACGCCGTTACTAGTAACAGTTAGTTTTTGTAGTAACAATCGGTAATGCAGTTACTTTTTTAATTGAGTAACTGGAACTGTAACTCGGTTACTTTTTGTTTGTTACGGAGTAACGAAAATGCGTTACTCTTTACTTTACTTTTTCGCTCTTTCTTTTTTGGTTTACTTTCACACCGAGTTATTGGGAGGTTTGACAAGAGCTGTTTCAAAAACGCCGTATCAGTTATCGGGATGCTATTGCTGCTCAAAATCTTAGAAAATTATCTTAGAAACTAAGTCCAAGTCTTATCTATGGTCTTATCCCAGTCACTGTTGTCTGAATCGGCGACGAAGAAACATGATTTTTACGAGTCTCTTGTACTTCAAAATGCAGAGGGCTATTGAACACAATACGAGCACTTAGCATTATACAGTAAATTCGAACTTTCATTTTCAAGAAAAGATATCAATACAAGTAGGAATGTCCATTGAGACGTCTTTTTCGGAATATATATTTTTAAAATGGAGAACCCTTTTCCCTCGTGGTTCCGTTTTAAAATACAAAACAATAAAGTAGGATGAAAGATCTTTTGGATTTCTGAAAAAAAATATATTCTTGATGGCAAATGTAAAATTGGCTTGATGTTACAATGGAAAATCGAACATCAATGCATTGGTATCTTCTGAATTAAGAATTGTTTGGAAAAAGCAGCTTTCTCATCTAGGTTTAATATAAGTTTTCTATTTTATTAAAAAAAAATTAAACTCACATTGATTGAAGCTCATTACCTAGACTAAATTCTTGACATCAATTTATATGAGTGAATATGAATTTAAACTACCATCATTTACTTTCTTTCTAATAATAAAGATTAATAAAATATTAATTTGCATTCCAATTAGCTTAAAAACAGTATTTTTTCATCATATTAGGATATTTTTAACTGCTTAAAATTGACTGTTTTTCAAGTGAAAATCATGCTGATGTTTTTTCTGAGGATTTTTGTTATGTGCGTGCTGTGTGATTTCACGAAATATAAAAGTGAGCTTTGAAGCAAAAAAATTGAGAAAACTACTCTGTAGTGTATTTAAATTAAAGAAATTTTCTAAATAAAATTTCAGATAAACTAAATAAAAGAAATCTATACATTAATTTTGTAATTCAATCAATTAATTTTCTAATATAATATGGCAATTGCAACAGAGTTTTTATAATAAAAATTCTTAATATGCTTGAAATAGATTTTTTTTTCGGTTGTTCAAAAATAACTGTATAGTTACTTTTAGTAACTGTAACTATAACTCAGCTACTTTTTGGGGGAAGTAACTGTAACTGAGTTACTTTTTTAAAAGTACTTTTTTAAAAGTAACTTACCCAATCCTGGTGTTATCGAACATTATCTGCAAAAGTAACTGTTATTAGCAACGGTATTTCGAATGATGCCTGTCTTCCCATCTCCGCAGAACTACTCTTATTCACATCCACACTTGGTACAATTAGATGTCAAAAATCAGATAAAATCTCTCGGCCTCGCTTAACTACTGTACATTAGAATGCCTGTAGTTATACAGTACTTCTGTATCTTAGACAGTATCATCAAATATTTTCTACTGTAAATGTTAATACTCAGCTTATATATCAATTAAATTTAAAAATTACTTTTTTGTTTGTGTAAATATTCATTTAAAACGAAATTTTAACATGTGACGATATTTAAATATTAAGAATTAAAAAAATTACTTCAGGATACACATAATGAGCATAAAATTAAAATATATGTATAAAAATAAAAAAATATTGCCAGGTATTCTGCTGATGATAGCCTTGTGGAGTTAAAAACGGGCAAAACTATCCAGGTTTTTATTTTTTTATTATTATAAATATATTTTATTTTTATCCTCATTATGTGTGTCCTGAAGTGATGTGTTAATTCCTAATATCTAAATATTCTTGATGTATTCTCAATTATATAATGTATTAATGTGCTATATAAAAACAATTGAATCTATAATGCCAGAAATATTCAATAATTTTAATACAAATCAAAACAATAAAAAATATCGTTAAACGAAACAGTGATGCTTCGTTTCTGACTTTTTAATATTCACTTCTATTGTAACTGTCTCATTTCAAATTAACAGAAGACAGTTGTAGTCTGTTTTACTGTTCAAATACATGCACCACCTTTGTTGTCATTGTGTAATTGATCGTTATTTTGAGGGATTAAAAGCTGTATACCAGCTGATTCAAGGATATAAAAAAGGTTGCAGAAATCTTGTTTTATTTATTTCCTCGTCACTAATCTTGTTCCTGCTAACTTATTGAGACTTTCCCGAGATCACTTCAGCGATGGGATCAAATGAACTAGATCCTGATCATTAAGTGTTGGTAAGACGAACAAGGCGTTTGATGGGATGTAACTGAAGCGTTTTATGAAGATAACCTTTCTATTCAATCGCCAATGTCTGAGACTAAATGCAGTTTTTCCCTTCTTTATTGAATGCTTTTATGTAAAACATGAAGTTAATTGATCTTCTCCTGTTTCTGGCGGGTAAGTTTACATGGATTGATTTACTTGTAGCTTCTTTAATCTTATCATAAAAAGAAAATTACTATTTTCTTCACTAAATAAAAGGAGAAAAAAGAAAATAAAGAGAAGATTTTTAATACAATTTTTCTTTTAATAAAAATTCAATTCAATAACAAAAAATTAAATTTTTTGAAACAATGTAAATAATTCTGTTAATAATGGGATAATTTTTGAATAAATAAATTTTTTAAGTAAATCTCTAACTTATTGTTTAAAAATAAAACTATAATTTACTTACTTTTCATTTAACTCTTATTATAATTAAAAATATAATAATTCTTCTAATTCTAATTATAGTTGGCGAATATATTATTGTTGAAGGATATATGTTACCTGGTAAATGAAGTATTCATTAATTTCAAAAAATTGAAAAGAAAGTATTTCAGTAAAACAAAGATAAAAGTAAAAAGTTTTTATGAGATTTAAATATAAAATATAATTTAACACATTATCAGTCAACTAAAGAAAGAAAAAAAATACTATATTTATGATTCAAAATTTAAAAAAAAATACTTTTACATTTTAAAATTACTTTTTTTTATATTAAAATATTAAAAAAATGTGATTTCTTAATATACTAATTAATTATCAAATTTATAACTTATTTACTAAGATTTATTCTGGTGACATGAGGGTAATTACATATTTTCGTTAGATAAAAAAACAGATTCGTAACAACTAAAATTATAATAATATCTAGGAAAATAAAAGCTCAATTTTATAACAACAAATGTTAACGGCTTCTTTTATTTAAAAGAAAAATTATATCTTTAAATTCAGGAAAAAAATAATATAAAAATATATAAGAATCGTCGTCGATGGAAAATATGTTTGAACTCGGAAATATTTTGCAAAAGCAAAAAAATATAAAGTAATTAATTGAAAGAAAAGGAAAATAATTTTGACAACAAAAGCAAACAAAAATAATCTGAAATCAAACTTACCAAGTTTTGGAAAGGAAATTCAGATATTTAAAATGAAATACCCTATGCTGTGTAATCTGAAAACGTATTTCATATCCTTAAACAGACTCAAAATTAAATACGCCATGTTACTTAATAATCAAGCAAAACAATGCTAAAATAGATATTTCATGAAAGCTTTCTAGCACTTTAGAATCGCTTCCCTTTTGCCACTCGAACATTGAAATCATTTAAATATGATCTTCAAAATCGAAAAACAACACCTTATACGAGAATCGTTAAATCATAGCACTAATTTATTAATTACACTCTTCCACCGTACTTACGCTATAAACATGAAAATAACCTAAAGCAAGGGCTTTTAAATTTACAGAGAAATTGAATTAAATTATAAAGTACCTTATCAATTTCTAATTCTACTAAATTCTATTTTAGATAAATTCAAAGATTATGATCCTTCAACTGGTAAAAAGTCATCATACATTATTTACAAAAATTCTGACTTCTAAAGTTAAGCTTTTATTCTAATTTCTATTTCTTTTATATATCTTAAAATGATACTGTTCACACATGTAATTTTAAATAACCTATACATAAAAGAAAGTTTCCAAAGCACTTCCAATTAATGAGCTACATTAAAATACTTCAGAAAATTAACAATTTCGAAATATTTCGATTAATCTAAAACATTTAGATATTTAGCCAATAATTTCTAATCTATTCAAACGAAACTTCATATTAAAATAATTAATAAAAAAAA
>JAFIDM010000002.1:20308224-20320602 GCA_023159025.1 Thereuonema tuberculata
AATAAAGAACGGTAGATAATTAGAGTGAAATTAAAGTTTCTCATAAATACTAACTTAAAGGATATATTAAAGAAGCTTATATAAAGAAGTTTAATTATTTTTTATAAACTTTCTATTTACTTAAATTGAAATTTCTTAAATCACAAGTTCACAAATAAGGACGAAACGGTCGTCCAGAGTCTCCTCGACGAAAGCTCAGATATTTTTATTTCTGGCATCTTATTATTTTTTGTTAATTAATTTAATTTATTAACGTTTTCTTGCACATTAAACGCTATGTTTATTTAATAAATCAATTTCTAAATTTATACATTTCATGCTCATTAAGTTGAACAATAATTTTCAATACTTAAGGATTTTGTAATTCTTTGTCGAACCTATAACGGTCACTTAATTATTTCGGAAATTTTAATAAGTGTTTTGTATAATAACTCTAATTTAACCTTTACTCTAAAAAGCTTTTTTTTAATCTATACTTAGATATTGAAATAAACGGATGGAAAGGCATACTTAGATACTATTTAATTCGTGTCGCCTTTATTGGTATCTTTTGGTTAAACTAATAATTCAGAATATTAATTTTCGTCTCTTCACCGCATTGTTTTTTCATTTTGAAAACAGTAACTCATTACACCTGTAAATACTTTTACATATAAATTACTTACCGCGAAAATGTTGAAGTCGTAAATTCGAACGAATATAGTACATCGAGCTTAAACATAAATTGAAACCTACTTTTGTAAATGTTATTTGATGTAGAAGGGCTGAGATGGATGGCAAACATTACGTATCAAATAAAATGTTACATCATCCCGAATAAAAGATATATATAGGGAGAATGATCATCAAATTTATAATTGTATCATTAATAAATAAATAACTTCACTGATCGATATGTCTGACTCGAAAAGATTTGGAGAATGAACAATCATATTTTTAATTGTATCATAAATAAATAAATAACTTCACTGATCGATATGTCTGACTCGAAAAGACATGGAGAATGATCAATCATTTTTTAATTGTATCATAAATAAATTAAGAACTCAACCTACTATATTTACGTCTACAAAAGACTGGCGTAATGATGAATCTGACTGAAAAAAATGAGAATCCTGTTTATGATATAAGAAGTTGAATGGATATTGAAAAATTAGATTAAGAACGTAATAAAAGTTTTGTGTATAGATGGATACATAATACTTCGAAATTTGGATTGTGTTAAAAAGATAAGAAAGCAACACTGATTCACTTTCTTCACTATCAAACTTTAAATTCAAATTAATGTAATATATCAACTTAAGTTAATAAAAACATTAGCATCAAGATTGGTTTCATTAAGATTGGTACCACAAAATTATCTAAGTACACAAAGAATAATTTTCTTTACAATTCTATAGAAATATTTAAAAATTGAGAAGTATTAAAATCAAAATAAATAAATGGAACTATATTCGAAATTCTGTGACCAGAAAATGGCATTTCATTACATCACTGTTTCAATACACAAACGACAGCCTTTGGTTTGAAAGTATTTACAAGCTGACAATGAACAACAGAATCCTAATAAAACACTTTGTCACACAATAGAGACAATTATAGACTCTTCCACACATCACATTAGTATTTAAAATATTTATTAAATACTAAATACAAAAGACAAATTTTTAGAAAGTATACATCTTCCTTTTTTCAAGTCACAAATTAGAATAAAGTAACAAACAAACAAAGGACGGGTTGAACAGCATAATAAAATAAAGGCATGGAAATATCAACAAAATTAATTGTTGTTACAATGGTAAAATAGTATAAAAGGAAGTCAAATTACGTATTAGCAATAATTACTAATTAATTAATCATTCATATATATTATTAATAATTTAAATCTACAAGAGATTAATTTTGTTAATTAAACAGCAAAACAAACCAAATTTCGAATATTTCAGATATTTAGACGACATTCTGATTATTTGGTTTGGCACTATTTGACAATTCAACATATTTTTTGAAAATGTAAATAAAAATAATAATGACCTAAAATTTAAAAAGGAATTAGAAACAAATGGAGAGTTAAAGTTTTTAGATATGAAATTGGTAAAAAAAATAACCAAAAAATTGTTATGGAGCACTATAAAAAAGACTTACAAAGTGATCACATTTTACATTACTAGTCAGGCCACAAAACTCATATAAAGAAAAATATTATAGAAAATTATTTAAGAAGATTGGATTGCAACACCAGTAATGAAAATGTGTACAAATAAAAAATAAATGATATGACTATTCTTCTTAAGAAAAATAACTATCCAGATAAATTTATAAAAGACCAAATTAGATCTTACAATATGTTCAAAATTAAGGAAATGGAATAAATTTGAAAATAGGGTTTTCATTCCTTATCTCAATAATAATAGTTTTTTGTTACAAAAATTATGTAAATCATTCAATATTAATGTTGGCTTTAGATATAAAAATAAAATTAAAAATTTACTTTGTAAAAAAAAAATCAGCATGAAAATCAAAATGAAATGGATTTGATTTATAAAATTGTTTGCAAAACTTGTGCGAATTTTTACGTAGGCAAGACAAAAAGAACCTTTGTGGAACGGGTCTCTGAGCACGGAAGGGCCCTAAAAAATAAAAACAAGGATATTTCCGACATAGCATATCATTGTTTAAAAAAAGGCCATTTCATGGGCACCAATATACAATTTCTGTATAAAGAAACTCAATTAAAATTGAGGAAAATTCTAGAAAGTTGTATTATTAAAAATTCTAAAACAAAAAACTTCAATAGATATGAAGGAGCCTCCGTAGACTATAATATCATGATGCTCATTAAGGATTTTTTAAATTTTGACTCCAAAAAAATAGCAACTCTTGTAGATTTAAACTATTAATAATATATATGTATGATTAATTAATTAGTAATTATTGTTAATAATTTGACTTCCTTTTATACTATTTCCATGCCTTTATTTCATTATGCTGTTCAACCCGTTCTTTGTTTGTTTGTTACTTTATTCTAATTTTTGACTCGAAAAAAGGAAGATATATACTTCCTGAAAATTTCTCTTTTGTATTTGGTATTTAATAAATATTTTAAATACTAATGTGATGTGTGGAAGAGTCTATATTTGTCTAAAATATTCGAAATGGAAAGAAGAAAGATCGTTGAAGAATAGAGACAATTTCCAAATAACGTCAAAAAAATCCAACGATCAATTCAGAACACTGGCCTTAAAATCCTTAAAATTAAACTAAAAAAAATGATGAATATGAAAATACAGTATCTCCAAACGCTTCAGGATATGTTGACAATCATATTTGCTTTGAAGATGGTAGCATTACGAATTGAGTCCTTTTACAAGAAGTAGGTGCTAATATTATAAAAAAGTGAATTAGAGAAATTTAGTTATAGAGGGAAAGCTGCTTAATGAGAAGAAGATGGCAGACCCATTTAGATCTAGTAAGTTGCAAACATTTATCTGAATGTAACATACCAATCTGATACGGCCTGCTTTAACCCATAAAGTGATTTCTTGAGTTGAAAACCATTATGATTTTCAACTGTGACTTGAACTTCTCGGGGAATATTAATGTAAATCTCATCATGAAGATCTTCATTTAAATATGTAGTTTTTGTATTGATGTATGCAGATTTTCTTCTTTACAACGAAGGCGGGTAAAAGTCTGATAATATTTATGCTTGGTGAAGGTGCATGTTTCATTATAAGTTGATTCCTTTTCTTTGTAACAGTGGCGTATATAGAATTTATTTTCGGGGGGGGGGGGGCAAGATTAATATAATTAAGTAGACACCCCATGCTATCTGTTCAACCAAAAAAAAAAAACGTCGGGAGGACATACCTTTATTACTTCGGTGAATAGATTTTTTGGCCCGGGCCAAAAAATCTATTCAACCAAAAAAAAAAAAAAAATGAAAACCTATCTGTTCAACCAAAAAAAAACGTTGGGAGGACATATCTTCATTATTTTGGGGAGGGGCCCGGGCCCCCTCGGCCCCCCCCCCTTATATACGCCCCTGCTTTGTAAGAATCAATTTACTACAAGATTCTTTTGGTGCTCAATGGAGTGATGTAATCCGGGATCTCAGTCTCTAACTATATATAATGGTTTTCTATATTTGAAGTTCTTTTTCGATTGCTTTCTTCCACTTTACTTTCAATGGCCTCTTCAATACCTTAGAAGGTATTTCTTCTCGTTGTGAGTAGTTAGTTCTTGGATTTTTCTTTATTGTTCTTCATATATATATATATATATATATATATATATATATATATAATCGAACGGGCAAAACTCAAAGCCAAACCTTCGAGTTTTTCAAAGCAAAGATTTCAATCAATCATTTGCAATTTAGAAAATTTAGAGAAGTGGGGAATATAAGAATAAAATTAACTTATATTGTTACCGATTGATTTGTCCACCTACCCGTCTAGAGAATCGATTCATCTAACCGGGCATCCCTATGAGAAGTTGATCAGTCCAGGGCTGAAATCGAGGCAGCCTTCTGCGTTATATGGGGCTGCAGAGCCTTACTTAGGCAGTTCGATCGGCGGCAGCAGAGCCGGAAGAGAAAGTCTCCGGTCCGGAGAATAGGAGTTGGTGTGTGGTAGCCAGCCTCAGGAAGATCAACAGTCCAAAGAAAAGCAGTTCGTGCCGGGTCAGGAGCCTCAGGGAAGTGGCAGCCGAGTTGGTTTGGTGGCTCAAAGCTACGAGGAGTTCCAAGCTCGGAAGTTAGCAGCTCATTTGGTGGCAGACAGTCGCAAGTGTGTTCTCCAACCGGAGAAAGCAAGAAGAGATGGTTCGGTAGCTCAATGCCATGAAGAGTTCCCAGTCCTGGAGATAGCAGTTAGTTTTCGGGCCGAGTATTACGAGTGGTTTCCAACCGCTGATTCCAGAGACGTTCGTACGTTATGGGACGACTTCGGGAGAAGACATCCTAAGTCGTTGCCAACGAATCGGGTACCGCAGAAGCCAACGGCGTTCGTACATTACGGAACGACTTCGAGTGAATAACATCCTAAGCCGTTGCCAACGAGCCTATTGCCGCAGAAATCATAGACGTGCGTTATTCAAGAAGTGACTGCGGGAAAAAAAATTCGGAGAAGTTACGTTTAGCCGTTGAAGTCCTGTTGATTCCTGTGGAATACCGATTGAATGCAGTTCAGCATTCATTGACTTTAGTATTTGCACTTCTGCAATTAGTTCAATAAAGCTTAAAGTTAATCATTAGCTTAATAAAGATACACGCAGGTGAAGAATTACTCTCGCATATCGTACTCAGATCAAACCCCATCCCCCGGCCACCGGAATTCAGTAGATTGACATCCCATTGCTACAAACACCGGTATGAAATATTACTAAACATATAAAGCCGGACAGTGATATGAGATTTGAAAAATACCAATGTAAAGATCAAATCACTGTTTCTGCAAAGATAAAGCCAATTTATCAACACGTCATCAGCGGCATAAGCGGCAAAAATAGAAATTAAAATTTAGAATTTAGAAAAACTAAGCCGCAATATTTAAAGACCTTGCTCTTTTTTTAATCTTAATTTTTTTTTTTATTTTCTTTTGTTTCTATATCTTTTTTTTTCTTTTTCATATATTTATATAGTAAAAATGTTAATATTGTTAGTATTTAAACTTTATAACTAAATAAATTAACGAATCAATATTTAAGTAATAAAGAAATCAGGCCGTTATTTCCAATCACTTAAAAATTAATAAGTACTATATTTACAGATTAAAAGAAATAAAAAGAGCAAAATCTATAATATTGAGTAAAAGTATATAATAATTAAATAAATAAATAAATAAATAAATAAGAAGCAATAATATATAAACTTCAAAATCAAATTGATTGAAATCTTTGCTCTGCGAAAGGTTTGGCTTTGAGTTTTGCCCGTTCGATTATACAGTATATGCCTAATTTTGAAATTTATGTATTATTGCTTCTTGTTATTTATTTATTTATTATATACTTTTACTCAATGTTATAGATTTTGCTTTTTTTATTTCTACTAATCTGTAAACATAATACTTATTAATTTTTAAGTGATTGGAAATAACAGCCTGATTTCTTTATTAAATAAATATTGATTCGTTAATTTATTTCGTTATAAAGTTTAAATAATGACAATGCTAACAATTTTACTATATAAATATATGCAAAAGAAATAAAAATATATAAAAACAAAAGAAAATAAAAAAAGAATATTTAAGATAAAAAAAGAGAAAGGTCTTTAAATAATGCGGTTTAGTTTTTTCTAAATTCTAAATTTTATATTTTTATATATATATGATCACTATCATTGATAAAGATTTCTTCATTTGATGATAAATCAACAGGTCATTTATTTCCTAAAAACCAAGTTTATTTTCTTCGGTTTCATCTTCTGATTATCCTTAAATCAAACTTCAAACGATCTTCAAACATAAAAGAAGTTCCTGATAATTATTACGATCAGGAACTTCTTTTATGTGTTATAAATCACGCATTATTGACCCTTTCTGACTTTCATCTACTTGATCCTTCTAATTTAGTAGTTTCTACATTTAGGATTTTGTATTCTCTCGTTCTAGGCGAATAACCTAAGAAAATTCTTTTCTTCACTAGTGAGTCAAATTTCCTTTTGAACTGTATCTTGGGAATTTTAAAGTACGCCATGCTTCCAAATCTCTTCAAGTGCTTTAGATTAGGAGCTATTTAATCTGGAGACCATCTTTTTTTGCGAAATATCGTTTTCTTTGCTTCTCATTGTACGCAGATGCTGATTGGGCAGGATATATTGACGATCGAAAGTCTACTAAATTTAGCTCAATGGTAGAACCATTCAATGGTACTACCGAAAGCAGCGGTTAGTGACCGTTTCAACGACTGAAGCAGAATATGTGGCTCTATGTGAGACAGTTCAAGTTACTTTATGAATCAAAAGATTGATAGAATATTTTGTGCAGAAAATTACAGAGCCTATAAAGCCAACCAAAGTTGCATAAAGTTGTTAAGCAACCCAAACGCCTGTCATCGTTCGAAACACATTGACACAAAATATTATTTTGTTCGTGAACAAGTGAAAAAGGGTGTGTAGTACTGTACAAGTAGTGAAATGACAGCTGATGTATTAATAAACCATTTCAAACAGTGAAACAGAAAAACTCCCAATGACATTGGACTTGTGTAGTCCTTGTAGAAATGCATATAAAAACATTGAGGCGAGATGCTGGTTTACAGGTTTTATAAGTTCCTAATTATTAAATGTTTGAATGTCTTTTTTAAAGCAAAAACAAAATATCGGAGAGTGTTTAAAACGTCATTGTGTAACTGAACTAAAGTAGTTTATTAGTAATAACAATGTTGAAAAGACACGAATCTGGCGCTACAGCAGCTGCTCTGACAATCGCTCTATCTTCCCGTTATGTCCTCGTTATAGGCTGTCCGCTGCCTCTTGTCGCTGAAATCTGTAGTTCAGGACCCATTCCTGCCACCATCATCTGATTGCCGCATGGTTCCGACCAAAACGTCAAGCGATTCGTTGGTTTGTCCATCCAGTCTAATGTAGTCCGATAACACGTCCTTTTTTCAAACTCCGTTATATTTGTAACGTCCGAGAATTCATCGGCGATACATTGTTGCCGTCAAAGTAGTAAAACGCAATCAACATTCACTCCAAATTTTGTTCCTGAAAGCGAGATTCGTTCTTTTTATCCGCCATCGCGATGCTCAGTTCCAATGCACTGTAGCTCCGGCTTTTCATTTATTGGTCGTTTGCATATTCGATTGAAAGGTTTTTGCAATTTAAGTTTCATTACTATCGGATTAATTTTTTTTGGGGTGCGTCGATTCTTTTGTGAAGAAATATATATGTTACCGTCAAAGCCCGATTAGCAAATTAGGCAAAAATCGATTTCCTTAGTTACAACTAGTTTTAACCAAGCCCTTTCATGAATACTAGTACTGTATTAACTAATCAAAACTAGAACTCGCTATATTTGTTAGAAAGTTCTGTACTGAAAATGTGATTTGATAATAGTATTAACTAAAATTTCCTTTGCATATCAGCTTATTTCAATATGGTTTCGTATGATCTTTTACTAGCAAAACTAACCCTCATTTTTCTAACTGTGTTTTTGAGATAACAGTATGCGCCAGTCGCGACTCGTGCCACTTGCCCTCGCTTTGCTCATCAATCAACGCTCCTAGTCAATTAACAGCTACCTGCGGCGTGGGTGACCCCAACCCTTTCACCTTCATGATTTCTGGGTGTAGATTTTCAAAGTTTATATTTAATAGTTTATTTCATTTTGAAAATGGCAAATTACAATTTGTGGAAATTATTATTATTCAGCCAAAATTTAAAGTGAAATATGCAAGACGTTGATAGCATTTGTAATTGCCAAGATTACAACAATTACTATCACGTTCAACCACGGCGCGTGCAACAAAGACAGGATGATGCGTCGCCTTGGTGATAGAAATAGAACATGAAGCGAAGATTGCGAAAAGACAAGCCAATATACGTTCCTGATATAATAGGGATCGGAGATTGATAAAAGATCCATGATTACTACTTAAAAGTTAAGTAAAGTAAAGGAAGAATCGAAAAGGTTATTCATCGAGTTATAGCATAAATATTAATGAGCTATTTAATATTTTTCCAGAACGAGATCAACTTTAGGATTAAGAGTTATTGGAACTGTGTATTGGATCCGACGCCGCCATTTTTTCGATTGATGCTTGGATGTATATAAAGCAAATTAAACGTATAAAGGAACCAACCGAACTATCCCTGTTTTATTCGTGTGCGTTATCAAGACCTAAAGTAAGTGGATTCATTCTTTCATTATTTTACAAGGACAAAATTAAACACCACGAACACTCAAGACACAGAACTGATTAAAGTAACAGTTTTAAATAGATTGTGGGAACTTTAGTTCGAGGAATTAATCAAGATTATATAAGCGTGTATGTATATTCGAATCTTAATACTTACACAGAAACAGCTTTTTGAAATTAATTTGGTTTTTAAATTTCAGAAAGCTGTCCGGCAAATTTTATATATATATATATATATATATAGATTTATAAATATATAAATATTGATACCTATATAGATTACATGTACTTTAACTGTGTGATTAACGAAAAACTTAAAAGACAGTGTTGATATCAAAGTGTTTCGAACACGTTAGTGTTAATCCATTTAGGAAGACAAAAACTTTTATTCAATTTGTTTGATTCAACAAGTGAAAGCCGTTCACACAAGTGAAAGCCATACGTTGCCCAATCAATACGGATTTATTTATAGAAGCAGTTTAAATATGAACTCATATGCTATTTATGTTTAATCATTCTTTGTCTTGCTTATATAGATACTATTATCTCATTTAGCTTAAAACCAAAAAAATATACTCTGAATAAATTAATTTTAAATAAAAATACTCTTTTTTTCTCTATACTGGGTAAATTCGTGGATAAGTAGTATGACATGAATGGATGAACACTGCTTTCTATGCACAGAACTTCTTTCTTCTTGCATGCAAAAACACTTTTACCTGATCCATTTCAATTGAAAACTATAAATAATTGAAAATATAGCAATTCTTTCAGTCAATTTCAGTTTTCCCTAAACTCTGATAGTGAATTCAAGTTTGACTTGTTAATATAAGTGCTGTCGAAAGGGCTTGGTTGAACTTATTCTAAATAGGCAAATCGGGGTTTGGTGAATTTCGGCTTTACACTTGACATATACACACACACATATATTTAACTAATACCTAGAAAACCATAACAATAATAACTCAAAAGTTTGATAAATATTTTTTAAATGATTTCCGTCACTTGCAGTTACCAATTTTTATTCATGAATTGCATTTCTCTTTTGAATTTACCATAATTCATAAAAGGCTTTATTTGAAAATAAGTTTTTGAGTTCCCGAAATCAAGACTTGTAAGCTTAATTAAATAACAAAAAGGTACAGGCAATAATGAACATTATTTGGCAAAGTATTCTATATTATCATTTATATTTTATGGATTATTTGTTTTGTTTACATAAATATTAAGTTAATATTGCTGCCTGTCGATTTTACCGCTGGCCAAAATCGTCAGCAACGGGGTGGGTGGGGGTCAGGTGTGGGTCGATGTCGACTTCACGGCATGCGTCTGACGTACTTCAGATCACTTGGCGACGGGAAGGGTCTGACTTGCCGGCCTGGCAAGTCGTCTTCACCTCGGGGAAGGCCTGTCTCGGTCTTCGGACTTCGGTCTTCGTTTGCCGGTCACGGTCCTTCCGTTGGCCGGCTTCGGGTGATGCTTTAGCGGGGAGAGCGAATTGGCTTTCACCGCTAAACTCAGCTTCGCTGTGTCTTCCTTCTCTTACCGGCGGCGTGTCCTTCGCTCGGCCGGTCTTCAGGCTTCCAGGCGGGGAAGGGCGATTTTGCCGTCCGCGTTGGTGATGGCCTCGTCTTACTGCGTTCTCGTACTGTTACTTTTCTCCAGACTGGAGACGACCTTGCGGCTTCGTGCCGCGGAAACGAACTCTAGGCGTCCTTAACTGGGGAGTATCCTTTCCCCCTTGGCCAGTCGTGGCCGAAACACTCACACTCCTTTCCTAGCTCCAAACGAATACGGAGAGCTTCTCCCTGCGGCTGGCTTGCCGCCACACTAACTGTCTTTCCAACGTGGAACGCTCCATTATATCCCGGCGTTCGGCCTCGCCATCAGCTCCGGAACGGTCAACTCACCTCAGAGGGGACGGGGAAACCGAGCACCGGGCAAGGAAGAGTCCACCTACGGGAGGAAAACAAACGGGGCCAAATCACCAGGTAACAATATTAACGAAAATTAAGTTCCTACTTTCAGCAATCTCCTGAAAATTGTCTTATTTTTTTTTTGTAGATTTTTGACCGAATGTAAACTTTCTAAGATTTGAATAATGTCTGAAACTTGAATCTTATTAGATTCATTTACTCGATAACGAAACGCTACTTTCTTATCATCATTAATCAGTTCCATTTTATAAGTATTACCTATTTATACTCAGTATTTTTATTGTCATTCCAGTTCAACTTAACCTTAGTGTCAAAAGAAACATTGTTAAGCTTATCTCAGCACTTTTAGGAAGATTTAAGAATTTTGATCCTCCAATAACTATGTTATACTGAATCAGTAGGAAAGCAGTAAGCTTTTCTATCTATTTAACTTTTGAACTTAATTTTTGTTACGGTTTTTAGCAGCTGATTTCTAATTTCTTTACCCATTGGTCAAGTTATACTAAAATCGACAGAAGAGCTGCCGTTAGGCTTCTGTTACTTGTATCAGAAGCCGCTTTGTCCGTCTGTCTGTGGACAAGTATCATTAAAATATCATTAATCACAACAATAACAACAATGGCACCTTTTGCACTCGCAACAATCACATTTATAATACAGCTCAGCAGTAATCACAGCAATCACAATAATCGCAACAACTGCGCCTTTTGCATTCGCAGCATTCACATTTATAATAATAAGGAAATTAAAGCAGTAATTCAACGTAAATTACGTATCAGAAGCCGTTGCATAGCATTGTGATTGGTTTACTAATTGCTATCCTACCTTGTTTATTAATAATAATAATAATAATAATAATAATAATAATAAAGCAAAAACAACAGGTCGGGTCAAGGACCAAAGCATTTATTGCCAAGTGTAAAGACGTGTGCAAGAATGATTAGGGATGTGTGGTTTGTCCATAAATTTCCTGACTATGCGTGTTGTGTTGAGTACCACAGCCTTCTGGAGTTGTGCATAAGTGTTTTTGTGAAGTCCTAGAGTGGTGAGACTGTGGTGCAATTTGTAAGGTACCAGACCAGTGGCGGACAGGACGATGGGTACTCGGTCCTGCCTCCACTGCTTCTGGAACTCGTGTGCTAGGTCGGTGTATTTACTGATCTTAACTGCGTGAGTTTTCTGCATGTTCTTCTTGATAGGCACCGCAATATCAATGAGGTGGGTCTGTGTGTTGACCTTATCAACAAATATGATGTCAGGTCTGTTGTGATGTATGTATGTTTTGTCTGTATAAATGGGACGGTCCCAGTACAACTTATGTGAGAATGACTCTAAAACGCTGTGTGGTATGTATTTGTAGTACGGGACCGATGAACTAAATAAATGTCTCTCTTCTTTGTGACAAAAATGATTACTTACTATCAACATTTGATGCATGAATGGAACTGTCCCAATAGGATTTAATCCGTTGAAGACCAGCCATGTATCTTCACCAAAAGATATGATAAAGAAACCTACATACTTTTGGTACAGGCTGGACGTAATTGGCATTCCACGCTCAAAGATAGAATGATTCAGA
>JAFIDM010000002.1:20331791-20344514 GCA_023159025.1 Thereuonema tuberculata
TCCAGCCAACCATTGCTGCCGCCGAAATCTTCGATATTCAACGCCTTAGCAATTTATATGACTTTTTCTTTGAGAATCACAGCAGAAATCGGCACATTTTGCGATCTGGCATATTTTAGCCATCGAACTAAAACCTCCTCGATCTCGTCAAACTTCGATTTTCTCATTCTCTTTCTTTTGTCTTTGCGACATAGATATTAATTTTTAATTATTAATTATTATGAATTTAGAATTATTTTAATTATTAATAAGTGTGACACGTGTATTCTTTGGAAACAAAGAATTAAGTAAAATATTATTTATTATTTAATTTCTTTTGTAAAGTACCTTGCCCAAATAACGCCACCTTAACATTTAAATTATTGTAAGTCTGGAAATAAGGTGTCTCGAAACACGAAAATTATGCCTAAGAAAGTTTAATCTTCTGTTTGAAGCATACCATAATGAAACATATGATAATTTTGACTGGAGAAGTATGAGAACTCAAATAAAAAAAATTTGCAAACTGGCGTTATTAGGAATACCTGGTCCAATTAACGCCACCTACTTTCTAGTAACTTAACGTATTTAAAATTAAGAATTATTCCATCATTGTAAACATTATTTGTACAAAATTACAGTAAAGAGCAACTAAATTTGACTTTCTGTAAAAAATAATAAAAAATCACTTGAATTTAACACAGTCTTTCTAATCTGTAGCTAAACCAAAAGAGGAAATGTAAAAATTAATTTGAATATCCCCTCCTTTTAAATGAAATGAGACAATAAGACAAAATACCACAAAAAACAATATTTTTCAGTTAACTCAAAAAGCTTTAGAGAAGTAAGCTTACAAAAATTAAAAAGTTTATTAGTGACGTTAAAGTGGCGTTAAAACGCTACTGAGCACATGGATCACATGATACACTTGGTTGTGTACAATTTCCGAATTTTAAAAATAACTTTATCTTATCTACATAAAAGAATCTTCAAGAATCAAGAAAATATATAGTTTTAAATAGTTAATCTTTGCTGAACATTAAAAAATCTATATTTTATCTTACCTTGATATAGTAGCAGCCTTTCAGAACCAGTCCTCGACACGAAATAGTCGAAATGTAATTTCACTCGAAAATGTTGGTGGTCTCACTTCAACACTAGATGGCATATCAATGCAAACTAGTTTAGTGCAGTACTGCCATCTCTTATGTTTATGAAGAATTAGATAGGTGGCGTTAAAGGTATACATGGCGTTATATGGCTCAGGTACCTTACAGTTTCATTTAAACATACAAATTCTTACTTATTGGCTTTATCTGATTTCTGGCATAAAAATATCCTCAAAGAATTATCACATCTTTAATTTATTAAAATTAAAAAGAAAAACATTCTTATGCTTTATGACATCATATTGGATATAAAAAAGCATCTAATTATTCCATCCAATTTACTACAACACACAGGGTCCTACTGTGTAAAAAGCACGTTTGTTATAACTGATTTAGCCTTTTCTTTAAAAGAATTTTTTTTCCATCGAAAAAAAAGTAAACTATAGTGGCTACTTTTCTTCTAGGTTAATCTCCTATTTTATTAGTAAGTGATTGGTGTTTTTCGTTAAATAAGTATTATATTTTTTAATCTCATTTTATCGAAATTTTTATACTGTTTCAAATATTTTTCTCGCTGCACCGCGAAAGATAGGAATGCGAGGAATATTTTACATAGAAATATCTTTACTTACCAAAAATATGTTGAAGCATAACTTCAAATGATATAGAACTTGAAGCTTCAAGATAATGAAAAGAGTATTTTTGAATGTTGAGTTTGATGTAGAAGCACGGAGGTGGATAGGAAATTTTCTGTTATGAAATATTAATAATATACTGAAAAGAAATTACAGATAGAATTACCACAAAAGTCTCAATTGCATCATAAATAAAATAAGAGCTCCACCTACCAGTAATTTTGGCTCAAAGATAATTGAGTCCGATAAAATTACAACCCCTTTTTATGTCGTAAATAATATGTGGTGACATTTGTAAATAAATTTACAATGGCAATAATACTTTTGATATGAACTTGATTATGTTCAGAAGACATTATGAACGTAATACAATTTGAGTTTTCGCTAAAACAATGAATTTGATCTTTAATAAATGAACTTATTGTTAAATCCGTAAAAAAATGAAATAAAAGTATTTGGTTGTGGAGGACATTGGGGTAAATACTTGTTGTTATTGCGTCATCCCGGAAAGTAATTCCTTTTTAATAAACTCTGTAATTTATTTTTAGATTTATGACAAAGTGCAAAGCTTGTTGCTCAATATTGAATTGTGTGGGAATGAAATTTTAGATTCATGAATTATATCATCTGGAAGCATGATTTATTGGCTTAATACAGAATGAACAATTAATTACGGATATAAAAAAGTTGTCTTATCATAATACGAGAATATAAGTTCCCTAAAATGTCTTCAGTGATTCGTTCAATTATAAAGAAACAATTGTAACTTTTTAAAATTTTGACAAAGTAAAACAAGATTTTTCTATTCCCAAGATTGTTGATGATCTTTATATCATTCAAACTTTAATGAGTCTGTTTTTTATTACCAATTGAGGAACTTGTAATTTTTGTAAATTTTAATGTCCCATTTGAGAGGTATTGTGACAGCAACCAAAATCGGTAGCTATTGCGTTTGTACTGTTTGTCCATCCGTCCGTGTCTGTCCCCCCCCCCCTAACAATTTATGAAGGGAAGGTCAGATCGGCAAACGGACTTCTCGTTCAGGGGCCCAAAGACTGTAGGAATGGAGTATTTTCAGGGGCAAGTGCCCCCCTCCATTGTTCGCAATATTTGCCATTTTTTAATTAGATTTCCGCTATTAGCTTTAACGTTATATATGAAAACCATTTTACTTCAGTTGGCAGCTGTAGCATGATGAATAAAGTGTTCGATTCGTATGTTGGAGGTTATAGGTTCGAATCCGTATATGTTCGGGTTTTTTTTCTCAATATCTGCATAGGTTTTTTTTTCTTTTTCTTATTTTCCTAACTTTTTTTTTCCTTATGTTAATGGACTTTCTTTTTTTTAATTATTATTTGAAATGATCTTATTATTAAAAGTTTACCTTAAAACCTATGCTTTAAGCACAAATTGTATTCACTTTTTTTTCATTTTGTAAAATAAAAATTTCCTAACATTCTTTTGATGACACTAAGGATATATTGTAACACATACAGTAAAACCTCGTTAAGTCGTCCCCCGGATAAGTCGTCACTCCGTTTAAGTCGTCGTTTTCCTTTGGTCCCGACAAAGTCTCATAGACAATAATGTAAAATAACCCTCTTTTACTCGTCACCAAATTTAATTCTACTCCGGATAACTCGTCACCCTCAAAACTGGCGAAAAGCATCTTTATTCTCAATTTTGCCTGCTATCTTTTCAGCCCCGCCCCTTCACTGTGAGAAAGCCTAGCCTTTACGGGGAATTTTCACGTGGGAAATTCACTTGGGAAATTACACACTTCCCGCTGCGACTCTTTTTTTGTAAACGTTTTTCTTGACCGCTACTGAGTGTAATTTCATTTCATAGCGAGTAAGCTCCGCTATAAGGGCTATTTTTTAATTTTGCAATTTCGTGGTTTGATTACATTTGTAACATGTCAAGGAAGCGAAATCTTACCTCGTTATCTTTTAAGATAACCTCGTTATCTTTTAAGAAAAAAAAGACTTAATTGCACTTTTTGAAAAATCAAATGTTTCAAAAACAGCTTTTGCCAAAGAACATCATATTCCCAGGACTACATTAAAGGATATTCTTTCATTGAAGAAGTAATTGAAGAAGCTGGCTGCAAAGACAAAAGAAAGAGAATGAGGAAATCGAAGTTTGATGAGATCGAGGAGGTTTTAGTTCGATCGCTAAAACATACCAGATCGCAAAATGTGCCAATTTCTGCCGTGATTCTCAAAGAAACAGGCATGGAAATTGCTAAGGAGTTGAACATTCCTACAACAATTCATAAAAATACTGTATTTCAGTATTTTTTTTTTTTTTCAAAAATTCCCACTCCACCTAAGTCGTCACTCCGCTTAAGTCGTCAAAAATGTTTGGTCCCTTGAGTGACGACTTAATGAGGTTTTACTGTAGAACGTTTTATGATAGTGTAACGAACGCCGTACCGAGACGTTCCAGATCCCGCGGAGTGCGGTACCGGTAACCAAAAAGCGTGTCCGCCTTCCGTGTCTTCATTTGCCGACTTCCCCTGATTGAAGCTGACGGATCTCTGAAACCTGCGCCGAAATACTCGGGCTGCCTCATTACGGAAGAGAGTCCACGTCACGGTTTCGCAAGTACCTGTCCATCATTGATCTTCCGCCGCCTGACCTTCGATCGCACAGCGACTACCCTGCGCGATCTTTCCCAGGATCCTTTCTAAAAACATGAAACGTCTCGTTCCGCTGCATCCATGTGAGTTATTGAGAATACAGGATCTCTCCTCGACGACCAGATCCCCACTTCTGCGTACGGCTTTTCTTCAAATCCCCCGATTCCCGGACAGTTTGAATGGACCCTATCACCGGTTGTATATAGTAGTTCTAGATGTTTATCTATTCTTATTGTCATCTTCTAATAAAGTATTCCTTTAAATCTTCCTTCTTTTTTAGTCTCACTATTCTTTACCTGAAAGGCGCGGGCCACTGGTTAATCCAGTTGCTTGGTTACCTTTTCACAACAATAACTAGTATTTTCTCGGCCAGTCTCTTTTAACTCCATTTTCAAGGCCAGTCCCTCACACTCTCCATACCCATCTCCTCCTCAATCCAGTGATCGTGGTTTGCTTTGGGAAAGCATTCGATTGGCGTGCGCCTAAAACTAACACCTAACAATAGAGTAGGCCGAAAGAAGATGATAATTTATATTTTCAAATTTATTGTCTGGTGTGCTCATTAGCCAAGTAATATGGGTTTGACTGCTGGTTGGAGGAGGATTTTTCCTAGCTAAATTGTTATTTAGACAGTTCGTGCGGTTCACCCAGTCCTCTATAAAATACTGGGTTTCTTTCTAGGACGTACAGTCGGACGAGCGTAAACTGACCATAAACAATATGATATCTGTGATGTAGTAATATGGTCACAACAATAAATAAGATGGCTACTGTGAATTTCTAACATAATCTTTTACAGATAAGGACATTCATTAAAAAATAATTAGCACACATGATAAAAAGATGAATAATTCATATTTCAAAATCTTTAATATAATAAAAGACTCATCGACGACGATTTCAACCCCTTGTTATCATCAGCTCCACTCGACGGTTAGTAGGTTTAAACCGTCCTCGAGGAATATTTTATTATTTTCTAAATTTTACTATATGAATTAATTGTCTTTTTATCATGAGTGGTCATTTATTTTTAACGAATGTCCGTGTCTATAAATATTTCAACAAGCACCGGTTAAAAGTTGATTTAATATAGTACTTTGCCATATTAATACTTCTTACAATAATAAATACAAAACTTCTCTTTATTCACGCATGTCTTCCAATTAATTAAACACGACTCTATCATTAGTCTTTCGTTTTCATCATTTATTTAGTAAACTAAGTCCACTATGGGCTCCGGATTGTGCTTTTTCTCTTCACAATGGTCACTCCAGTCTGAAATCCGTCTTTTCTTATGTGTATGTATATATAATTAATTAATGATTAATTATGATTAATTTCATTTTCAAGTTCTATTTTAAGGGGGCGTTGAAAAATAAATAAGTAAGGCGCCTCTTACTCACGGCATATATACCTAAGATGTTCGGCTAGTCTCTTTTTTAAAGTTCTACCAGTGCTTCCGTCCATTTCTATGATATTATTTATTGGTGTTTACGTTATGTAATTTATCATATTGCATATTAAACCATTATTGATTCCGGTAGTTAGCTTTTATTTTGTTGTTGTTCGTCTTTTATTTTTATGCTTTCAGATTTCGTAATCTAACTTATAGCCAAATGCTTATCTTTTGTTTTGGGCATCTTGGGTAACTTGAATTTCATTCTTATTACTTTAGCTGAGTAATCGTAATATTCAAAATTAAATTTGTCTGTTCGCTTGTGATCTCTATATCTTAAAAACCTTAAAAGAAGGTGAAATTTTAGAGATAGATATAGGTTACAACAAGGAAGATTTTGATATTATTGATCTTGATACATATCTAAACACTAAATAAAGAACTAAAAACTATCTGTCCAGTTTTCGTTTATCAGAGAATCAAAACTGTTTGTTATATATATTTGAGAGTTTCAGTTGAGACTTACATTGTATATTTGAGAGTTTCAGATATTGTCTAGATGCATACAGAAGTCTATTGGAATTTGGTTATCTAGAATCAGTGGATTCCAAAACCCATCATAATATATCTTTGCTCTGCGAAACTCGAAGGGTGAACTTTGAGTTTTGCCTGTTCGATTTACACACATGCAAATATACAAATATATATATTTCCAAAAATAAATTTATATCGTATTTGCATTTTTTTTATAGAAATAGATTTTTGTTCATTCTGTTAAAATCTATTTCTATTAAAAACTGCTTCAAAGCAAATTTATTTTTGGAACCGAACAGCATCAAATGAATTTGCACGATATTGAGAAAGCCTTTAATGAAAATGCTGTTTATTATGATTATTTGATAGCACATAATAATAATTCTATTAATAGGCAAAAACTGTCCGTCCGGATGTTTCTAGATATGTTTGTAATCAATGTGTGCTTTAATTTCCTTATTATTAAAAATGTGAATGTTGATAATTGGTTGCGATTGTTGTGATTGTTGTAAAGCTGTATTTTACATGTGCATGCGCATTCAACAGACTCAATTGTTGGGCGTGCTGTAATTGTTGCGATGGTTGTGATTGTTGCTAATGGAGCTGTATAATGTAGGCAAAAAACGGATGTTTGTCATCAATCAAAGTGGAGAGAGTCGGAGAGAGAATATTGTATTGTGGAGTAGTCCAGTGGCTAGCGTTCCGGACACCTTGCATCGGTTCGAATCCAATGCAAGGCGAAAAAAAAAAGAAAGAAAAAATAATTACAAGTACACTAAACAAATGTCTTTTGGAAAAGAAAAATTAGTTGATTTAATGTTGGTGCGTTGTTCAATACTTACTTAAGCTTGTATACAAAGTAAAATAATTTTAAATTATTTTAAATCAATCCAAAAATTGTAATTCAAAATAAGTAAAAACAGGATACTTAAGTATAAACAAATTTTCTTATAAAAAATGAGCTTAGAACATCTTTTTGTATCTTGTGTTTTTGAAAAATTTTACGGTATTTCAAAAGTGGAATTTGTTTTACTTGAGTAAATATTTCACGGGTTGCAACTAGTAATAACAATCCTTAACAATTTCAAAAAAAAAAAAAATTAAAAATTAACTATTGCACTAATAATAAATACTTTACAAACAAATCATTATTTTATCATTTCAGGTTTTCGTCAAGTTTTTTTCAGTTGAAAATTACGAGTAATGCCTCGAAACCCCCCCAAAATATTAACTCTTTTTGATAACAGAATATTTTGAAAACTAAAAACAGGCAAGTATAATCCCACATGCTTCACAAGTTCATATTTAAATTTTCATGTACAAATAAGTGCATTGGTGAAGAAATATTTAAATGAAATAAAGGTTTGCAGTCGCCCCCGAATTGCTTGTGCTAGGACCTTAAGATGTCATTCGTAATTAAATATTCATCTATTAAATATTCCTATTAGTTTAGGATTTTGTTGTTAATCGAAAGTTTCTGTAAAATCTTTACAAAGAAACATGTATTAAAACTGTCTTAATGGTCATATAACAATCACAAAAATAATGCAGTTAGATTGTCCTGAGGTTTCAGAATTTATTTTCAAAATTTAAATACAATTTAACATTTTAAACTGATTTTTTTTAAAAAATTACGATAAGTTTAAGATGCTATATTATATTTAAAATTTGAAAATAAAAACTTTGAATTTATCGACAATTTTTGATGTTTATATATGTTAGATTTCTTATCTGACAGATTCCAGTTACTAGCATCAAAGATTTTGAAAAACGAAAATATAAGAAATTCTTCAAGAAGATCAAGAAAGCAAAATCCCAACAACAAACAGACATTTCCACATAATGCAGCAAACATAGTAAGTATTTATAGTAAAAAAAATGAATGATGGCCGCCCTGTTTTTGTGAGATCTGCGCATGTATCATCGATTAGTTTGGTCAGGCACTTCCGTCTAATTGTAAGACGGACGCCGCCATTGTGCGAATCGCTTGTTACTTTGCAAAAGAGTATTGTATTTCTAAATAATATATATTTATTTATTTATATAAATACTTATTGTTAGCAACTGGTATTGAACTAATGCTAGATAGTCGAGAGAATTTTTAATTTGGCGATATCAACATGTCTTTCTCAGTGAAAATAGACTACGTCATCTATAGTGACAGGAAAACATAATTGATCAGCTACCGGAAGGGCTGCGCAGTTCAAACTTCCACCGGTCATCATTCATTGGGAGGACAATAGTTAATAGTATTCTTCAATTGTTATAAAGATATTTGCTGAATAATATACTTATTGTTTGTGAAAATTGCAACACCACGAAGAAGCCATCAGAATGGAAGGTGAATTATTATACACATTATATGGGGAGGTGGTGGTAATATGGACCACTTT
Source organism: Thereuonema tuberculata (assembly GCA_023159025.1). Lineage (NCBI taxonomy): Eukaryota > Metazoa > Arthropoda > Chilopoda > Scutigeromorpha > Scutigeridae > Thereuonema > Thereuonema tuberculata. Next base: position 20,340,479 of record JAFIDM010000002.1, read on the forward strand.
TTTATTTTTGACAAAATCTTGAATTTCAAGTGGCTCTAATATATGAAAATCGTCAGTAGCATTAGTATACATATCGTGTGAGATAAATATCACACATTTTTAAATAAATACAGTCGGACCCCGATTTAACGAACCCCTATTTACCGAATTTCGCGATTTAACGAATTTTTCTTTTTCCCCGATTAAAATGAAGGCAAAAACCCCTATTTAACGAATAATTAACCCCGAATTAACGAATTATTTCACTGCCGAAATTTTTTTTTTTTATTAGTTTAGGTAAACAAACCTAAACATATCTAATGCAGTAGGATATAAATGACGCTGTATTTTCTTCTCTCCATAAAGTCGAAAAAGAACTTTTTCGAGTCAGGAATCAGGAGTCAAACATTACTCAGTACATAGACTACTTTAAAATTTCAAATTAACTACTGCGTAATTATTCGCTGTAATATTAGCTGCTGAATAAAAAGTGTGTAATTTCTAATTAAGGGTGTTTTTGTATAGTTGCTTATTAGGGCTGTTTTATAAGGTTAAGTGCAGAAATTTTTTGTTTTGGACCCCGATATTACGAATAAACCCCGATTTAACGAATAAAATTTTCGGTCCCAATGAATTCGTTAAATCGGGGTGCGACTGTATTTAAAACTCTTGAATAGGTACAATTATTTAGAACATTCTACAAAAAAATGAATTGTTGAACTGGGGTTGTAATATGAAACAGATGTTAAAAATGCAACAAAACTTCTTTATTATTGCTATTATAGTAAAAAAATCATTTATTGTTGATACTTTAATGCATTGTTTTGCTTCACATCAATAGAAAATATAGAAACTACAGAGGAAAAGTAAGAATTAATGCTGAACACTTTATATATGAAAGAAAACACTCAATTAAAAATTGCAAGTCTTTCATGAGCAAAACTCTGCTGATTTGGTGTTTTCTTGCATTTACCATATCTTCTTGACGCCATTTCTGCCTTAGTCCCTTCTTTTCAGGTCCTAATTTGCTTCTTGGCATCGTGAGGTTGTATTATGGAACACCTGTTTCATATTACCACCAGTCGCCATATGGAAATTGACTGATCCATTCTCAGTAATAAAATATTAATTCTTAAGTATTGAATACATCATTTTGTAGTTCAGTTAAGTAATAATGATATACAATATAAGCAAAACCTCATTCGTATTAATAACAGTACCAGAAATTGTGTTGAATCTTAGGCTGTAAAAACTTTCAGGCTTAAGAAAACAAACTACTTCTTCTCATAACCATACACAACGAAATACTGAAGTTACCTACCTCTAGGTGGCTAAAAGGAACACCAGCGATAGAAATTAGAGCGGTTTCCGGATGATAGCAGCAGCTACTTGCACAAAAATTGCTGTTTTATATTACAACCCTGTTCCATATTACCACCTTCTCCCCTAATAGTGACACAAAGAAACGATTAAAGTTTCACAGCAATACAGCAACAGTACTTGCCAAAACTGCAGCTCCACGAGCTGCAATAAGAGCTGCTGTAAACTGTGATATCGAATTAAACAGTTTTTACATGTTTTCCTCGGGTATTGCTTGCCAGACTGCTTCTATCCGAGTCCACAATTCATCGGTACTGGGTGCTGGATGACAATGACGGGTTACTTGCCGAATAACCATATCCCAGACCTGTTCAATAGGTCATATATCGGGCGAACATGAAGGCCAGGGAAGAAGAGGTATCTGCCTTGCTTCAAAGACGGCCTGAACATTTCTGGCAACATGTTATCGGGAGTTGTCTTCTTGGAATATGGCTCTGTGAATGTGATGAAGGAAGATTACGACTTGAGTCTCCACAACTTTCCTGATGTAGTAGTTGCTGTTGAGAAAGTATGTCCACAATTCGTAACAGCCGAGATAGTTATTATACCAAATTGATTTCCAGACCATCACTTCCTATCGTTCGTGCAGTAGGATGCTGAACATTGCAGTCTGGTAGATGACGCTTACCTTGATATCATCTAATGGATATGAGGCCATCATTGTAATCCAAGTTGAAGCGGGATTCGTCCGGAAACACGACATTGTGTCAATCTGCACGACAGTGAGTGTGTTCATGAGCCCATTATAGCCTGAGGCGTCGATGGTTCAGGCCCAAGGGAATCCTCCGCAAAGGAATGCATGCTCGTAGACCTCTCCACAGCTGACACTGTCGAACCATGGAACCAAACAATGTCAGACCTTGGAACACTGCAACACTTGAGAAGAAGCAGAACGGTCCGTCACTGCCATGCGGTTGAGGTTCTATCATCCCGTGGTGTCGTCACATTTTGGGATCCACTTCCGTTTTCGACTCATCCTGTTCTCGTAAGTCCTCCGCTTCCATACTCGCATCGCTGTAGTCGCATTATGCACTGTACGATCAGCAATTTCGCTATCCTCCTTCACGCAAGCCGATCATGCGTCCCCGTTCAAACTCCGTGACTTGCTTATAAGGAGTCCTTTGACGTCGACGAGGCATACCGACTCCAGTCGGCACGTGTATAGCCTCTAAGTTTCACTTCATTTGCATGTTTTCTTCATGGTGCTGCATTTTTCACAAAGTATAGATAATCTTTAAATTTGTTATTGTTTTTTAGGGAGAGTTTGCAATTCTTCATCTTTGTCGGTATTTTAAGCGAAAAGCCTTTAAATAAATCTGAAAAATTTGCAGTGAAAAGTACGGGATCGTGGTCAGTAATGAATTCTTGAAAGATACCTTTGCATAAAGTTGGTAAATTACTCAAGATTAGATGAAGGAGTGAGTGAGATGAGTCAGCGGTAGTGTGACAAGTGGAAAGAAGGATTAAAGAGTCTGAATTGATAAAGAAATTTTATTTAATACATTGATATTAAATTTATCTTTATAATAAAAAGCAATATTTTTATATCATTTTTACTTACAGAGACTTTAGAGTACTGTTCAATATTAGTTAAATTTGTGGACTCGTAGCCCAAGAATGGACTCGTAGTCTTTGTAAGAAAATCTGGAATCTTTTTGCAAGATTCTAAGTTATAAATTAAAAGATGCCAATTTGCATTTACGCTGCGAATTTGTGATAAATAGAAAAAAGGATTAGAAGAATAATCTGGAGATGGGTCATTGTGTAATGTCATGTTGTAGAGAAAGAATGATGGAAATTACAAATTAATTAAGCCTAATATTAACATTTGTAGTTTGAGTTTTGGCTCTAGAATTGAGGAAAGGGAAAAGTAATAACGTCGAATACAATAATCATATGGAATAATAAAGAAACAATATACATAAAACAACAAATTAAAAATGCACATGAATAAGAAGAGGTCCTCCCCACCCTGAGCTATCGTGTAAGGAATCTGAGACTGCTGTTTCAGCCTTAATAAGCTTCTTCAGTCAGATTTACCCTTTATGATAGCTCAGAGTGCGAGATAAATTAGAGATTACCACTTCAGCTGAATTATAAGGTTACTGGTTGATTAATCAGGGCTTATATCAATTTTTGTAAATCATCTATAAAAGTGGGTTTATCTTTTTCCTTGCCATGGTCACAATGATCCTCCCATCTGCATTTGTATAGATGGTATAATTTGTACAAATTTATAATTTGTATAAATTAAAAAATTTATACTGTTGAAAAGCGGACTGAAAATTCGAATTAAAATTACATTGTAAATGTTTTGTTGTATTCTTTGCTTTTTCTAAATGTATATGATTGCAACTTTAAAAAAAAATAATATTCTCTGACATGTTGTTTCTATGTTTTATAACTAAAATTTTTACATGTGAAAGGAGTACTTACTGTATATAAAAATGACGATTTTAAAAATAATCAAAAATCATACTTTAAAAAATTATGTCATCTATTGAATTAAAAAGATATGCATAAAAAATGAAGATTACTAGGACGATTCAAATGAAAACGATCAAAATGCCATTAAAAATCGGGAATGTACCCAGAGCGAAGTGACGCCTCAGGCATATAGTCTATACCTATGCCGTCGTGAAGGTTGGTTTTGCCGCTGGATGGCGTTAGTGGCATT
>JAFIDM010000002.1:20364514-20463581 GCA_023159025.1 Thereuonema tuberculata
CCATATCAAAATTGAAAAGAAAATCCGATTTAATATTAATAACGTTATTTTAATTGCTCTGAAACTCGATAATTGCAAACTACATTATTCGAAACTCATGATTTACTTATGATACTAATAACTACAATTTATAATTTATAATTAATTTGTCACAGAATTAATTAACAAAAGTTAACAGTAATCAGTTCGGTTAAAATTTTCCAGTTTTCGTATTTTTTTTTTATTTTCTAAATTATTCTTCTTCTTTTATATCTTTATTTCCACATAATATTTGATGTTCTTCTTAATTAACTCGTAAATGGAAACTTCAGCATTTAACAATTAATCACAGTTATTTCTAATATTGCACTTCTCTCGATGTTTATTGTTAAATAACTTTTCCAAATGTAAATAAAAGAAAGTAGATTTCAGCATTTTTTTTTCTTTAATTTGTGAAAAACTCAGATGTAGGTATAAGAAAAGAGGGAAATTACAGTTGTCTTATTACGAATAAACGTATTTTTGGCAGTTGAATATTAGTTTTACATTATTGTCTCTTTCCAATTCAAAATTTGTAGCCATTTATAGTCCAGGCAAAGAAGGAAAAATAGGGGAAATAATTCGTGTAAAAGCAAATTTTGGCACAGTTGTAGGGGAAGGTGTCCTGAACAACATACTAAAAGTACTGATGGGTGAGGTGGAGCGAAGGGGTGGGTGGGGGTTTAAAGGTTTTTTTCACTTTTTCATGAATAACTCGAAAACTGCGGCCTATAGCAAAAAAAGTCCAAATACTAAATTAATCTACATAAAATTCTCTGCAAAAAAAGGTCTTACACACATTTTCGCTGGGATGTGTACTTAAGGAGATATGGAGGGGGGAAAATGAGCAATTTGGAAAAAATGTTTGTTTTGTTGTAAAAAATGGCACATATATTCCTCAATATGAAATTCACATTAATTATCGCAGTTCTAATTATCTTTGAAATCGAAACTGTCAAAATATGATGTTGAGAATGGAGTCAGGTGCCACAGGATAGTTGGTTGTCACCGGATGTAGGATGCCATTGTATCCCCTGGCCCAACCCCATTGGGTGGGTGGTAGGGGGTTGCCAAGCCATTGTTGTAGCTGTAAGAAATTAATAAGACCAACGTAAGTATTTAGCTCAAATAGATATTTGTAATGAAAACAAAACAGTATTTGACAACGACATATAAATAGATATACCTGTAGGTGCAGTCTGAACGAGTGCTGCTTTGAAGCTCCTCTGGTAGGAGAAAGAGTGGCCATATCAGATTTCGGCTTCGTCGATGCTCTCAAAAAAGCTGAGTACAGGAGCTTGTTGAGATTTTGTTTGTAGTCTGGCGCTTGGTAAATCGCCAGAAACAGCTTCTCGCCAGCCTGTGCATTACCTCAGGTAATGTTGAGGGATCAGTGAAAATGTCTGAGATTTGTTGTGTTAGGTCAGGTTTAGCTGTGAACAGCTTAGCAATTCCCACTTTGCTCTTCCCATGGATCGCCGAAATGGTGTCGCCTCCGGAGAAGCTGTGGAGAAGGAGGATCGTCTTGGCGAATTGTAGCTGCTGAAGTTGTGGTACTGAAAACAATTTGGTCTCCACCTTCCCACGGCCTGACTTCATAAAGAATACGTTCATAGATGGTGGAGTCAATCCTATGAGGAGGACTATCAAGTCCACATCCTCCCCAACTATTGCAACAGTTGGATGTACAGCAGCTTTATCCAACCCATGCCTCGCAATAGTGTCATCAGCATCATGCATCAGCAGTTGCAACAGTTGTTTCAATCCCTGCTGCTGTCATTTTCTCGGTGAGAAAGTGGATCAGTTTGTTTTGTTCCTTTCATTGGCGAAAAACTGCTCGTGTTGAACTATGATGGTCGTGCTTTCATTGCAGTTAATGTCAACGGAAGTTTTTGTCAGCCGTCTTCGCTTCTGCTCTGCTCGTTTTGTGCTGTTGACATCACTGTAACCATCAAAAACCACCGTACAATGTTGACCGTAATGTTTCTATACGTAGGCAATGTACTGATGGCAAATTGAAGAAATGTTAGAGGACGGTTTCCACTTCATGCGGTGAAGAAGGAAACCATCATTTACCATATTGGTGCTTTGGGTGAGATCGAGAGTTACGTTGTTCTCTACTGGCAAAACATCGTAGAGAGATGACTTCTTCCCTGTTCGCATTCCAACCTCGAGGAACAGAGCCAGAGGGAATGGAGTTAATTCATAGGTCAACAGCTCTGCCACATCTTCGTCGCTGTTTTTTTGCTACGACAGTTCTTTGAAAAATTGTCAGAGGGTTAACAGTAACTGTCTCGCCGTTGATTTTAACGATGATGATAGTTTAGATTTCGAAGATAATTAGGAATTCGCCAATTGATGTGGATTTCATTTTTAGGAATATATATCAATATATGCCATTTTTAACAAAAACATGATTTTTTTTAAAATTTTCCATTCCCCCCCCCCCCTCTTGATCTCTTTATGTATAATTCCCAACGGAAAAGTGTATAGGACCTTTTTTGTAGTGAATTTTATGTAGATTAATTTAGTATATGGACATTTTTTTGCTATAGGCCGCAATTTTCGCGTTATTCAGGAAAAAGTAAAAAAAGGGACCTTTAAACCTCCACCCACCCCTTAGCTCCACCCTTACGCATTATTACTTTTAGTATGTTGTTCAGGACACCTTCCCTTACAACGGCGCCAAAATTGGCTTTTACACGAATTATTTCCCTATTCGGCCTTTTTTGGTCTTCGTTGCGTGGACAATTTGGTGATTTATTATTTTTAAATACGACTGAAATTTAAAAGAATTGAAAAGAAAGTTTACAAAAGTATAAATTCCATTGCAAAAAAAAATAATGATAATGTAATTGTCATAGATAGATAGATAAGTTTATTAACTTCAATCGGGGTTATACCCTTTACAAGTTAGACTTGATTCCAAAGCTGTTTGACTATTATTTTACATTATAAAATTTTTAGTTATTAATTAAAACAATACAAGTTAATCTTAAATTAAATTTGATTTTACCTTTATCCTCCTAATCTAAATAAGTAATTAACAATATAAATGTAAATATATTCATACAAATAATATCAATCCTAAGGAGGTGAAAACACACCAAATATCTGTATACAAACCACACACATACACAATTTCATTAATCGAACAAAGCAGCACCAGAAATAAACTAATTTACAAATACATAATTTATAAATGACGAAATAAAAAAGTAAAAAAATAATAATAATAATAATAATAAATAAATAAATAAATAAATAAATAAATAAATAACCATACACTTTCAATCAATTCAATTGCGACCAGATACTATACTAATTCCATTTTTTTTTCCTTTCTCAATAAATGTTATCATGAATTTACATAGTTTTTTATTTATATACTGAGAGGACAATATTTTATACCACCATCCTCTTCTATCCTTAACATTCTTAATTTCCAATGTTTCTCTTTCTTCCGTCAATTTCTCGCAATCAAAAATGACATGTTCCCATCCCTCTATTACTTTGCAACCCAACCTACAAAATTTATCTTCTGTTTTTTTCCATAAGCATCCCATTCTTAATTTAATATATACTTCTTTTATATACTTATTTTTAACTTTTGAACAGATGTAGTAAGAACCATTTATTTGCCAATTTAAAAATTTGTAATCTTCATTATATGCCGAATTTTGTATTTTATTATACATTTTTTGCAAAGTTATTTCCCCAATTCTCATTATAACTTTTTCTTTATTGGATGCCCAGTAATCGGCCTCTAACGCTCTATCCCATTCTACTACCCCTCCCGCTTCAATAAATATTTCATTAATCTTTTGAGTCCAATTATTTAATTTTCCAATTTTTGCTTTTTCAACCATATCTTCCCAACATATTCTCGGCAGTCTTGTTGTATTTAAATTTATTATTCTTTCCAAATATATAAATGCTCTTTTTAACAAAATACATAATAATTATCGCAAAATAATTAATAATAATTACAGAAATAATCTAATTTTCAAAATCAAAAATCAACAGAGGAACTGTTGAATGCACATGCCAATTGCCGACTGCAAAGGGAGTTGCCGTTAAATTCCTGTTGCCTCTACCCTTGATACATTGTTGCTAATTAAAAACCTTTGTACTTTACGCTCGCTTGCATCTTGTTCAAAAGTGTGGTCAAAAATGTTATTTATTCCTTTATGGGATCACGGATGTATCTTCGAGCGGACGTAACTAAGCGGACGTAAGTCGAAGGATGACTGTATTTAAGTTTCTATAATTAGCAAATTATTAAGATTAGATACTAACATAAATAATATCTAAGGTATTTATATAAAAAGTTATCAATTAACTTCTTTGTTTTAAGTAAGTTATGAAGATGCCATTATCTTTAAATGAACAAAATATTATTCTAAAATGATAAACGAGCAAGGCTCAAAAGAAAATCAAAATATTTTGCCGCTGAGCTTTAATCAATGGGAGTATGAGACGACAGTTTCTTCCTCTTTGTAGACTCATCAGCCAGATTAACCCCTCACCGAAGAAACAGATGGCGAACCCAAGTTAGGGATTCCACCCATACATCTGCAAGTAGAACCCAACAAAATCAAATTTTATTTTGTACCTTGTTGGTTTATTATTTTATGATTATTCCGGCACATAAAATTTATTTTATAAAATAATATTTTCTCTTATTTATAATTGACTAAAGAATAATTGACAGACTTCTTTGTTTTCTTAGATTACCTTTCATGGATGATGGAACCCTCCCAAAATGCAGAAATGAAAGAGAATTTTTTGAAAATGTAGCAAAACTTGATAAGGCAATGGAACTGAGTACGAATTGTTCATGTCCAGAGAAATGCAAAGAACTCCTTCTTATCTTGTTTCCGAATGCGGACATAAATATCCAAAAAGCAGCATTCTTGGAATTAACATTCGATTCGAATAAATTTCTTTTTATAGATGAATATCTTCAATATTCCTTATTACTTTTAATTATTGACATCGGAGGAAGTTTGGGCTGTTTCATTGGATTTAGTATTCTAACACTTTATGAATTCATTGAATTTGTTTTATTAGGTGTCTTTCAATGGGTGAGTGTAAAAAATGAATTTATTTCTCTTGAGATTAAAAAGAATGTAAATAGAATTTCATTACATACAATAATTTAAAAATTCTTCGAAATATCAAGTGTGGTCTGATAAATAAAGTTAACGTATTACACAAATACCATTAATATTATCACTTTTTTTATTGTTGATAATTTCAATAGGGAAAGCAAAAAAGGAACCTAAGACAAATAAGGAAATTTAAAATGAAGAATAATCACAAACAACAGCAACCATGTCGATTAAATAAAGAAGATAATAACATTTGTGCAACTGGGTTTGATCGTTTGTCTTCTCAGAACTCAAGCAAGCAACAGAAAATATATTGGGCTCTCATTATAACTTTAGCATTCATGATATCTACTTATCAAATAACTTGTATTATGACAGATTACGCTGAAGGTGCGCCTGCCACTAGAAATGCAGTTCAGAAAAATTCTACAATTAGATTTCCTTTGATAACACTGTGTCCTTATCAACCGTTGTCTGATGTTTCTCATTGGGCAGATCATTTAAACATGAGTGATAAGGAAATTCAGAAATCTTCTGTGTTTGATCTGATGCTTCAGCCTGATTTCAACATTTCTTATTTATGGGAAGAAGTTCGAATTTCTAAGAATGCAGCTGAGATTTCTGATGTAAGTGTTAAAGAATTTTTATGCAATTTAATATTAGTCTTTTATGTAATTTATTATTATAATAAGCAAGATAAAATAAAACTGTGACCATCATTGAGAAACAGCAACAAAATACCGAGGGATATTAAAGAAAAATGTAAAATATAATTAATATTAAATTCTAAAATAGTAACAAACAATTAAATACGGAAATTTAAAGAAAATAATAGGAATAAAAAAAATGGAGAGATAACATAAGAAATGAAACATAATAGAAGAATGTAGTAATAATAAAAAGACTAAGTAGAAGTAGTAGTAGAAATCATACGAATACCAGGTAAAAAAAACAGATGTCCTGATGTGGATGAGAAAGAATTTGAATTTGTGAGATCACATCGAAACTAGCCCAGTTCGAATAAAAAACATGTGATAGGTAAAAAGTAATGATACATTGAAATCAAGATCGGAGAAGACTTCTCACCCCTTTCTCCTCTTCTCCACAACCCTATCACATCAAATCTTCCCCAGTTGGAAAGCAATCACTTGATCACTACAAATTAATGGTATATTCTTATCAATTTATTCCATGAAAATGGAAGGAAGATTAAATTAGGAATTTTATCAATTATGGCCAAACTCTCACCATGAAAGCTCAGATATTTTTTAATTTCTACATCATTTCTTCCCTTGTTCGTGTTAATTTGGTGGCATGCTAAAACCTATGTTTATTAACCAGATTAGGTTCACCCTTGGTTCTTTTTATCTTCAAATTCCAGGATTCGCAGGCCAGGATTTGAAGCTTTGTTTTATGTTTTGATTTTTTTAATTGTGTTTTCTTTTGAAGGTAGACCCCTGATGGTTACGAGAGTAACGTCCCTTATCATTTCTGCACTATCTGAGCGTTTCATGTGGTTAGTGGGTTTGGCTGACGAGTCCACAAAAAGGACGAAACGGCCGTCCCAGACTCTTACTGATGAAAGTTCAGATATTTTTCAATTTCTGTGCCATTTCTTCCCTTGTTTGCTTTAACAACTATGATTTCAATGATTTTATCTCATTTTTTAGTACCAAATTTTGGAATGTTTAAAATATTCTTTCTGATCATTTTTATTTTCCAGTGTAATGGCGGAAGCAGAAGTAGAGCCAGGAAAGAGATTCCTTATCTGTACGGTTCTTGTTTTTCCATCACAGAAGGTAAATCACTTTTAATCCCATTTGTTATCAGCATTGCATTTAGTAAATTAACTATATTCTCGTTAGTAATGCAATATTTTAGTTAGTGTCCTATTGACATGATGCCCCAGTATCTACGGTACTGATGATTTTCTTTCTCAGAAATAAGAAAATGAGATAGGAATGATTTTTATCTAAAGAAATGAAAATAAAGGTAAGTAATCATGGCAATTATATAATATCCTTGATCTAATTTTTCTAAAAAAGTAATGCAGAACGATAATTTCGTTATTAATTTTAAATTTGATCAGAAAGTTTATAGGAAGAGATAGCAAAAGAGAAATACAATATTCCGATGAATGAATAAAGAAAAAAAAAACCTAAATGAAAACGCAATCACACATTAAGTAAACGATGCAATGTAGCTTATCTAACATTTAAAATAAACTAGGAGTTCTTGAATATTATAATTGAACAGTAAATAGTTGGATTTCTTTCTTTTATAAATTTTGTTATACTTCTCTATTGCTGACTAATAATCTGTTATTTAGTTTAGCTGATTCCATTTTAAATTTTGTTTTTTAGATAAATATCTTCTCCTTCAGAACATTAACGTATAGTTACTTTGAATCTCGACGATTTGCATTCCATGGTTCCGAAATCCTCGTGAAAATTCAGATGAACTGAGAAACAATGAAGCAAAATTAGCAACTTTAAGAATTAATGGGGTTAACTACGATTATACGTATCGCCTTCCTAATGTTTTTCTTTGTTTATAAGACCCGTTAAAATGGGCGTCCGATTTGGATATCTCGTTTCACTCATGTTTTCATTTATATATTCGTTATTGTATGACTTCACTGAATGCATCTATTTCCTTTTGTTTCAACTATAATTTTTTAATTATCTCCTTTTCAATAGAGCTTTGAAAAGAGAATAAATTTTCTTGCCTAAAAGCCTAAAATTCAGACAGATGGCGTCATTTGTCCGAAGTGAAAATGTGTATAACGGCGGACTTCGTAGTCAGTGTCAAAATTTGTTTTCAACAAATATCTATATGCTCTTGAAAAACACGTGGAGTTGCAATCAATGGCATCTACAGTCGAAAGCGAGTTGCAAACGATGGTATGTACAATCAGTCATCAGCGCCGCTCCTCGCCATCACAGATGCCTCGGATAACAACAACGATATTGATGAGAGCTACATTGAAGTCTTACATTTGACTGCATTCGAAATCATATTCTACAGTAAGTGCCTGATCAAAAGCATTTTACAGCAGACAATTGTATTTTAATATAATGCAACAAGCTCTAGATGGCAAACTGCAAATGGAAAATACTTTTTCGTCCAGAAGATCTTGCTGCCAAGGATAGTAGGGAAATCACTATTGCTGTTTATAATCGATTAACAAACAGAAATTTTGATGGAAAGTAAGTTGGTGCTTATTAGTGATGGCTGTGATGGCCATCCCTATAAATAACAGTACTATGAAAGCATGGCAGCCTACCGGCTTGCTAACGAGTATCTGCTCCAAATCAAAGAGGTTATGCTGCTTTATCCGGTAACAGGACATTCCTTTCTACCTTCGGATAGATGCTTTGGTGTACGCGGTAATGCAATTAAAAAAATAAAACTAGAGATTATCTCAAATCCACAACAATACAGGGCCGTTCTTTCAAGCACTATTCAGTGTTGTCACTCAAAAGGCAAGAAGGAAAAGTTTTTCATTGGAATGGCCTAGCAGATTCAACATGTCGGAAGCCTCTTCCCTGTAAAACCCAATCTTGTTAACGCATTATATTGATCAAGATTGTAACTGCATGCCAACAAAATATTAAAATAAGAGGATACCAAATATCAGGCATGATGCATCAGAAGACGCCACGTTTTGCAAAAGAGCGTTTACTGCTGTTAAACCACTGGTAAAACATAGTTTTGTAAAAGTCAGTGATCTTAAACTGGCTGATGTAAGAAACCTCCTGATCAAGGATTTTGGTAAGACTTGGCAACAAAATTGACTTGGCAACTACTGACAATATTACTGCTATACAGTATCCCTGATACGTATGACTCCCTTAGAATAGCTACAGAAACTCAAGAAAGATTACCTACTCCTGAAATGCTTAGGATGAAGATGATGGAAGAGTTTGAAGCTAGAAAGCGAGATTACTTGAAAAGTGATTCAACAAATGCAATGTATGCTTTCAGAAAAACAGAGAGAAATGAAAATTGTAATGAGGAGAAAGTTACTACAAATAAAGAGGAGGTCAAATTCAAATTCAAATGCCACAGATGTATTAAAGTTGGTCACAAGGCAAAAGATTGTAGGGCTAAATTACCCAATAAGGGGAAAACAACAATCCACAAGTTGCCAAACATCGAGAAACACTGAAACATCAATGAAAGTTAACGCTGTTAGTCAGAAAGGACGTTGGTATCTAGATTCAGGTACGTCGTCTCATATGTGTTCAGAAAAAGAAAGTTTTCTTAAATTTGTAATAGCAGAAATGTCAACTTTAAGTCAACCAAATGATAAAACGACAGAAATATAAGGAACAGGAACTGTGAAAGTAAATAAAAACTCAACAGTTAAACTTCACGATACGTTGCTTGTACCTGACTTTCGATCAAATCTACTCTCAGTTGGGAAAATAACAAATCACGGTTTGAAAGTTGGATCCTTTTCAAATATTTTCCTTTTATTCTTTGGATCCTTTTCAAATATTAAGAATAAAAGGAAAATAATTTCTGCCAAAAGGGAAAGAAGGTCTTTAACAAAATAAAGACCTTCTTTATTGAATGAAATAACAGAAAAGGTTAGAATTGCAAACGAGGAATATAATTCAATTCACGAATGGCACGAAAGGCTTGGATATTTAAATGAAATTAACTTAAGAGAGTTAATGCTCCAGAATAAAGTGTACGACTAAAATATATACAAAGAAAAATTACATTCATGTGAAGTATGTATCTAAAGGAAACAAACGTAAACACCTTTTCCAAAAGCAAGCGAAAACAGGCGTGAACAAACGTTGGAATTGATCCATACAGATATTTCTTGTCCAATGCCAAGTCAATCCCATAGAGGCTCCAAACAATTTGTTACGTTTATTGATGATAAGTCATGATGGCGCGATGTTTACTTCCTGAAGAAAAGAAGTGAGATATTAGATGTTTTTAAGCCATATAAGGCTTCAGCTAAGATTCAAACTGAGAAGAAAATTAAATGCTTTAGATCGACAATGAAACTGAATATCTCTGTGGAACTTTAGTGGATTCTTACATGAGAACGTAAATAAAGTCAGTTAAAAGTAGAATATATACCTCAATGAAATGGAATAGCTGAAAGGGAAAATCGAAGTCTAGTCGAAATGGCCAGATGTATGTTAATCCAGGCGGGATTATCTACAAGTTTTTTGGACAGAAGCAATACTTACCCTAACCCATATTAGAAACAGATCTCCTTCACGAAGTTTAAAAGGTGAATTTCCCTAGACACTATTGACAGGTAGGAAACCAACAGTAAAATATTTACGTATTTTTGGAACAAAAGCGTCCACACTTGACAAAACATCCAACAAAGGAAAGTTTAAGTCAAGATCAAAGGAATGCATTTTCATTGGTTATTCGCCAGAATCAAAAGCCTACAGAATTTAGAATCCACAATCGAGAAAGGTCTACCGAAGTAGAGACGTCAAATTCATTCATGACTTCCAACCAGAAAGAGATATGGAAGATATCATTGATGACGAAGTTTTGTTGAACCAGACAAACACAACCAATAAGGAGGATAATTTTTCAGACGAAGCTGAAAAGGAAACGGATCCTGTAGATGTTTCTATGAAAAACATTCAGAAAATGAAGAAAGGACAAGGTCGGCCAAGAAAGATTCGAACTGGAAAACCAAGAAAACAATATGTGATACGTCGGAATGAACGGGGTGTTCAGACTAATGACGAAGAAAACAAAAAAAAATCAACAGAAAGCAAAACAGCTGAAATAGCTAGCATTGTAGAACGCGAAGACCATGTAACAGTCAAAGAAGCTTTTGTCTCCTCCGAAGCAAGTGAATGGATACTGGCAATTCAGAAGGAATACATACCTAAACGGAGAAATCGAAGAAGAAATTTACATGGAAGTTCCAGAACGATTAGAAAAATGCCTTTAAATACTTCAAAGTTAACATTTGAAACAAAGTTTTCAAAATACATAAAGCATTATACGGCCTAAAGCAGTCGGGAAGACAATGGTTTAAGAAACTCGACTGCATGCAGATCCACATGTTTTCGTAAAGAAACAACACGAAGAAACTACAATAATTGCAGTTTATGTTGATGATTTATTGATTGGTAATGAAACCATATAGCAGTATTGAAACCCTAAAAATAATCAAGAAGGATTTGGGAAAGGGATTCGAAATGAAAGATTTAGGACCGATGCGTTATTGTTTGTGGATACAGTTAAAACAGGACATAAAGAAGAAGCAGTTCACAATGAATAAAAGTAAATTTATTTGAGATGTAATGAAACGTTTCGGAATGAAAATCTGTAAACCAATCTCAACCCCTCTCTATCTAGTGTTTATGACTATGTGTGTTACCTTTATAAATTTAAAAGGACTAAATGGTCAGTTGAAATTGTTAAAGATAAGATGGTAAATAACATAATCGTTTATTTCTTTCACCTCAATAATGAAGTCATATTTTCCAGGCTAAAATCACTGCAATTTCGCAAGCTGTCAAGTGGATTAAGGCCTTCTGCTCCTCAGCTTTGCCCGAGTTGCAATTATTAGAGACTAGGCTTCTGCTTTAAGGTCTCTTTGTTGATGTTTTTTTTTCTCCAACCTGGTATTTAGTGTACAAGGACCTTTGGCTTTGTTCCTCTAATAGTATTTTTTTTCCTATTTATGATCAGGGCTCATGTCGGTACTCTTGGTAATGAAGAGGCAGACATTGCTGCCAAGACAGCCACTAATAAGGATGACACTGATATCATCTGCCCTCTTTCTAAATGTATTCCTGCAGGCCTCAAACGCAACTTTATCTTAGACTGCTGGCAACAGTCCTGGAACGCATCTTCCAATGGGAGAAATCTTTTTAGATTTATGTCTTGATTGCATTTATTCAGATCAATTAGTTATTGATCATGAATTTTAGCCTTTACAGCACCTGTTTCAGAGATGTACTCGAGTACCAAGCAACACTCCACATTTTATAATCTTTAATCTTTTTATATATATCAATGGTATTCGTGTTTTTCAGTAACCTATATAACAATGTACACTATAAGTGTAAGTCCAAGGGAGCATAGAATATAACTTCACAATTTTTAAAATTAAAGAATCGGGGCTTACGATAACCTAAACAGAAATTTACTGTGGAAAATTATGGAAGAAGATAAAATTCCGACGAAATTAATTGGTGTAATTAGAAGTATATAGAGAGAAACAAAAATTAATATAAAATTCATGAACGGGAAAATATCAGAGCCTTAACTATAAATAAAGGAGTGAGACAAGGATCTGGACTTTCCCTAATACTTTTCAACATATCTATAAATAGAATTCTAAAAGAATGGAAATCAATATAGATCACAAAAGATAAAAAATTGAAGACATTACTGTATGCTAACGATCAAGTTTTGATAGCAAATTCAGAAGATGAACTTCAAATTGGAGCAAATCATTTAAATACTATCTTAAAAAATTATAAAATGAAAATTTCGGAATTAAAAACAAAATCCATGGCAATGTGTGGAAAACAAATACAAAGAGTGAAAATTGTAATTAATGGAAAAATAATAGAACAAGTATCAGAGTTTAAATATTTAGGAAACATAATTTCATGTTATAACGATGAGGCAAACCTGATATCAAACATACAGACATACAACAGAATGAATGGAATAATTAGAAGAAGATTTGGAAAACAAATGACGAAAGAAACACTACTAAGATTACATGACATTACAGCCAAAGCAGCAATTAAATATGGGAGTGAAACCTGGATATTGAAACAAAGAAACAAAGAAAGATTGGAAACTGCACAAATGAAATTTTTGAGACCTTTATTAGGATTTACACGTCTCGACAAAAAGAAAAATAATGATATTCGAGCCCAACTTAAAACTCCAAGTTTAATTCAAGAAATTCAAAATTACCAAAAAAATTGGCTTAACCATGTTGAAAGGATGTCCAACGATAAGATTCCAAATTTAATTTTGAAATATACTCAATGGACAAAAAAATTAGCGCACCAAGAAATAATTGCGGGATCGTAACGAAACTTGCAATGAAGGTACATGTCGGGGAGATATGCAAATGATTAGAAATGCAGCGTGATTGCGCATTACGTATAGCCGGTAGAGGGCGTTGAACATCATACTCTGTGGAGTATAAAACAGGTAACCAAAGCTTGTTTGAGTGTGCTGAATCATTTACAAAGGAAGAGCTGAGGTAGACATGCCATTACGCCGTGTTCGAAGACAGTATACGCAGTTGTCGCAGTTTGAGAGAGGGAGAATCGTCGGGATGATGGAAGCTGGGTGGTCAGCTAGGCGAGTAGCTCGTCAATTAGGCCGCTCTGATTGTGTTGTGAGGAGGAGTGGACCCGAAAGATGTCATGTACACGAAGACCAGGCTCAGGACGCCCTCGACAGACCAGTCGTCGAGAAGACCGCCACATAGTCAGAAATGCACGCGTACAGCCAACTGCTTCATCGGCCGCCATCCAGGCACAGGTAGCACCTTCACTAGGGGCTGCTGTGTCTTCTCGAACCATACGAAGGCGCCTGGCTGAAGGACAGTTGGTATCGCGGCGCCCATTACGTGTGCTGCCCTTGACGCCCACCCATCGACGCCTCCGTTTGGAGTTTTGCCGCGCACGAGGAAACTGGACTGCAGCGGAATGGAACCAGGTCGTCTTTAGCGACGAATCCAGATTCAAGGACAGTGATGACAATCGTGTTCGTGTGTGGAGAGCCCGTGGTGAACGCTTCAATCCTGCCTTTGCTGTACAGCGACACACCGCTCCCACAGCTGGTGTGATGGTATGGGGTGCCATTGCCTACAATACACGGTCACCCCTAGTATTGTTCCGTGGCACCATGACAGCCCAGTGGTATGTTCATGAAATCCTGCAACCACATGTGTTGCCACTCATGCAACGGCTCCCAGGAGCCATTTTTCAACAAGACAATGCTCGGCCTCATACGGCAAGGATGTCACAAGACTGTCTCCGCACTGTTACTACCCTTCCTTGGCCTGCCCGATCCCCAGATTTGTCTCCAATCGAGCATATCTGGGATCATTTGGGACGACGAGTTGGGCATCCCACGAGTTTGAACGAACTAGAGGCAAGGTTACAGCAAATATGGAACGAAATGTCTCAAGACATCATACAGAACTTGTATGACTCAATGCCCGATCGTATCGCATCGTGCATTCGCGCTAGAGGGGTCCAACGGAGTATTAACTCCTCCGTTCTTTTGCCTTTTTCTCTGAAATAAATTATCCTTTTTCTTTGATTTTCTTATCATTTACTTATATCAAAGTAGTCATTACGTATGTAAATTTTCGTTTCATTTTGACGACTCCTTCTTGGTGCGCTAATTGTTTTGTCCATGAATATATAAACCCAAAGAAAAAAGAGACAGAGGACGACCAAAAATAAGATGGAAAGACCAAAATCATCTTCAGAGCTAGGAACAGACAATCATTGTCTATACCTAAGATGTTCAAGACAGAAGAATCGGGTCGTTTATTATGGTACGGGGGTTTGATCCTTTTGGGGCCCAGCTTGTTCGACCTCCATCTTTAGCTGTGAAAAGAATGCTTCCACAGAGCATTCCGATACCTGATAGGTGCTCTGTTATTGATATTTATCTTTAGGATGACTTTTTCCCATCTCATTTGATCATTACACAATTACACTGTTGCTTTTGTTAGTTTAAAGGGAGTCGTTTATATGCAGGTGAGCAGTTTTATTCATATCTAGCAAAAATAACCATGCTCCGCTCGGGTTACAAAAAAGAATTGTTCTGGTATGGATGACAAAGAAATTGTGAATGTGAAATTACTTTGAAGTTTTCCAGGACATAAAAAAGTCCCATAGTAGTTAAAATTAATTATTTTCTAACTCGATTTCAGCCCAAGATATAAAATTAATATCGAGATCGTAGAATCTCTTCGTCTTAACATAAGACTTCCACCCGTTCAGTTCTTCACCACATCCCTATCACTTCAATCCTTTCCCAGTTGGTAAAAAAATCCCTGATGATTCCTGATGATTACAAAGTAATTTTATATTCTGATTTTGAAACTTGATAAATAAACATAAAAATCTCACTATTGAAAATTGATCAGAAAATTCATGTGCCAGCTGTTCGATGTTTGGAGATTGCACTGTAGTGATTCACCTTTTTATCTTATTGTTGAAGAATATTATATGTTTCAAAATAATAGAAAAAAAAGAGAATTCATTATCATAAATAAAGAAATGCAGTAAAAAACAGATAAAAAGATGAAAATAAAAAGGAAATACAAAAAAAAATTATTGCCAACAAACAGATCTGAACACAGTAATCATATCTCCAAAGGCCGGTATTTTGACCGCTGCTCCATAGGAACATCTTTATTAAGAAGACAGAAGTTAGCTAATAAGCAATTCATATATGAATATGTTAATGGGATTAAATTAGTAGAGGGGATGATGTGTCCAGTCTGAATTCAATTGAAGCCTGTTATTTCCGCAGTGTCCTAAAGAGTAATTCTGAAAAGCTTTATCCAGATCGGTCATAGGGCCTAGGAGTATATAGAGAACAAACAAACACAGAAACAAACAAATAAGCGTCTTCCTTTGTATAGATAGATTAAAGGGAAATCTCATTCGCGAGTTAGAAATTAACAATAACTGACTGCTTTTTAATGTAAATTAATAAAGTCAAGTGCAGTTGCATTGCTTACTTTTTTTTTTTTAGTGGTCCGTAGCTTGCCTGTAAAACATAGGGGGAGCGCTCTTGCTTTCATACTTGCTGGATGTCACACACTGTAGTAGCCAAACGGTTAGAGATATTAGAATGAAACCTTCTAGGACCATTCCCTGATCGGAAGTGGGAGGGGGGAGGGTCAAAAGTCAAAAGTTACCATATCTTAACAACCGTTTGTCTGGCAAAAACGTGACCACCACCAATGTGTTCAGAAGGGTCGATATTGGGGGGACGACTATCGCCGGTTTCTCTTTATCGGAAGCGACTTTGGACCTCCAAACTTCCGGTTTGTTATATGTGTCCATTAGGTTCATTGTAAACGCTGATTACATTCATCCTGCTTTTGTCTATAAAATTTTGCATATTATTATCTCTAAATAAGAGATATAAGCAGTTACTTATTAACAATTTATTTATTTTAAAAATGGACCTAGTGTTTATCAGTGCAAAGCAAAGCATCTCCGAACAGCTTATTCTCGGCAATTTGCCGATCATCAGCGGAGAGTAGCCGCATAAAACCCCTAGGTCCAGTTACAGCTGTTCGGAGATGTCGCTTTGCACTGATGAACACTAGGTCCATTTTTAATGTGTTTAATAATTTTTAGGCATTTTTTTAATTTGATGCCTACAGAAAATTCATTTGAGGCCGGTGGAGACTGGCACATGAATTTCTTTTCCTTTATTTTTAATATGTTTCCTTGCTTTTTAATTTATTCTTGGAAGCTCCATTCTTTTATCCACCTTAACTTATTTACTTATTTTTAATTTTCTATTTCATTTCTTAATTGGCTTGGTTTGATGTTTAATAAATAAATAATTTTCGAAAATTAACTTATCATTTTTTTGCGAAAGTTCAAATGAAAATTGAATTTTCCGTTGAATATTAATTAACTTTAATTAAAGTGTAATTTCACAAAAAAAAGTGCATTTCAGATTGAAAAGACTTCTGAGGATAGCTATTGTTCTGAAAAAGATTCAGCAGAAGAAGGAATCAATTACTGCTGGGTTTTTTTTTATACCAAAGCAAATGATTTTAAAAGAAAAAAGACATTTAACGTGCCAAAATTATTCAAGAAATGATAATAACGTGAGGCACAAAACTAAGTAAAAGATTTCGCACCTTGAGCTGTTACCGGGAAGAGACTGCGACGACCGTTTCATCCTCTTTAGGACTCGTCAGCCAGCCAATTTGCACCCATGACTGACCGCCGGGATCCTTAAACGTTCGCACCTTCTCGAGTTTGGCTGGCTGACGAGTCCAAAATGGGACGAAACGGCCGTTCTAGTCTTTTCCCGATGAGAGTTCAGGGTGCGAAATCCATTAATTACCTTTGTGCTTTAAGTTGTTATCATTTCTTAAAATGATTTTTACTTCCAATTTTTTTAAGTACAATTTCCACCAGCATCAAGAGTTTCATTCATATAGTGAGAAAAATCCTTCTTCAATCAGTAATTGACTGAACTCATAGTTAACATCTATTGTTGATTTAAAGCCGTAAGAATATTTGTTTTCTGAATTTCAAGCAAATTTAAAAAGCCGAAGAAGCGAAAAATTCAAAAAGCTGCTGCCAATAGATAACATTCAATAGTTGAATAAGGCTTCTCTTACGTGTTATTTCATAAAAGGTTTTTTTTTTTACGTAAAATTTCCAAAAACATAAATTTTGAACGTATATATTACTTTTCTTTTACTGTGGCGTTATGAATATTAAGATATTTAAATATTATTATCTTTGTATTTTAGATTGTACTACGGTGTACCACGGCATTTCCACTCAATATTATATAGAGTTTAAAATTGATCTGAATAGGATGAAAGATTATTTAGTACAGGTATATTATCTCAAATATTCAAATTAGTTGTTTTGGATTAATAACAAATAATCTTTACTTGTGCTAGTGATAATATATATTTACGCCCCGTCAACAATGACGGGATAACAATGTGACGGCTTTTACTTGAGATAAGAGTATTTACGCTCGTCATTTGTAATTGAGATAATTCATGTCGAGATATGTCTCTAACGACTCTTCAGGTGATCGTTGGAAAAAAGTGAACATTGAAATTTAAATTTTAATCTACAGGCTAAAATTAATGAGTTACTTTCTTTTTTCTCTTGCTCTTCTCTCATTGCGCCACACACACATAAAGGCAGTGATAAGAAACAAAAATTTGAATGTAGTCCCCATGGCCTAATGGATTAGACGTCTGACTTCGGACCAAAAGGTTGTAGGTTTGATTCCCGTCGCGGACATGTCATTGTAGAACAATTCCGCCGGACAGACAGAGAAATTAAAGATTTTAGTAATATAGATTATAAACGTAAGCAGATGAATATTTTGACTGGTATTTGAAATCAATTCAATAAAACTTATTACATTGTAATAGATTATATAAAAAAGATTTTTTTAACGTACTGTCTTACATGTTAATTAGGAAGTTTATAAGACAAAGAAACGTATTTATAAGACAAACAACTTTATAAGGCGAGGAAGTTTATAAGACAAGGAAGTTTATAAGACAAAGAAACCCAACATATAATGATGAGGGTTGGAGGACTGTAAAAGGTCATCATTACATAGAACGTTATGAATTCGTAAGAATATGAATCGAATTTTCGTTCTTTTTTATTTTAATTTTTTTTTTATTTTTAATTTTTTTTTAAGTGCCCCAAAAATATCCTAGTTTTTGTTTTTAAAGACCTTTTGTTAAGGGTCTTTTTGCAGCATATATTTAAAGCATCAATTTTTATCTTTTTCTTTTTCTTTTTCGTTTCTATACTTTCCAAATATTCTTTTATTCTTAACCTTAACTCTGTTTTTCTAGGTGTTTTTGAATGATCATGAAAACGAGTTAAGATACTTAAATCCAAATAGAGGGTCTGCTCTTCCTATGTCAAGTCTTCCTATAATTGACATTGGATTAAATATAGTAAGTATTTCTGCTTTATATATAATTTATAAATTACAGAGTATGATAAACTGATTCCAATATATTGAGGAAAGAGAAACTTTACATTTAAGACAATTTTATAATAAAAAAAATATCCTGTAACATTAATTGTAGTTTTCAGGTTTTATTTTTCTGGAAAAAGCACTTTTTTTTTTCCTAGCAAAGAGGAAAAAACTTATCACAAAAAAAGACGTTTGTCGTTTATTTTTTCCATTTATTGTGACTTGGGTCATCTGGAGAGAATTACACAAACGTTACATTTAAATTTCTTTTCTTTGTTTAATCAGATTTCAATGAACGGTTCATTCAGCAATTCCCGATCATGTATAGTTTAAAAAAAGCCTTTTTTCATCGGCGTGGACAAACATGTAACACTGAACACAGTTTAAATCCGGAATATGTCCTTGCATATATTAACTCACTTTTGTTGTATATTTCTTACCGGCTGCCTTACGACTCACTATTAGGACACGATCCTAATAAACGTCAAACATCCGACGATTTTGAGTGAAACACATTTTTAATTTAATTTCAAATATGGAATCTCTACTTAGTTTTAATATATGAAGTAGGAAATATCTTCACCCCTTGAGGCGCTGTTCCTATTACATATCCACACAGCATTCGTATCTTTTGTACGGATTTTCAAAAGAAAATGATAATTTTGACTAATTTCTTCGCACTAAAATTTTACTGGTCATTCTAAATCTAAGCTTACCATCATGCTATTAATGATTATTCTGTTAAAAAATTTCAAATTGCATTCGTTCTTATTCATTTCATTCATATTAATATCTTATATTTACCTTTCTCCGTAATAATACGCTGTTACATAAAATATTATCGATAACTGAAATAAATATATAATAAATGAAATGCTTAGATAATCTTACAAAAATTAGGCTATCTCTTGTATAATAAACGTGCATGGCAAGATACATCCAGCGCAGTTATTCAAACAAGAACAAACAAACATACATAGAATACCATAGAATATAAAGAATACAATGCAATAGAAACAATACAACATAATGCAAACATACAATAAAAGAGAAGCAAAATCACAATGTAAATGATTAGTCTATGAACCTCACGGCCCTAGAAATTAGGATAAATTTTAATTAATTAATAATTATTATAATTTTCAGAGGCAAAATTTCAATTCTCGGAGATACCCATGTATAACTACAGAGGAATTTGGAAAATGTATGTCGGAGTGTATAGAACAGAAACTGAAAAATCTAACTTGCAGGTACAATAGTTTTTAAATTTTGTCTTTTAAGTAGTTAAATTAAAATAGAAAAAATATAGAAATTACAGGTATTCGAATAGGAAATATCTTTGTTCAAATTATGATCCATTTTTTGTGTTTTAATTTAACTTCAGTCAAAAGTTAATTGTTATTAATCCTTGGGTTTGCTTTCCAACGATATTTACGTAGAAAAATTAAAAAATTCCCCACAAATATTCTTCAATTCATCTTATGAAAACCTTACATTATCCTATTTTTTTATTGGATAAACATATCTAAAGAAAAACTCGGCAAATAAAGCTATGAAACTGTGTAGGGCTATATGACTAGCCACAACTTATGCAAAATTTATAGATATGGTAGAATATGTGCAAGTGATTTTGTTAAAAAGAAAAAAAAAGAATCACCAAGTGTATTTTAGTCCGTCAGATAGCTACAGGGTCCAATTTCATTTTCATGTGCAGAAAACCAAGAAGAAGTGGGAATAATACATTTTAATCCGTTTGTTTACAAAGTATTCCGAACTATGGAAGAGCAAATAAGTTATTTCCATTTGATGTTTCAGAAACGATAAATGTACACAAGGATGGTCGTTTTATAGTGTCAAATTTTAAATTCAAATTTAAATATAAGGAAAGATTGACGGGATCCCCTTTTAAGGGTTAAATTTGATTTAAAAATACTCCACGAAATGTTTTTTGATTTTCAATTATGTTGAGGATGTGCTCAACTAACCTAAAAAATTAAATGCAAATATTACGCCTGGAATAGCAGATAGCTATATGCAATGAATAATGTAGAGAATAACTATAACTATTATTATAGTTCCCTTGTAAAGAAATTATTAAAAGGATATAAATAAATTTTCTTTTTATTCAAAATGTAAAACTGAAATACACTTAAACTTAAAATGCAAAGATGAAGCTGAACGTGATTGATATATTACTTCTTTATGAGGATAGCGGCATTGGTGATGGAGGGGAGAATTTCAAGGGTGCTGTGCCACAACTTTGAAGGATGAACTGATGTTGCTCTTCCGATTTGGTGCTCAGCCTGTTGTACTCCTGCATAACAGCCACTCCTCTCTCAGCAGTACCGTTAGTGATACGTAGTTTGAAAACATTTCGTTGGGTTTCACAGTATAACGGTTTATCGGTCCAAGAAGCGGGATTCCCCTTCATGAAATCGGTGTTTAAGAGCAAAGCTTCAAAGAAATTGTTTGTATTCCTTCTCATGAAGTCAGGATTCTCTTTCACTCTGATGTTGTTGTTAGAGACAGTGACTAGTTTATGCGGATCTTTAGAAATAGGAGGCGTATCTATTCCCAGTACCATCTTTCTCTTTTCTACAATAGACAATGAGTCATCAAAGAAGGGAAAGCCAATCCTCCTCTGAAAGGTACTACAAGTGTTCTTCGAGCTTCTTCAGAGCAGCAAGAAAAATGGTTCCCAGAAACCAGTAAACTTCGAGCTCAGAAAAGATCATTCTTCGGAGCAGACGTGACGAGAATCAACTTCTGGTGAAAAACTTGACTCCGAAATTACAGAATTTCTTGAGATCATCTAGTTCACGAACAGTTAAATGAAATCCATTATTCCGAAAAAGGAAGATCTTCATGCCATAAATCAGTATATGCGGTGCATAACTCCAAGTTTCATGAATTTGATTCCTCTTTGGGGAACTCCTCCCAAGAATGTAACCGTAAGTTCCAGTAACTCTTTATTATCTCTAGAGTGATGGTGGTCAACTGCACAGTGGCGTAGGATCTCCTGCGGATCTCTTGCGTTAACAGAAACTAGTTCAGTCAGTACAGATTCGTCATTGATTCCAGAATTGAAGTCATCATTGACGAGGTATGTCCAGAATTGCTTGAATCGTTTGAACAGCGGTATCTCTGGAGCTAAGGAAAGACTCATACACATAAAAAAGACCTCCTGCAGCATAATTTAATTGTGATGACAAGACAAAAACTGGATATTACGGATACGTGTTGCTTCGAGAAGTACACAACCTCCTTTTATTAGTCTAATATGGCAGCAGTGGTATCAAAGCTGAATGCTTTAACATTTTAGGTGAGATTCCAGTTAACGTTTGAATTATGGCATCACACATGGCCCCTCCTGTTCCGGCGGGAAGTTTAGGGACCACAAGTAGTTTATCAGTGCCATCAGATGAAGCGAGAATTAGCAATTTGTCGACAGTCTTATCACCTATTAAATCTTCCATCAATTTTCCATTCCAATGAATGGATAAAGGTGTCCCTAAGCTTTGGAACTGCTTTTAATTCTTGCGATCTCTCTTCCCGATACTTCCCACGATATCATAGCATAGATGGACGATTTAACAAGTACTTCTGAATATCTTGTCTTGTCGTTGAAATCACGGATGCTAGAATATTCAAGGTCACTGAGCACACTCTAAATATTAAGTGAATTGAAAAAAATTTTTTTTTTTTTGGTTTCATTTCAACTAATTTTAAACACTTTCAGGGGGCACACGTCTCACATTTAGAAAGTTTAAAAATAAGGACCACCTTAATGTATACTGTACCGAATCATAAACGGGATTTTTAATTTTTTTCTGAATTTATTGATTAAAAAGAGAACATTCATGGACTTTGTTAGGAATTTTGTTCTAAAGTTGTAGAGATGCGGAATTGACAAGTCTTCTTCAATAGTTAGACTTATGGTCGAGTGTATCAGGCTTCAATTAAATTTGATGGCTGCCGTGTGGACGTAGCTAAAATTAGTATGTGTGTGTGAGGGGGGTGATGGCCTTTGTTTTAAAATTGTGTGAAAGGAAACAAACATGTATATAAAGAAATTTATCAAGTTTCTGATTACATTTTCTTTTTATATATGTTTGTTTCCTTTCACACAATTTTAAAACAAAGGCTAAACTTTTTCTTGGGCATCACCCCCCACTAATTTTAGCTACGTCCACAATGCAGCCATCAAAGTTAATTGAAGCTTGGTGCACTCGACCCTCTTCGGAATTGATATTGATAGTCGGTTTATAGATCTTATATCATAGGACTGGGTGCGTAGGTTGATTATTAGTGGAATACAGGAATACAGTTTTCTATTAATTATTTTATAAGTGAAGACTGCTAAATGTGGTTTTTGGGGAAAATCAAACTTTATGTTTGAATCTTAAAAATTGAAACTTTCATTTATTTGTAACTGCCTGAAGCACAAGCATTGTGAGTCTGCAAAATGTCAAAACGTTCTTTAATTTGGCCAAGGAAATTGGAAATCGACCAACTGGACGGAAGTTTGGTATTTGCGGAGTCGGAGTCGTTAAGCCATTAAGTCGAACAAAATGTAGTCTCCACACTTATTTAAAGTATTTTTATTTTTATCCTTCCCTTTTAATTTCTGCCTTTCATTATAAATAATGATTAAGATTGTTGACATAGAAGAGGTACAGTGACGGATACGAAACACCGATCGTATAAGTGGGTCTTCAACTGCCGAAACACCCCATTACATTTGCCGCAGGAACTGATGGTTTTGCGAACTTGGTGAACAGGACGGGGCCGAACAAAAACCCACAGCAGAGACTGACGGGATGACGTCGGTTAGCCGCCACAGCTAACTTAGTTTTGCAGCCCGCTAACCCGTAACAATTGCTGGGAAGGCACCGATTGTAGTGCTTTGCTGGACGCCGAATTACTCTGCGGAGCTGTGTCAAATCTGTCTGGGGCGTTGCCCACCGCCGCGACTTGTCCGCCGCATCAGAATCCATGAACTGGGATAAACGCCAGTGATTATGTATTTTAAAAGTGCTACAGTGAGTCATTACAGTGAAGTGTTTTCATCCGTCCGACAACGATATCTGTACACATTTTTAAGGACTCAGATCCTCCAGATGTGACCGAGATCAAACAAATCATAAAAGATCTGAAAAATGACAAAGCACCGGGGGAAGATTCAATGATAGCGGAAATGTAGAAACAGGTAGATGTGAATACGGTTCAAAAGCTACACAATGTCTTACATATGGAAGACAGAGAACATACCCGAAGAGTGGAAAACTGCTCTAATACATCCGATCCACAAAAAGGGAGACCGAACTGATGCAAACAATTACAGAGGCATCTCACTGCTTCCAGTAACATATAAAATATTATCTAAAACACTACAAAACAGATTGGAAAAACAACTAGACCAACAACTAGGAGAGTATCAAGCAGGATTCAGAAAAGGCAGATCATGCAACGAACAGATCTTGAATCTAAAACTAATAAACTAATAAACTAATAATCAACTACAGAAAAACAAGAAACAAAAAAATTCACGTGACCTTCGTGGATTTCAAGAAGGCGTATGACTCCATTGATAGGGAAACGTTGTTCAATACATTAGAAGAATTTGGAGCTGACAATAAAACGCTAGCGATTACAAAACAAACTCTAATAGACACTAGGTCAAACATTAAATTTATGGGAGAAATTTCAGAACCGTTTGAAATCAAGACAGGAGTGATGCAGGGTGATGGTTTATCTCCATTGCTTTTTAATTGCACACTCGAAAAAGTTATAAGAGAATGGAGAAAAAAAATGGAAATAGAAGGTAAACAGAAAGTTAGGATGGGAAGAAAGAAGGATGGTTTGGAATTTGATTGTTTGGCTTTTGCGGATGATCTGGCAATCCTTGCAGAAAATTAAGAAGATGCAGTAAAACAGATAAATATTCTAAAAGAAACAGCAGAAAAAACTGGCCTCTTAATATCATTTGAGAAAACAGAATATATGACAAATGTTAAAGAAGGTCCCAAATACTTAGAAACAAAGTATGGAAAGATAAAGAAAGTCACCAAGTTTAAATACCTAGGAGAAATAATCCAATCAAACGCATTAGATAAAGAAGCAAGCTTAGCAAGAACGAGAAAGATGGAACTTGCATTCCAATTAACAAAAAATGTCTATAACAAAAAATCTATCTCCATAAATACAAAACTAAAACATTATGAAACTGTGATTAAACCCGAGAGCCTGTATGCATCAGAATGCCTAGCAATGAATACGGCCACCCAGCTAAATGAACTTGAGAAGAAGGAAAGAAAAGTAATCCGAAAAATTCTAGGTCCAAACTATGAAAATGAATTTTCAAAATGATTTTTCTACCTTAAACGATTTTTATTCATTCAGCTTTTAAAACAACAACATTATTTAATATATCTTCCCTTAATAGAATCTTGTTAAAAATATTTCATACTTCGGAACACTACTTAACAAAAATCTCAATTTGTCTATAATATCATATATTTCACTTTTCTTCTTAGCTTACCTCATTTCGTGGATATCGATCTGAAGCCTTGTGACAATCCCGTATCTTATAAAGAGACTTTTAAAGCTACAGAGAAGATCCTTACAGAAACAAATGCCACTCATTGTAAATGTCCTCGTAAATGTACAGAGAATTATTACAGTACTAAATTTCCTGTCGTCAAAACACCCATTCAAATTCCAATTGTGTGGATACTATTATATTATTCAACAAATGTCTTTGTAATAATCGACGAATACTATCAACTAAATACTTACACTATGTTTGCTGGAATATGTGGAAATTTTTGTTTGTATTTGGGTTTTTGCTTTCTAGATATTTTTGAATTTATAGAATTCTTATATTTTCATTTTTCAAGAAAAAAAAATAATTCAATTTTATAAAATGAATACTTTATTTATTATTCTAATAAACTTTATTCTACCAGAGTTAATTATGCAAACCACTTGTAAATGTTTTTATATTCCGAATATAATTACTTTCAAATGTTTATTAGTACATAAATCAAAATTTTAATATAATGTAATGTATATTAAAGTTTATGGGTATATAGATGAAAATTACAATTTATAAGAAATTTAACGTATATAAAGTTAACATCAACAATGATGAGGGTTGAAAATTTTTGCTTTAAAATTCAATACTTTACAGCAACTGAATAATATTTAAATTATTCCATTTACCACAATACGCTTCAAAAGCTTTTGTGATGGATTCATTCTAACCATTTTTGATAGCTTTCCGTATGATAGTTTCATAAAACAATTTTCCGCAACAATCAATGTTCAACAAAATAAATATAAAGTAACCCTGCTAAGATATTAAATTAATCTCTTCCATGGTTATGTAACGATATGCATAGAAATAGATGTTGACTAAAAACATGGTAATGCGGCAGAGTTTTTCAACGTTGATTCATTAACAAATGATGTTATAAAGCTCATATCTAATCACAAGTCAGATTATATAATTAATAATAAAGCTTTAATGAATATTTCCAAAGTAAAATTCTATTTTTATTAACAATCAAACTAAGTATTACTTTTTTCTTACGTTAGACTTATTTCTCTAAAAGTTAGACTTTTTTCAGAATTTTTAAAAGTAAATCAGTTCTACAATGAAGAATTTTTTAAGTATTGCCTACAAATTTTTAATTGTAGCTTGTGTAAAGCTTTTGATAAATGAGTATTATTGACATTATTTATAACATAATTTATCGGTATTCATTTATTTTTACTTTTATTTACGAATGAAACATGAACTGTTCTATTTTGTCATAAGTACGAGGGCGATTCAAATGAAAACGATAAATATTTTATTACAACTTGTTTATTAAAGGTCCCAAAATGAATACTGCGCAACTTCTCAACGTAGTCATCATTCTTGTCATTGCTCTTGTCCCAACGTTTTAGCAAGACTTGTATCCCCGCCCAAAAAAAACTTTTGAGCACCTGCACAACCAGTCAAGCACCGCATCTTATACCTCTCATCACTTGCAAATTTGAGTCCACCGAGTTACTTCTTCACAGCTCCAAAAATATGGTAATTGGAGGAGCCAAGTCAAGAGAATGAGGGCGATGGGGAAAACACTGTATGGGGAGGGATTTGATGGTTGACGCTCTTTGATGGGTCGTGTGGCAAGGCATTATCGTGCTAAAGGAGAACCCATTTGAAAGGATTCCACCGTGTTTCTTGCGGTCGCAGGTTTCAGTACATCAGTCAGAATTGCCCTGTACGTGTTCCCGGTCATGGTCGTTCTTTTATCCATGTAATGTTCAGCAATTGATTCACGGTGGTCCTAGAAAAGGATAAGCAAAACGTTACCCGCCGATGGCTGTGAACGGAATTTCTTCTGCTTGGGAGAAGATGAGTGGCGCAATTCCATGTTTGCCCTCCGGTGCCTATTTGCTTTAAAAATCCTTCACTCTCAGCCTCTACTGTCGTTTCAACTCCACACAGATATCTACTCGTTCATGTCTGGTGTGAGTTAGCGAGGGACCCATCTCGCAATCATGTACCTGTTGCGAAGTTCGTCGTGTACGATGTGGTGGGCATATTCAACAGACAACAGATGTGAGGATGCAATATCTTTAATGGTGACCCGCCGATCCTGTGGGATCATCGCGTCCACAGCGGCGATCGACTCAGCAGTAACGACTCTGTGATTGTTCTGGCCTCGCATCATTCAGACGTGAATGGGCTGCCTCGAACCTCATGCACCATTCGGATACATGCGCCTGTGACATACCTGCAGCTCCGTACTTCGCCGAAACATTCGTCAATGAATGTCGATGGCTTTGGTGCCATCAGAAAAGAAAAATAGTACCACAGCACACTGTTCCTGCTTGGTGCACTCTCTAAGGGGGGGGAGCATTTTCCAAATGCCACTAACGCCATCCAGCGGCAAAACCAACCTTCACGACGGCAGAGGTATAGACTATATGCGTGTGGCGTCGCTTCGCTCTGCGTACATTCCCCAATTTTTAATGACACTTTTAATCGTTTTCATTTAAATCGCCCTCGTATTCCTCAATTTTTAATTTTTTATCAACCAGTAACCTTATAATTCTGCTGAAAAGGTAATCTCTAATTTATCTCGCACTCTGAGCTATCATAAAGGGTAAATCTGACTGAAGAAGCTTATTAAGGCTGAAACAGCTGTCTCAGATTCCTTACATGATAGCTCAGGGTGGTGAGGACCTCTTCGTATTCATGTGCATTTTTAATTTGTTGTTTTATGTATATTGTTTCTTTATTATTCCATATGATCATTGTATTCGACATTATTACTTTTCCCTTTCCTCAATTCTAGAGCCAGAACTCAAACTACAAATGTTAATATTAGGCTTAATTAATTTATAATTTCCATCATTCTTTGTCTACAACATGACATTACACAATGACCTATCTCCAGATTATTCTCCTAATCCTCTTTTCTATTTATCACAAATTCGCAGCTTAAATGCAAATTGGCATCTTTTAATTTATAACTTAGAATCTTGCAAAAAGATTCCAGATTTTCTTACAAAGACTACGAGTCCATTCTTGGGCTACGAGTCCACAAATTTAACTAATATTGAACAGTACTCTACAGTCTCTGTAAATAAAAATGATATAAAAATGTTGCTTTTTATTATAAAGATTAATTTAATATCAATGTATTAAATAAAATTTCTTTATCAATTCAGACTCTTTAATCCTTCTTTCCACTTGTCACACTACCGCTGACTCATCTCTCTCACTCCTTCATCAAATCTTGAGTAATTTACCAACTCCAAGTAAAGGTATCTTTCAAGAATTCATTACTGACCACGATCTCGTACTTTTCACTGCAAATTTTTCAGATTTATTTAAAAGCTTTTCGCTTAAAAGACCGACAAACATGAAGAATTGAAAACTCTCCCCTAAAAAAACAGTAACAAATTTAAAGATTATCTACACTTTGTGAAAAATGCAGCACCATGAAGAAAACATGCAAATGAAGTGAAACTTAGAGGAAATCTAGGCCGCGCGGTTGGCGATGTCGCTAGGACACTGGCCTCTCACCTCTGAGTCCCGGTTTCGGTTCTCATGTGGGTCTCGTTGATGGTGGCGATCCGCGCTGGGCAGGTTTTCCCGGGGTTCTCCCGTTTCCCCTGCATTTCTCACACCATCCTTTCTCAGTCTTTCTCTCCGCCTGTCCTTCTTTCC
This sequence comes from Thereuonema tuberculata, assembly GCA_023159025.1. NCBI lineage: Eukaryota > Metazoa > Arthropoda > Chilopoda > Scutigeromorpha > Scutigeridae > Thereuonema > Thereuonema tuberculata. The sequence continues at coordinate 20,393,597 of JAFIDM010000002.1, forward strand.
GTGGGATAGTACAAAAGATCTTTCAGGTCGACGTGCTTGGCAGTCATGCCACCCACTTTCAATTAATCTAATCTAAAGGAAATCTAACGCAGAGTATGATTTTGCAAATGATTAAAATTTGGAATACGAACATAAGAATAATTTGTATCTGATGATCCGCCCTCCTCGATAACAAACCCAGAAAGACATAAGTGGAGGTCATCCCTGCACCCGACAGTGATCTCCGAAACCAAAAACAATAATAATAAATATACTGCAGAAAAGTACACAAAAAAAAGTTTTTCCTAAGAAATCGATAGGATTAAAGACTTTAAATTATAAAGAAACTAAACATCAAAAGGTAAATTAACCCAAATAAAATATGTTAAATTTCTTTCTTTAGTAAAAAAAGAAATTGCATTGTAGTAATGTAATTTCTATTTTTTAAATTTTTAAACAAAGTGATTCAGTGTAAGAAAACCGATTGTTATTTTCAAATTTGTATTCATAACGATGGGAGAGGAGAAAGTCAGAGTTCTTTTTCTCAAAATGTATCCTGATAAAGTTTTCTTGCTAAAAAGGAACGAAATATTGACGTAGATAAAGAATTGTTTTTCAAATTAAGAAGTTAATTTTGTTAATATTTTCTCCAAATAACGTCAGCAACTGACATTAAAAAAAAAAAAAAAAGAGTCGAAACAAAAAATATAGTATTGTAAGAAGTATTAATACGGCAAAGTACTAAATGCTTTCAACGTTAAACGGGTGCTTGTTGAAATATTTATAGACAAGGACATTCGTTAAAAATAAATGAGCACTCATGATAAAAAGACAAGTAATTCGTATAGTAAAATTTAGAAAATAATAAAATATTATGGAGGACGGTTTAAACCTACTAACCGTCGAGTGGAGCTGATGATAATAAGGCGGTTAGAGGGGTTGAAACCGTCGTCGATGAGTCTTTTATTATATTAGAGATTTTGAAATATGAATTACTCATCTTTTTATCATGTGTGCTAATTATTTTTTAAAGAATGTCCTTGTCTGTAAAAGATTATGTTAGAAATTCATAGCAACCATCTTATTTATTATTGTGACCATATTACTACATCACAGATATCATATTGTTTATGTCAGTTTACGCTCGTCCGACTGTACATCCTGGAAAGAAACCCAGTATTTTATAGAGGACTGGTTGAACCGCACGAACTGTCTAAATAACAATTTAGCTAGGAAAAATCCTCCTCCAACCAGCACTCAAACGCCATATTACTTGGCTAATGGCCACACCAGACAATAAATATGAAAATATAAATTATCATCTTCTTTCGGCCTACTCTATTCTTAGGTGTTAGTTTTAGGCGCTTGCCAATCGAATGCTTCCCCAAAGCAAACCACGATCACGGGATTGAGGAGGAGATGGGTATAGAGAGTGTGAGGGACTGGCCGGGAAAATGGAGTTAAAAGAAACTGGCCAAGAAAATACTAGTTACTGTCGTGAAAAGGTAACCAAGCAACGGGATTAACCAGTGGCCCGCGCCTTTCAGGTAAAGAATAGTGAGACTAAAAAAGGAGGAAGATTTAAAGGAATACTTTATTAGAAGATGACAATAAGAATAGATAAACATCTAGAACTACTATATACAACCGGTGATAGGGTCCATTCAAACTGTCCGGGAATCAGGGGATTTAAAGAAAAGCCGTACACAGAAGTGGGGCTCTGGTCGTCGAGGAGAGATCCTGTATTCTCTATAACTCACATGGATGCAGCGGGACGAGACGTTTCATGTTGTTAGGAAGGGTCCTGGGAAAGATCGTGCAGGGTAGTCGCTGGGCGATCGAAGGTCAGGCGGCGGAAGATCAATGATGGACAGGTACTTGTGAAGCCGTTTCGTGGATTCTCTTCCGTAGTGACACAGCCCGAGTATTTCGGTGCAGGTTTGAGGGATCCGCCGGCTTCAATCAGGGGAAGTCGGCAAATGAAGACACGGAAGGCGGACACGCTTTTTGGTTACCTGTACCGCACTCCGCGGGACCTGGGTCGTCTCGGTACGGCGTTCGTGACACTATCATAAAACGTTCTATATCTTTCAAGATATCCTTCGCGTCATCAAAAGAATGTTAGAAAATTTTTATTTTACAAAAAGAAAAACCAGTGGATACAATTTGTGCTTAAAGCATAGGATTTAAGGTAAACTTTTAATAATAAGAACATTTCAAATAATAAATAAAAAAAAGAAAGTCGTTTAACATAAGGGAAAAAAAAGTTAGGAAAATAAGAAAAAGAAAAAAAAAATCTATGCAGATATTGAGGAAAAAAATCCGAACATATACGGATTCGAACCTATAACCTCCAACATAGGAATCGAAGACTTTATTCATCATGCTACAGCTGCCAACTGAAGTAAAATGGTTTTCATATCTAACATTAAAGCTAATAGCGGAAATCTAATAAAAAAAAATGCCAAATATTGGGAACAATGGAGGGGGGCGCTTGCCCCTGAAAATACCCTATTCCTACAGGCTTCGGACCCCTGAAATAGAGCGTGAAGTCCGTTTGCCGATCCGACCTTCCCTTCATAAATTGTTAGGGAGGGGGGGGGGGAAAGACACGGACGGATGGACAAACAGTACAAACGCAATAGCTACCGATTTTGGTTGCTATCACAATACCTCTCAAATGGGTCAGTAAAATTTACAAAAATTACAAGTTCTTCAATTGGTATTAAAAAACAGACTCATTAAAGTTTGAATGATATAAAGATCATCAACAATCTTGGGAACAGAAAAATCTTGTTTTACTTTGTCAAAATTTTAAAAAGGTAAAATTGTTTCTTTATAATTGAATGAATCACTGGAGACATTTTAGGGAACTTATATTACCGTTTTATGATAAAACAACTTTTTCATATCCGTAATCAATTGCTCATTCTATATTAAGCCAATAAATCATGCTTCCAGATGATATAATTCATGAATCTAAACTTCCATTCCCACACAATTCAATATTGAGCAACAAGCTATGCACTTTGTCAGAAATCTAAAAATAAATTATAGAGTTTATTAAAAAGGAATTACTCTCCGGGATGACGCAATAACAACAGGTACCGAATTTACGCGCATAATTTCCCCCATCGCGTATTTTCCCCACCCCAGTTTTTGTGGATTACAAAATTCAATTTTTATTTTTATCGCATAATTTCCCCACCTCTACTTCAACGCGTTTCCAACATGACCTTGACTGGCGGTCAACTCACAACGACGCGACAATGTACCGTTACTATCGCATTTCTCTATCCCACGCTACTTTAGGGGAAGATTCCACCCCCACCCCGGTCAGTACAAGAGCAGACTCCTTCTGAATCAGTACAACAATTTCGAGTGTTTTGTGAAAACGTGAAGTTCGCGAATAAAGTTAAGTTCTCTATTAGCAGGCAGCTGATGCTGACGTCATGCAGTGAGCAGCCATAAAGATGGCGGGTTGCGCTGCGTGAGTTACGAAATTATGTCACAGTCGCACACACACTTCCGTGCATGCCTATTGCTTAACTGTACTTTGAAGAAAAAACAAATGTTGAGATGTGATTTCTTATATTTTAAATGCTGCGTGTTAATAAAATTGTTGTTAATTACATTTCTTGCTTTAAAAATCAATATTTAACATGGTTTTCCTTACACTTTCACCATATTTTTTTTCCTCAAATTGAAAAACATCGCATAATTTCCCCACCCCCCTTTTTTTTGTCAAAATATTGATGAAAAAAAAGGGGAAATTATGCGAATAAATACGGTATTCACCAAATGTCCTCCACAACTAAATGCTTTTATTTCATTTTTTTGTGGATTTCACAAGTTCTTGTATTAAAGATCAAATTCATTGTTTTAGCGAAAACACAAATTGTATTACGTTCATAATGTCTTCTGAACATAATCAAGTTCATATCAAAAGTATTACTGTCATTGTAAATTTATTTACAAATGTCACCACATATTATTTACGACATAAAAAGGGGTTGTAATTTTATCGGACTCAATTATCTTTGAGCCAAAACTACTGGTAGGCGGAGCTCTTATTTTATTTATGATGCAATTGATACTTTTGTGGTAATTCTATCTGTATGTTATTAATATTTCAGTATGTTATTAATATTTCATAACAGAAAATTTTCTATCCACCTCCGTGCTTCTACATCAAACTCAACATTCAAAAATACTCTTTTCATTACCTTTAAGCTTCAAGTTCTAAACTCATTTGAAGTTATGCTTCAACATATTTTTGGTAAGTAAAGATATTTCTATGTAAAATCTTCCACGCCTTCATATCTTTCACGATGCAGCGAGAAAAATATTTAAAACAGTATAAAAATTTCGATGAAATGAAATTAAAAATATAATACTTATTTAAAGAAAAACATCAATCACTTACTAATAAAACAGGAGATTAACGTAGAAGAAAAGTAGCCACTACAGTTTACTTTTTTTTCGATGGAAAAAAAATTCTTTTAAAGAAACGGCTAAATCAGTTACAACAAACGTGCTTTTTACACAGTAGGACCCTGTGTGTTGTAGTAAATTGGATGGGATAATTAGGCACTTTTTTACATCCGATATGATGTCAAAGAATTATCACATCTTTAATTTATTAAAATTAAAAAGAAAAACATTCTTATGCTTTATGAGGATATTTTCATGCCAGAAATCAGATAAAGCCAATAAGTAAGAATTTGTATGTTTAAATGAAACTGTAAGGTACCTGAGCCATATAACGCCATGTATACCTTTCACGCCACCTATCTAATTCTTCATAAACATAAGAGATGGCAGTACTGCACTAAAGTAGTTTGCATTGACATGCCATCTAGTGTTGAAGTGAGTTACTAGCAGACCACCAACATTTTCGAGTGAAATTACATTTCGACTATTTAGTGTCGAGGACTGGTTCTGAAAGGTTGCTACTATATCAACGTAAGATAAAATATAGATTTTTTAATGTTCAGCAAAGATTAACTATATAAAACTATATATTTTCTTGATTCTTGAAGATTCTTCTATGTAGATAAGTTAACTGTTATTTTTAAAATTCGGAAATTGTAGACAAACAAGTGTATCATATGATCCATGTGCTCTGTAGCGTTTTAACGCCACTTTAACGCCACTAATAAATTTTTTGTTTTTTGTAAGCTTACTTCTCTAAAGCTTTTTGAGTTAACTTAAAAATATTGTTTTTTGTGGTATTTTGTCTTATTGTCTCATTTCATTTGAAAGGAGGGGATATTCAAATTAATTTTTACATTTCCTCTTTTGGTTTAGCTACAGATTAGAAAAGACTGTGTTAATTTCAAATGATTTTTTATTATTTTTTTACAGAAAATCAAATTTAGTTGCTTTTTACTGTAATTTTCTAAAAATAATGTTTACAATGATGGAATAATTCTTAATTTTAAATAAGTTAAGTTACTAGAAAGTATGTAGCGTTAATTGGAACAGGTGTTCCAAATAATAATTAGACTTACAATAATTTAAATGTTAAGGTGGCGTTATTTGGGCAGGGTACTTTACAAAAGAAATTCAATATAAATAATATTTTACTTAATTCTCTGTGTCCAATGAATACAGGTGTGATACTTCTTAATAATTAAAATAATTTTCAATTAATAATAATTAATAATTAAAAATTAATATCTGTGTCGCGGTAAGTGTATTTCCCAAAGGTGAACAAGCTTTAGAAGCGAATAGTATTTGTTAATGGAGTAATATTTTAATAATAAAATTTCATATTCAGCCATCCGAAGAATAGCCGTCAAGATCTGGCTGGAAAGCCCAAACTTTAAAGGAATCATCCACCTCAAAACTTTGAGGTTTCGTCCCACTTCAAAGCCCCACCCCCTAAAAACACGTGAGCAGATGTCGACTTTGTTGTGACTTATTTTAGGTACACCAATGCGCTAAAAGCTGTAAAAAGTTTTTGGTAAAAGCTGTAAAAACAACGTGAGGATTAGGTATTGAAGATAGGAAAAACCTCAAATAGTTGAAATTTCTATTTTGGAACGTGTGATTCTAATTGCCTGAAATTATACCAGCCTTGTTCTTAAGGGCTGCATATCTAACACCCACTGAAGTTTTTAGCTCAAAAGCTTAAAATTTACGTCATTTATCCACGTCACAACTTTGAGTCCCATTTTTAAGGCCTGCCTCCTAAAAATCCATGAACAGATTTCGACTTTCTTGTTATTTATTTGTAGTTCAACTAATGTCCTAAAACCACTGAAAAATCTGTGGCAAAAGCGATAAAAAAAACAAAGTGTGTATAAGGTTTTGAAAACAGGAAAAAATCTTCAAAAATTATGTATATATGTAGATATATATATTCTTCTTTGTTTGTTTAATGGCACTTTTCCATAGTATTGTAATGGATTCTGCCAATGTATGTAATCCCAACGTTTAAACTAATTCGATCGAATCAAAGATTAACTGTTGACAATTATTACTTGAGGACCACAGTGAAAAGTAAAATTACAATTATCGACACAAAAAGTAGCAAATAAAATAGTAATAGTTTAATAAATAGTTAAAAAAAAAAAGAAGGCAGAGATATTATGTAAAATCTCTGATTACGATTTCTGGGATAATTAGGTGACCGTATTATATTCCACGACAACGTCAAAGAATTACATAATCTTAATTTTATTTAAATCAAAAATGCAAAACATTAAAAATTTTAAATTGATTAATTTAATTGATGTGCGAGTAAATAATGTAAGTTTTCAAATACTACAAATAAGAATGCCTTTTTGATTCGAGCTCATTCTCTGGGACGGCCGTTTCGAGCTTATTAGGCTCTCCTCAGCCAGAGCTAATCAGCCAGTGCAGGACTGAAAAGGCGTACGAGGGGAGGTATTAAGAATACATGATGGAAACTGTGACCCTTCAAAGACTAAAATCAAGAAAATAAAAAACAAGAACAAAATGTGGAATCCAAATCCTTGGGCAGCACTCAGGCTACCATAAAAGGTATTTGACCACAAAAGAAAAAAAAATAAATTAAACAAATAAATAACAAACCCTTTAATGGGCAAAAGAAAAGCAATAATTCAAATAAGAATGCCTTTTTGAGTCGATCTGATACTCTGAGACGGCCGTTTCGAGCTTATTAGGCTCTCCTCAGCTAGAGCCTAATAAGCTCGTAACGGCAGTCCCAGAGTATCAGCTCGACTCAAAAAGGCATTCTTATTTGAATTATTGCTTTTCTTCTGCCCATTAGATGGTTTGTTATTTATTTGTTTATTTATTTTTTTTCTTTTGTGGTCTAATACCTTTTGTAGTAGCTTGTGTGCTGCCCAAGGATTTGGATTCCACATTTTGTTCTTGTTTTTTATTTTCTCGATTTTAGTCTTTGAGGGGTCACAGTTTCCATCATGTATTTTCAAATACTAATTAAACATTATTTGTATAGTATGTGAGAATCCAACTACAGATGCTTCCCGACTTACGACGGGGTCACGTCCCGATAAACCTATCTTAAAACAAATCATCGCAAGTCGAAAAATGCATTTAATGTATCTAATCTATCAAACATCATAGCTTAGCCTAAGCTATCGGCTTGCTGCCTCTGTCCAGCATCACGAGAGTTTGACATAACTCATATATCCATTGCCCGGGAAAAGATTAAAATTCGAAATTCGAAACAGGATTTTACTAAATGCGTATCGCTTTCAAACCATCGTAAAGTCGAGAAACGAAAGTCGATCACAGTCTGTATTATTGATTATATTATCTAACATTCTAGATATATTGCTTTTGATGATTACTTCTGAGAGGTTCTCCTGTAGTGAAGGAAAGAAAAAAAGAAATTTTTGTATTAAATGCAAATGTTGGCTACTTCCTTGGCCAATCTTGTGAGGAATAAATTTACATTATGTCAACAAAGTAAACTAATATAGGTACCGAACATTTAAACATTAGTGTTTCGTGGCAAAGATTACAATGCAGGCCCTATACCGAAAACCTTGATATAGGCCGAACACGATAATATGACGACTGGAGGTCAGCACTAGCCCCAGCATGACATCAGCAGTAGCCTCTCTCAGAGGTTTCGAAGAATATTGCGTTACAGCTATAAAGCAAAACAAAAACAAAAATTTTGTTTTAATTTTAGTCCTCCATTTCCCAATTCCCATCGGAAATAGTCTTCAACCTGTAAAATAATTTTTCGATCTGCTATGTAAAATACTCATTTTGACATTTTGAGGGAAATTAATAAGGACATGTGCTTTCAGTCACGCTTGTTTGTGATTAGCTGGAAAACAGATACGTTATAATCACTTGAAGTTCCTTCAGATCGTCATGTTATCGTGATCGGACTTGCAGATGGATTTGCACTTGCAGATAGTAGAATTGACAGAAATAAGTTACCTCTACCAGAAATCCGATAAAAGGAAATACCAACAGCTTATCTGAAACAATTAACCGATTTCGGGAGGGTCTACTCATTGGAATGCGGGAAGCCGAGATGTCCATCTTTGCTATGGCCAAAAGAGATGGGAGATCCGTTGCCAGATTTCTAAGTTTATGGAGCCAAATAAATTGCTGAAGGCAAACAAACCCTTTTGATAGGTACTGTTCTTCTGGACGGAATGTCTAGTATGGATCCTTCCCTACCGAAAATGCCTCTTGCCGACAGTTGACTGAGACACTCTCTCTCACTAGATACGCTGTAAATAACCTCATTTTTCGTAGCTAACCTGCGATGGTGTCAACGTCGTACATTCCGCTGAACCTGAAACACAAACACCCAATTTTATTATGGTGTAACGAAAATGATTGCATTGGAAAAATGAGGCATACTGATGGCCGAAATCGGGTTCTCTGATTGTCTTCTGAGAGCTCCTTCCCTTACATAATACTTTACGCTTACTCGTTTCCCCTGGTATAACAATGTGGTACAATAGTTTAAGAATGCAAGTTACAGTTGGCTGCTTTTGATGGCATTACGACTATAAGATCGCAAACATTACCATGATTTGAATGCTCCTACTCTATACGCGGATGGGAAGATTATCTGCTGCAAGAGAGAAGTGAGACTCGTCACTAAAGACAGTTCAGGCCATTTGAGAGTATACTATGTCTTTCGGGCACGGCACCACTCTAGGTTCAACCTACAGTGACTCAACCTACAGTTAAAGGCAGGCCTTGTACAGGACGAAGATTTGCAGAGGCTTAATGAAGAAAAGCATCTACAACTCTTTTAATAACGATGCTGCTAGATACAGATTGTATGTTCCTATACATAGGATGCCACATCTCTGAGGATGGTGGAGAGCGAAGCTATCGAGAACAGTTAAGACTTCCCTCATAATAAACCGATTGTCATGTTGAAATAATACAGTTGAGTCGATTAATTGATTGTCCTCACCAACCATCAATTCCAACATGTTTGTAAAGACGCATCAGTACCAACCATACGGCGAGCTAATGGCTATATGACCAGCAGGCTTCTGATAATGCCTGTCTGGAAATTCTGCAATTGTTTATAGGGACTTCGAGAGCGATGGCGAGACGTTACTGATGGTAAACTGATATGAATGACAGTTCTACGAAGCAGTATGTATCTAGTAAGATTTTGAGATCTCATATCACAACGTCAACAGGATTGGCATTTCGATTAAGTCATTGAGGTGATTGTAACGTTTGTTAACAATTAAAGTTTAATCATTTACATATGTAATTCTGTGCCGGCATGATCAAGTGGATAAGACGGCTGTCTTTTACAAGGCCGATACATCGCCACCTACGTTGGATTCCCGGCGTTTACTTGGATATTTTCTTTCTTTCCAGTGTTTGTCTGCTTCTTCTTTTTTCTCTTTCTGCATTGAAGGATGTGAAACTTGTCTGTGAATTGAAATGGAAAAAACAATTTCCATCACAATTTCTGATGATTGTGGGATAACATAGATCCGCATGGATGAAAGCACACGTGGGGTGTAGCCATGGCACTACGCTAAATAAAAAAAAATAATAAAAATTGCTTATGTAATTGGAAGAAACGTACGGATTTTCTCTCCAACACAAAGTATTTTACTTATCTATCTTCTAAAAAAAAAAATTACCATGCAACTATAATAAACAACAATACGCGATTTTCTTAGAAGCAAGAAAATGCTAAATAAGTATCATCTTCGTTAAAAATTCAAAAACGAGTGAATAATCATTTTTAATTTCATGAATAAACTAAGAGCTCCACAAAGCTTTTATATTTATTTGGAACTAAGATGTTTAATAAAACATTATGCAAAACAATTTTTATCAATAGATTATCAATTCAGATCCGTAAATTCGGATTCGAATCCCGGCGTCGGCATGGATGTTTATTTTCTTTCTTGTGTTTGTCTGATTCTTCTTCATCTTTTTTGTCCTCCGCTGTCTATGGCATTGAAGGGTGTGAAAAATTGTCAAAATTAAAAATCGCAAATTGTCATATATTGCACATTATGTGAGTTGAAAATCCAGCATATTAAAATTGCTTGGTATTTTTTAGATGGTGGATAAGTACAATACTTTGAATTTGTGTTGAAGAGAAAGTCCATAAGTATCTTCCAGATACAATTTTTATCTTTATTTTTTTTTTTCGGTGCAGGACAATGGGCACATCCCACCTATACCCATGAGTGGAATGTCTGAATGGATTTTATATGTATACTATATCAACATACTTTGGAATCATTGAGAATATATGAAAGCGTATTGTTATGAGTACACATAAATATATTACATCTATAGTATCTCCATAATTTGTAAGATAGGGTAATTTCACATTAAATTAATTTCATATTAAAGACTTCAATAAGGATTGATAAAAAGTTTTAATCGTGTGTTTATAGAATTCTAGCCTTTTTTGTGTCATTTTTATCAATCATTGAATTCCATCCATTTTAAGTATTTTTTTTTAAATTTTAATTAAAAATTAATTAATTAATCACTGAAGAAGAATATTTTTTTCAAACTTCTAAAACGTTTACGGATCAGAATGGATCATCCTTTGATAAAAAAAATAATACCTACTCTCCCAATCGGGAATCTGGAGCAGCTGTTTCAACCTTATTATGCCTCTTCTGCCAGTTTTACCCCTGATGATAGTTCACAGTGCGAGACTATGTTGTAATCTATGTAATCTTTTTTTTTTTTAAATTAAAAAATTAAAAGTGAGTGAAATAAAATAATTAAACAAACAAAATACTAACATACAATTATGAGATTAAAATGAAGTTTATAAAATATTAAAGATACTTAGCATGGAGCCCGAAAGTATTTTTAATATTTTATGATTTTTTTATGAATTTTTATCTTATAATTGTGTGTTCGTATTTTATGAATTTAATTACTTTTTTTTTACTAATATACATGAATGCACGTTAATTTATTTTCTTTATATTAATTCTTTTGAGATTCTGTATCCTTGATTAAGTTATGAGTCAAGCTGTTGCCGGGAGAAAGAATTTGAGGCCGTGTGGTGAATAGTGATTTATCTTTGTTGTTGTGGTATTGTTTGGGGCCGTTTCGGGAAGCTAAAGTAGTAATGTCAATTTTCTCTCGCACTCCGATCTATCATCGAGGCTAAAAATGTCTAAAGAAGGCTGAAACAGTTGTCCAAGATTTTCTACATGATAGCTCAGGGTGCGAGATCCATTATTTATTTACGTGCATTTGTTTTCATTTGAAATTATATTTTCTTTTAAGGAAGTTGATTTTGAGGATCTACATAGTTAAAATACATATTTACAAAACTGCTTCTAGATAAGAGTTCAGTTATGCGAGCTTAACAGATTAAGCTTAATCTTCTCAAAACAAAGCTTAAATATTAATATAAGTATATATACTCGTATAAGTATATTCACATGTGTACTGTGAAGTCGTTGACTGAATAAGTACACTGCTGTTAAAAAAAAACCAGAAATTCTGAAAGAATTGGACCTATGACTTTGATTTTTACATGATATGCTTATTAAGCAATAGGGAACAACTGATTAGCAGCTCGGAGTAATACGTACCATGTGCGTCGATTTAACATATATGTCCGTGGAGGGATTTACAAAAATTAGTTAAAACTAATAATTTATATTTGTCTTAGTAATTAGTTTGTTTGAATTTGTTTATTCTTTTCCTCATCCTCTTCGTAAGTCACATTTTTTTTCCCCGTCTTCTTTCTCCTTACTCCAGCTGCACTTCTGAATTTTGGTGACTCTCCGCTTATTATTTAAGCACCTGGGGCTCTCAATAGGGAATATTTATTCTAGTCATCTGATATGTTAGCAACTAGGATATTTTTTCTCTGCTAGTGTAATAACGAGATATTCAGATAAAACTTGAATCCAAAATTGAAAAAAATTACAATATAATCATTCCAATCGGAAATTTTTATTATAAATAAATATAATCATTCCAATCCCTGTATTACGATAATATTAACATTTTTTATTTCGAATTTTTAATTTTCAATGTCTATAATATACAGCATAAAAGTTTTCATTCATCTAAAATGAGATTCTTTAACGTATCATTTTGATAAAACTAAAATCTAAAGGGAAAACATTGCTCTACAAGAGAAAATCATTTTTTAATTCTGAGTACTTATGAAATCGTTATTTTTGCGGAATAATTTAGCGTGTTTAAAACTGATCACGGAGCTATAAAAAGCTATCACCTGCTTTTTAATATCTCCATAATCGTTATTCTTTATCGTTAAATAAGAAATGGGGCGTTGTAATGAGCATTAAATTTTCTCTTCCATTATTAAAAGGTAGACATAGTTATTACTCGCTGCATTTAAACATAAATTTTTAATGCATGCCCAAAGTTTCGTAAATTATGTTTTCCCTAGCAACATTTCAACATTTCAATATGATATCAATATCATGGAGCATTGGATGCTTCAATTACAGTGTGTCCGAAAACAAATGACACTGAACAATTGGACCACATGAAAAGTGGCATTAAGAGATGAACACGTAGGCGATTGTTGTATTCGGAACAGGAATGATTGCGGATGTGAGATTAATCAGTATTGCTGTGAAAATGTTATTAACTATCGAAGAGAAAGTGTTTATTGTGGAGCACTATTTTCGATGATATGGAATAGGTCTAGCCTATTCATACGAAATGGATCTAGCCTGCTACACGTTGCTACGGAATTTCGGGAGCGTTTTAACCGTCCATAGTAGTTATCAGGGGCGAATGAACGAACATAATAGGGCGATATGGACAAAGATCAAATGAAGGTCATGACCTTGTGAAGGTTACATAGAGATCACTGGATGTTTTCAAGGTCATTTGAAGGACAAATGCAAATGAATGCATATCGTTTCAAGGTCATGTGAAGGTCGAATGCAAATTAGTATGGGTCATTTGCATGTCAAGGTCATTTCTGGATTCTTTGTCAAATCTTTCACTTATTAAATACTACAATATGTGATCCCACTGATTAGCTGGTACATTCAGGACTTTGAGAGCACACAGATGTTTATTGGTTGTATCCAATAAATTCCGCAATTCAACTGGCGATTCAGACTTCACAGTTTTCTGTTGAATTAAGTTCTTGATATGGCACACGATGATTTGTTGCTCGTTGTCGTATCTGTTATTAAGAATGTTCCAGGCTTCTAGATAGTTTGCCTCTGTCGTCTCCGATGATTGAAGGAGAGATGCGGCTTCTCCCTTGAAAGCATTCTTCAAATAATGCAATTTCTGAACTCCGCTAATCATTGTGTTATTATGAATTACAGAAACAAACAAATCCTTGAATGAAGTCCACTGTAAATAATCTCCAATAATCTCCAATTACCCATTCTAGATAATTTAACTTTGCTACGGTTTGCTTCTGGATATCAATTGAAATCTGCTTTGCCTTGCATTCGTCCATTAATGGTTTTAATCCAGCCTTGATGGTTAGATATCTCTCTTCAATTTCTTCTTCATCTGTTTCTTGAGCTTGAACTTCAGCATCTGAACCACTAGAAATTTTATTTATGCTAAGAATATTATACTCAGACCACACACTTTCTAAATGTTCCATACGTGAAATAGAATCTTGCACCGTTGGCTTCAGAACGCCTGCTTCTACTGATTTTATAAACGACGCCACACGAGTAATCCTTGATTTTATGATCTTCCGTTGTTGCATCAAAGTTTCCATGATAACGGATAATAACACTGATTAACGATGAACTGTCTATTAATGTTTCGCTACACTTTCTTTCATATAAGCCTAATCCAATTTATGTCGGAAATAAGCCTATGTGTTTGCGATAGGGACATCTCACGTAATATGGAAATATAATGTCAAATTATCACTACTTAATGTGTAGCCATCACGACCACAGTCTACTTGAAATGAAACACATGATGAAATGTATAGTTAATACTCACTGACTTTATTTTGCTCTCGTTTCTTTTTGTTTTAACACTACACTCAGACGCCCTCTGGCGAACAAAGACGTCCCCAGAAGCGTTATACAAAGCTTATGCTACTCAACAGAAACTATATTTACCAAATACAGTCATCATTACAGTATTTCTGTTTTTTATTTAGTTCAAAATTATGTCATCAAAGTAATGCTCATAGACCAGCTAGTTTAAATTGCCAATTATTTTATTCTTTTTGATAACATAAGAGATCAATCACATGTGAATTGTTTTGCACGTCAAATGTTTCCGAGTAACCACAGATTTTTTTTATAGTCCTATGATGATTCGACTAAATCAAAACCTTATAGTTATTTATTTATTTATGTAAAACCTTCCAGACCAGACCAATATTGAATTCGAACCAATATCTTTTCTGATGAGCAACCAATAATTATTTATATTCCCAAGAAAAAGGAATATTTTTTTTTTTTTTTAATAATGCCACAAGGTGGTGTGTGTGCATGTGTGATGGGTTTTTTTTTTGTTTTTTTTTGTAGTAAAGAGTTCAAACACTTTTTTCGAATTCGTCATCATGACATCAACGAGGCTAACAAAATCACGTAAAAAACGTTCATCTTGTAAAAATCGTTTGCTGAAATATAGTAAAATTTTATTGACTATTCCATCACTGTCCAAATGTCAAATACAAAGTTTAGTTCAAAACGTTTCCAATGATTTTATAAGATGTCTTTCGGAATGTGTTGGACATATCTTACATGGAAATGAATTCTTATCATCCCATCATAAAAAAGAAATTGAATCGTCATAAAAAACTATTATGTTTCATTGGTCCATTTTCAGTATCTATTCAAACGTAAACGTCTCTTAATTAAGCATGGTAAAGGATTTCTTCCTTTATTAATTCCAGGATCAGCTGGAACTTATTGGAAGTATTTTTTGTAAATCTGCTTAAGAAGGAAAAAGAAATGGAATATATAAAAAAAATTAGTTTTATTCCACAAGAATTGGCGGCTCTATCATCATCAATATCGTTACCAGCAAGTGTTTTAAGATATGATTCTCAACATCCTTTGATTGAAAAACTTACACTATTAGAATGTGAATTGCACAATATTTTAAAAGATTCCAAAATACCTGATGATTTAAAACTGAAATTATTAACTCATTTTCAATCGAGATTTCATACTTTTCATAACCAATATTGATTGCCAAAAAACGAATACTTTATTTCAATCCCAAAGATTGAGCTTCTTTTGGTGATATTCAAAGACTTTATCAAAGAGCTAAACAAACTTTGTAATATTTTCAGAGCAAGCCTAGCACTGGGTTTTATTCCAACTCAATGGAGACCAGTCAAGGTTGTGTTTATCCCCAAGCCGGGTCGATCTTCTTATGTCGATGCCAAAGCTTTCAGACCAATTAGCTTAACATCTTCTCTTCTAAAAACTATGGAAAAGCTAATTGATAAATATATCAGGGAGGGTGTACTTAGGACTTTTCCAATACACCCAAACTAATATGCATATCAAGTTGGGAAATCAACTGAGGCGGCTCTTCATAGCTTTGTCTCTATTGTCGAAACCACACTTGAAAACAAAGAAATAGCTCTTGCAGCTTTTCTTGACATTGAAGGAGCAGTTGATAATACATCTTTCTTTTCTATAGATAGGGCAGCATAAAAACATGGTATTGACCCGACCACGTATGGTTGGATAAATGCTATGTTGAAGAACAGAACTATTCATACTTCCATTCATGTAGATACCTTACGAGTTTCGGTGACCAGGGGATGTCCACAGGGAGGGGTTCTTTCACCTCTCCTGTGGAGCCTGGTGGTTGACGAACTTATTTAGGGACTAATAAAGAAAGGTTTTTATACTCAGGGATGTGTGGACGACATTGTGATCATTGTTGTGATCATTGTAAATTCCCTAACGTGATTTCTGGTCTAATGCAGAATGCACGAAGTACTGTGGAAAATTGGTGTGATGATATTAAATTATCAGTAAATCCAAATAAAACGGTTCTTGTTCCTTTCACTAAGAAAAGGAATTTGGTGGGTCTTACAGAACCTACTCTGTACAACAAGAACATTAAACTATCCAGGGAAGTTAAATATCTAGGCGTTACCCTAGATTCAAAACTAAACTGGAATTCCCATATTAATAAAACTATCAATAAAGCATACATTGCCTTCTGGTCATTTAGAAATGCTATTGGAAAAAACTTGGGGATTAAAACCTAGTGTAATCTTTTGGATCTACACAATGGTTATTAAACCCATTATATTATATGCAGCTGTAGTTTGGTGGACTAAAGGTAAACTGATTACAACCAGGAACAAACTGAACACCTTACAAAGACTAGCATGTATGGGCATTTCTGGGGCTATGACGACAACCCCTACTGCCAGTATGGAGGTCCTTCTTGATCTACCCGCTCTTCACTTGGCACTTGAAGCAGAAGCAAGAGCGACCATACATAGACTTAAAATTAATAATCTGTGGAAACCACATTTTTGCAGTGTGGGACAAGCAGCTCTAGCTAGGGACATTTCTAAAAAACCATCTTTACAAATGAACTCTGATAAAATGATACCTAGAATTTCTTTTACAAAACTTATCATTCCTTGCCAAGATGAATGGAACAACGACAATAAACCCACCGACATCAATGGAATAATCTGGTATATAGATGGTTCTAAACATAATGGGAAAACAGGAGCTGGAATCCGAGAAATGAAACCAAGGATGGACATAAGTCTAAGCCTAGGGGTCTACTCAACAGTATTCCAAGCAGATACATACGCCATTTTACAATGTGCCTATGAAAATATAAAACGTAAATATAAAAATAGAAATATCTATATATTTTCAGACAGTCAGGCAGCTCTTAAAGCCCTGAATTCTCCCAATACCAATTCTAAATTAGTAAGGGAATGTAAGCAAACCCTTAATAGTCTTGCTGAACATAATTGGATAAACCTAATATGGGTACCAGGACACAAAGGGATTGAAGGTAATGAACTAGGAGACAAACTAGCAAAAAAAGCAGCTGAAGCCTCGTTCATTGGACCTGAACCAGTCTGTGGGATCTATTGAAACCACTAAAACTGCAATTCTGGACTGGGCAAGGAGACAGCAAAAGACCTATTGGAATAATCTTCCAGGGCAGAAACACTCAAAGCTCTTTATTAAAGAGCCTTTAAGGAAAAGAGCCAGGGAACTTATTAGTTTAAATAAGAACCAGACAGGACTTTTTACAGGTCACGGTCACTTAATGAAACACCTTTTTAATATAAAAATAGTTTCAAATCCTACTTGCAGAAGATGTGGAAAAGCTGATGAAACAGCAGCACACATACTATGTGAGTGTGAAGCGCTTGCGAGCACTAGACACAAATTGATAGGTATGGGTTTTCCCAATCCCTCAAACTATGTGGCAATACCCTTGCATAAAACACTACAGATTGGTAAAATCTTAGGACTTATGCAGAATTAAGGACATTGGGATACACAATAGGCCTGTTGAGGCCGCAGTGTTAGGGACTGAAGAGTACCTCCCATTTTATGTTATGTTATGTTATGTTAAGAAGGAAAAAGAAATGGAATATATAAAAAAATTAATTTTATTCCACAAGAATTGGCGGCTCTATCATCATCATCATCATTACCAGCAAGTGTTTTAAGATATGATTCTCAACATCCTTTGATTGAAAAACTTACACTAATAGAATGTGAATTTTACAATATTTATTTTATTTATTTATTTTATTTATTTATTACTAAATTTAAAATTACAGTCCTGCTAGGTTTTCAAAATGAAATCCTGTGATGCGGGTGCTGACAGTATAAATAATTTATATTTGTAATTTAAAAAGTATTAATCATATAAAATCATATAAAAATTATATAATTACGCAATTATACAAATTATACTTAAATTAGATTCAATTATATAATTATATAAAAATCAATATATCACAGAACTACAAAAAGAAAATCAAACACAAAAAGAAAATTATTATAAATAACATTCATTACAATAAAATTTAAGGTTGCCAAATTATTTTTTACTTATTATTCTAATTACAATTTCTTTCTTTAAATGTTTATACTGTATAACATTAAAAATTTCTAAATCTAATTGTGAAAATAAAACTTTAAATAACAATCTCTCATGAAAAAATTATTCAACTAAAAAATATATAAACAAAATATCAATACACAAGACCAAAAACACACAAAATATAAATATAGTATATATAATCAAAAATACCTAAATATTCCAGATAATTTCGCCAAATATTATTTTTTTCAGTATTTGCCTTTTTAATATACTTATTTTATTAAATTTATTTTGTTTTAATTCATTTGTAATTTGCATAAAAATCTTTAATAGAATTCTATTTTTATTCCTTAATCCAAAGTTGTTCTTAGGATTTTCATAATATAAAATCTTTATTAATGTATTTCTAGTAATATTTTCTAAGTTATAATTTCTAATTTGATTTCTAATTTTATAAAAGTTATTTATTATTAAAGAATATAATATTTTTTCTCTTGGCATTAAAATTTTATATTTTATTCTTATCTCTATTTTTTCATTCTTTGTTAATATACAATAATCTTGTATTATGTAATTCATTATTTTATTTAATATTCTATTTATGTTATTAGTGTCTGTATTACCTAAATGTACCCAACAACATAATCCATAATTTATTAATGAATCTATAAAAGATTTATATATTAACATCTTGTATCTTATAGAAAAGATACCCTTTATATGTTGAAACATATATATTAATGAATTAAGTTTATTTAATATATATAAATAATGTGTTTTCCAAGAGAATTGATCATTAATATATAAACCTAGATATCTAATTGTTTTAATAATTTCAATATTTTCACAATTACAACTTTGGAAGTTTATGTCATCATCTAATAAACAATTATAATTATGATATTTTATTACTGGATTTGTATGTAAAAATTTATTTTTTGTTTTCAATATCATTAGTTTTGTTTTTTCACTATTTATTTTCATTTTATTATTGTGTGTCCAAATAATTAATTTATTAAAGTCTTTTTGTATATTGTATTCTGCAGTTTCATAATTTTCATTTATATTTATCAATATGATGTCATCAGCATAAGCAAAAATTTTTGATGTTGATATTGTACTATATAATGTATTTAAGTATAAAATAAATAAAAGTGGTCCTAAGTTTGAACCTTGAGGAATTCCTGTTTTTAATTTATATGTTTTACCTAATTTTGAATTTAAATTAATTCTTATTTTTCTATTTTTTAAATAGTTTTTTAATATTTCTATCATATTGCCTCTTATTCCAATATGAAATAATTTTTCTATCAATATCTTATGATTAATACTATCAAATGCTTTCTGAAAATCTATAAAAATAATATATATATAATAACCGTTATTAAATGCACAATTTATGATATTTTGGAAATCTTGAAAGAGTTTATCAGTACTTAAATTTTTTTGATATGCAAATTGTTCTTTTTTTAGTAATTTATATTTATACAGAAAGTTATATATTGAATTAGTTAAGCATGTTTCTATAATTTTTGACATATTGGAAAGAACAGAAATTGGCCTATAATTTTTTATATCATCAATTTTTCCTTTTTTATATACTGGAGTTATTTTCGCAGTTTTCCAAATACTTGGGTAAGTTCCATATTCAAACATGGCTTTTATAAGTTCATGCAATATTGCTGCAAATATATCCATATAATTTTTAATATCTTTTACAGCAATATTATCAATACCAACAGTATTTTTATTTTTCATTAATGTAATTATATTTATTATATTTTCAATACTAGGTATATTAAACACTATTGAATTTATTGAAGTTTCAATATCTGTATTATTACTTCTAGTGTTACAATTGCATGTACTAACAACTTTACTAAATGTTTTACCAAATAATTCATCAGTTTGCTTATAATTATATTTTTCTATTAATTTACAAATTTTGTTTTTATCAATAGTTTTATGTTCATTATTTTTTATAATATTATTTATTATATTCCAAGTCTTTTTATTATTATTGTAAGTGTTTAGAAATTTATTTTGATAGAATCTTTGCTTTGTTTTTTGTATTAGGTTTTTTAACCAATTACTCTTTTTTCTATAAATTTCTCTATATTCTTTATTTTTTTATTGTTTTTATGTTTTTTATATAACTTATCTTTTTCCTTAATATGACTATATATTTCATCTGTTATCCATTCATGTTTATAATTTTGTTTATTATTTTTAGTTTGATAATGATATTCATGGTTTTCTCTATATTTTTCTTTATTACTTATGTGTTTTTTAGATTTATTTATAATTTTTACAAATTTATTTATTATTTTATTTGGATCAATTATTTGCTTATTTCTTATATTATTAAGTAAGTTTTCTGATTTTTCAATAAATAATTCCTCATTTATTATATTATTGTGTCTTCTGAATTTTTTAAGATTTTGATTACTTTTACTTAATTTTTGATGAAATATTTCTAACATTATTATATAATGATCTGATATTTCTGTTTGTATAATATTACTTTTAGTATCTTTATTTTTTAAATTAATAAAACAGTGATCTAAGCATGTTGAAGTATAAGATTTTATTGTCTGTACTTCTCTAGTTGCAGTATCAATTAAATTCTCAAAGCCATAAGTATTAAAAATTTCTAAATATTTCAGTACCAAGGAATTGTTGTTTTTTTCTAGAATATTAATATTCATATCACCAATAATTATAAAATTATTAGTTTTTTCCAATTTTTTATGAGTATATTCTATAGTGTTTTCTAATTCTTTAAGAAAATAGTTTTTATTCGTTAGAGGAGGTTTATAAATTATTAATAATTTTTTTAAATTTGTACTATTATCAATTTTACTTATATTAATATCTTTATATTTAAGTACACATGTAATATTTTCAAATGTTATTGTGTCAATCTGAAAATTCATCAATGTATATTCATTTTTATAATACATTATTATCCCACCACCTCTTCTATTTTTCCTAAGATTATATATCATACTATAGCCTTCCAGAGTAAAATATTTAATTTCATTTTCATTTATGTTTATTTCTACTAAAATTATTATGTTTATTTCATTTAGAAATTTTTTTATATGACAAATGAGATAATCAAAATTCTTTTTTATACTTCGTATATTTAAGTATAATATTTTTTCAGAAGACTGATTTATTATTCTATTTATATACCATTCTTCAAAATCACAGTAAATATTTAATTTTTTCTGATCTGATGTTTCAAACATTTTAAAAGATTCCAAAATACCTGATGATTTAAAACTGAAATTATTAACTCATTTTCAATTGAGATTTCATACTTTTCATAATCAATATTGAATGTCAAAAAACGAATACTTTATTTCAATCCCAAAGATTGAGCTTCTTTTGGTGATATTCAAAGACTTTATCAAAGAGCTAAACAAACTGATTCAACTATTTCGAAATCTCAGGTTCGACGTTGGCTTCAAAGTAAAGACTATTCTTTGTATCGCCCTGTAAGACATCATTTCCCATGAAATCGAACTATAGTCGCTGGATTCTCATTGGCAAAGAGATTTAATAGATGTGTCGAAATTAGCAAAATATAATGATGGATTTCGATATCTCATTACAATCATCAATGTATTTTTAAAAAAAAGTTACGTCAATGTAAAACTGGCGTTCAAGTTACAAGAGCCTTTCAAGAACTTTTTGAAAACGTACAACCACCAGAATATTTAAAAACTGATCGTGGAATGGTATTTCTGAACGATACATTTCAGTCTTTCTTGAAACAAATTCATTTTTTTGTCACACAAAATCAAACCAAATGTGCCTTTGTTGAAAGATTTAATCGTTCATTACTGGAACGATTATATAGATGGCTTTTTTTATAGCAAATCGTATCGTTATATGCATTACCCAATATTGTGGAATCGTTTAATCAAAGTTATCATCGAAATATTGGTACGGTGCCGAATAAAGTCGGACCTCATCAATTGTACCATAATAAGCATCTGTCTAAATGGAGTTCGGTCGCACGTGAACCAAAAATTGGCAATTACGTACGCATCAGCGAAGCTCGTAAACCATTTTAAAAAGGATATCAAGGCGGATGGACGTTGGAAATATTTCGGGTTATTGAAAAATTGAATCGAATTCCTCCAGCTGATCATTTAGTTGATTATCGGGATTCCAAAGCGAGACTCAGGAGAGGAAAGTCGACGTTTTTGGAGCTCCGCTAATGTTTAGCAAAGTGACTGACTGTAATTCTGTGTAGGTGTGCTAAATGTGTGCTTATAATGGAAGAATAAAAGCATGAGAGGCGCAGTCCAAGTAGAAGTGTTTAGGAAGGTGGAACAACTTGTTTGACCTGTAAGTACTCTAATTATATATAAATAGGGCCACAAACTGAAAACAATAATAATTGAACTGATTCGGAACTGAACTTGTGAATTTATTTGATTAAAGAATATAGTGAATATAGTAAGGTCGTCTAAAGTAATTGATAGATGGAAGAGTTCATTAGTAGAAGTCCTCGTGCAGGTAGTTTGGATAGTCTAAACTCCTCTAAATCTTGCATTAAAGATAGCAATGATTCAAGAAGCCAGCCGGATATATTTGCTACTAGAAGTAATATAAGTAGATCTCCACCTGAGAAAAGACCAAAAATAAGTATTGAAGCGGAGAGTCAAATATCAGCTTTAGATTCAGAAGAGGCCATTAATAAGGTAGCAAGGGAAAGGGAAGAAAATAAGCTGTGTACAAATTTCCAAGAAAATATATTAAAAGTTCTTCAAGAATTGAAGAAAGATATAGATGTGGTCAAAGAATTGAAGAAAGATATAGAAGCAGTCAAAGAAGAAACAAAGCTAATTAAAATAATAAAAGAAGAAAATGAACTCTTTAGAAGTAAAATGATATATCTCGAGCAACAGATAAAGTCACTTAAGGAGGAAGAAACAAATTTCTTTTTCATATATTTATATAGTAAAATTGTTAGTATTGTTAGTATTTAAACTTTATAACTAAATAGATTAACGAATCAATATTTAAGTAATAAAGAAATCAGGCCGTTATTTCCAATCACTTAAAAATTAATATAAGTACTATATTTACAGATTAGAAGAAGTAAAAAGAACAAAATCTGTATTATGAAGTAAAAGTATATAATAAATAAATAAATAAATAAGACTTTTAGAGGAAACCTACAGGGTTACCAAACACCCAGCCTGTATTTCAAAAAACCCGACGGCTCGTTGGAAACTAACCCAAAAGATAACTGCAAAATTTTAGCCCAATATTTCAACTCCCTTCTCAACTGCAAACCACCCCAAGAAAAATTTGACTTCACCGCGCCAGTATTCACGCACCAGGACTCACAACCCCCGATCTCGAAGAAATTACGGAGATAATCAAACAGCTCAAAAACAACAAAGCACCAGGAGAAGATGGGATTATCGCTGAACTCTGGAAACTGAACGACCATACATTAATGCAGAAACTTCATCACATAATCTCAGACATATGGACAACGGAGCAAATACCAGATGACTGGAAATGCGCCCTGATTCACCCGTTACACAAAAAGGGTGATAAGACGAACATCAACAACTACAGAGGAATCTCCCTACTCCCAGTTGCTTACAAAATCCTCTTCAAAGCACTTTTAAACAGGCTAGAATCCCAAGCGAATACACTAATTGGCGAGTACCAGGCCGGATTCAGAAAAGGGAGATCATGTGCTGAACAGGTCTGGAGCTTAAAAACGACATTACAAATGAGGAAATGCAGAAATTCAGTAATTACATTCATCGACTTTAGAAAAGCGTATGATTCAGTAGACCGCGAAACCCTCTTCAAAATCATGGAAGAATTCGGGATCGACCGAAAAACCCGAAAAATCACAGAACAGACACTTACAGGAACAACGTCCAAAGTGAAATTCATGGGCGAAATATCAGAGCCCTTCGAAATCAAAACTGGAGTACGACAGGGGAACAGACTATCCCCAATCCTCTTCAATATTGTTCTAGAAAAGATCATAAGGGAATGGGAACCTTACGTAAAGGGAATCCAAATTGGTATCAAGAAAGGGAATCGATTTAAGGTCAAGTGCCTCGCGTTCGCGGACGATATTGCAATTATCACAGACAACAGAACTGAAGTAATTCACACAGTGGAAAAATTACATGAAAATGCACAAAAAACTGGACTATAAATCTCTTACGAGAAAACCTAATATATGGAAAGACGGCCAGAAAATAAATCTCCTTTAATCACAAAACATGGTAAAATTCGCACAAGTTCGCTATTTTAAATACCTTGGTGAAACTATACAATCCTCAGGGCTAAACCGAATCGCCAATGAACAAAGAGTCATTAAACTCCAGAAGGCCTACAAGCTAACATGGACTCACTATAACAAGAAATGCATTTCGACAGACGCAAAATTAAGGCAATATAAAACAGTGATCCTTCCTGAAGCAACCTATGCAGCTGAAACTATGGTAATCGACGGTCATTCCAAAATTAGGGAAATAGAAAAGCAGGAACGAAAAATTCTAAGGAAGATTTACGGGGCAATCAATAAAAATCGCATGTGGATGAAGAGACCTCAGAGCGAAGTCTATCAAAAGACCAACACAATAACAGAAGAAATCAGAAAACGCAGAGCAAAATTCTACACACATATCTATAGAATGGAAAACTCCAGAGTGGCAAAGAAACTACTCGATATCATAACAGAGAGTAATTGTGGCACAGAATGGCTGAAAGAGGTCCTACAACAGATTAACATAGAGCATCTCGATGACCGCATGAAGTGCCGGAATAAAATCATGAATGTAAAATTTAAGCAAGGAACATCGCGACAACCTGGGAAAAAATGGACGGAGGAACGGAAGAAAGAGCATTCCGAGAGGATGAAGAGATTCTGGGAGGAAAAGAGGAACAACAAGCAGAGATGAAATCATGAACTCAAGTTCAATCGCTCTCCTAACGGGGAACAATCGTTATAATAATAATAAATAAATAAGAAGCAATAATATATAAACTTCAAAATTAGGCGTATACTGTATAATCGAACGGGGCAAAACTCAAAGCCAAACCTTCGAGTTTTGCAAAGCAAAGATTTCAATCAATCATTTGATTTTGAAGTTTATATATTATTGCTTCTTATTAAGGTATTTATTTATATATTTATTCAATACAAAAACTACATATTTAAATGAAGATCTTCATGATGAGATTTACATTAATATTCCCCGAGAAGTTCAAGTCACAGTTGAAAATCATAATGGTTTTAAACTAAAGAAATCACTTTATGGGTTAAAGCAGGCCGTATCAGATTGGTATGTTACATTCAGATAAATGTTTGCAACTTTCTAGATCTAAATGGGGTCTGCCATCTTCTTCTCATTAAGCATCTTTCCCTCTATAACTAAAATTCTCTAATTCACTTTTTATAATATTAGCACCTACTTCTTGTAGAAGGACTCAATTCATAATGCTACCATCTTCAAAGCAATTATGATTGTAAACATATCGTTTGGTTTTTGATGTCATTTGAAATTGTCCATATTGTGTGATTAAGTATTTTATTATGTTTGTGTTGTTAATTTTCAGCTTGTAAATAGTTCCAAATCAAAGGCTGTCATTTGTGTGTTGAAACAGTGATGTAATGAAGTGCCATTTTCTGATCTCAGAATTTCGAATGTAGTTCAATTTATTTATTTTGATTTTAATACTATTTATTAAATATTTTTATAGAATTTTTAAGAAAATTATTCTTCTTTGTGTTTTTAGATAATTTCGTGGTACAAATCTTGATGAAAACTAAAATTTAACAATATTTTGCTAATGCTTATTATCTTAAGTTGATATATTACAATATATATATATTACAATATATATATTACAATCATTTGAATTTAAAGTTTACCGATAGTGAATTAGTGTTGCTTTCTTATCTTTGTAACACAACCCGAATTTCCAAGTATTATGTATCCATCCACACATAAAAATTTTATTACGTTCTTAATGTAATTCTTCAATATCCATTCAATTTTATATATGATAAACAGGATTCTCATTTTTTTCAGTCAGGTTCATCATAACGCCAGTCTTTTGTAGTGTAAATATGGTAGGTGGAGTTCTTAATTTATTTAAGATACAATTAAAATATGATTGTTCATTCTCCATATCTTTTCGAGTCAGACATATCGATCAGTGAAGTTATTAATTTATTAATGATACAATTATAAATTTGATGATCATTCTCTCTCTATATATATATCCTTTATTCAGGATGATGTAATATTTCATTTGGAAAGTAATGTTTGCCATCCACCTAATGTTTGCCATCCTCTTTCTCCACAAAATAATATTTACAAAAGTACCTTTAAATTTATCTTAAAGCTCGATGTTCTATATTCGTTCGAATTTACGACTTCAACATTTTCGCGGTAAGTAATTTATATGTAAAAGTATTTACAGATGTAATGAGTTACTGTTTTCAAAATGAAAAAACAATGCGATGAAGAGACGAAAATAAATATTCAGAATTATTAGTTTAACAAAAAACTACCAATAAAGGCGACACGAATTAAATAGAATCTAAGCATGCATCTCCATCCATTTATTTCAATATCTAACAGTAAGTATAGATAAAAGAAAAAAGCTTTTTAAAGTGAAGGTTAAATTAGAGGTATTATACAAAACCCTTATTAAAATTTCCGAAATAATTAAATGACCGTTATGGGTTCGTCAAAGAATTACAAAATCCTTTAGTATTGATAATTATTGTTCAACTTAATGAGCATGCAATGTATAAATTTAGAAATTGATTTAATAAATAAACATAGTGTTTATTGCAAGAAAACGTTAATAAATTAAGTTAATGTAAAATAATAAGAAATTGCTACAGAAATAAAAATATCTGATACACAAATAAAAATTATCTTTCATCGAGGAGACTCTGGACGACCGTTTCGTCCTTATTTGTGAACTTGTGATTTAAGAAATTTCAATTGAAGTAAATAATAGGTTTATAAATATTAATTAAACATTCTTTTTATAAGCTTCTTTAATATATCCTGTAAATTAGTTTTTATGTGATATTTTTATTTCATTCTAATTATCTCTAGTTCTTTATTTTTATGTAACTTTTTTAATTCACTGTAATTATATACTGTTCATATTTCTTGTAATATTTTTAACACTGTAATTAATGTACTCTTTAATAAGTAACAACCATACTTAACCACTCTCAGCACCTACACCACAGTTACGTAGTATATCTAGTACGACATATTTTTAAATTTGTAAAATAAAAAAAAAATAATTTACTCTTAGAAATCCTTAATATTACAACACTCCTTTAATTTCCACGGTATTTCATCCTTCATTGCAAAGGACTTCAAATGGTAGCAGAGGACAAGAAACTATTGTTCTTCCTCTCCATTTCATTTACGATTACAAAGAATTCAAATAAAACATTTTCGTATTCAAGTTCACAAATGAAAATTATCGTATTCGAGTTAACTAATGAAAATCGTATTCATTAACATTGTTATTAATAACAACAATTAACATATTATTAATAATAATAATTCTTCTTAAATAATAACAATACTAACATTACTCACATTACATCATTAATATCTAGAAATTTATTTTTTCATAAATTATTTAACTAATGCAAATGATTTTAGGAAACTTATCCTTAGTAATTCAATTTTGGCAATTAATCACACATGATTCGATCATAAGTCGATCTTTTTCTTCAGAAATTTCACCTTCAATTTTGACAATGGATTTTGGTTGTGTCTTGTTCTTCATGGTGGTCTGCCCAGTCAGAAATTATATTATATAAAAGCGTTATTCTGTCTGTCAGTCAGACTTTACGTTTTTCTAATTTTGTGACCAAACTATAAGAGATAGATTGGTCATGTAAACGGATAAAATGTATAGCTTTTTAAGACAAACAAAATGCTACAAAAATCTTGGTTTCCAAGATTGTGCCTTTTAAAGGGTCAAATTTTAACTTTTTCTCAATTTTAACGAAAGTATTAAAGTTGGAAGAGAACATTATATTGAGAAAATGTTGGTATTTGAAAGTTCTATCGAACGGTATATCAGTCATTAACAAACGTTTCTGCGTTTGGAAAATACAAGCAAAAATGAAGTGTTTTGGCGGCAACCGCCCGTGTGAGTGCCAAGGCGCAATACACCTGAGTTAAGCGGATAAGCCCACAACGAGCTGGGAAGTTGTGTATTCTCCGATCTCGATATTAATTTGCTAAATAAATAAAGTTTTTCTTTTTAATTATACATGCAAGGGTTCCGGAGCGAAGCGACGATACCCGTCTAGTTTAGGAATAAAAAAGTAGAATTTGTATTATGTTACTGAATTCGATAATTTTTATTTTTTAACTTGAATACGAAAATGTTTTATTTTAGTTCTTATTTGTAATCCTAATGAAATGTAGAGGAAGAAAAATAGTTTCTTGTCCTCTGGTACCACCTGAAGAAGTCCTTCGCAATGAACAATGAAATATCGTGGAAAATAAAGGAGTGTATTGTTCTATTAGCATTGTTTGTTTCATTTAGGATTCAAATTATTATTGATTGTTTTACTATCTAACATGCATTCCTTTTTACTGCAACTTCTTTTAGGTTCTCTCAAGTAGCAGGAAGAAAAACATTGTTTTTTTCTTCGAAATGCTTGTGGTGGCTAAGTCTATTGGCAATTGTATGAGGGATTATTATGTGAACAAAGCAAATGAACTTAAATACCAAAGATTTAGATATTGATTTTTCGTGGTAACGCTTCCAATTGAGGCTCATTACTGAAAACCTAGACTTACATTTGCAGATAATAGAATTAACAGAAAACAATTCACATGAAACGACTACTAGAAATCTAATAAAAGAATGTGCCAAAAGTAACTGTCTGTACCAATCTCGAAGATAAGAATTAACTGTTTTCGAAAGGATAGAATCATTGGAATAAGGTAAACACTACGTCCGAAAGAATTGAATGAAATCCTGCAAGATCCATTAAGAGGATTAAGGCACAAACTTTCAATCTGAGAGTACTGATCCCTCTAAAACCAAAAAGGCTGGGAAAGACCTTTATGTGCCAAGGTTGTCAATTTATGACCGAGGGATAAGAACAACTGAAATATTCTGTTCACTTGAACTACTGCATAGAGTCGAAATAAGCCCTTCTGGAAACGAGTCTGCGATTGCGAGTGTCAATGTCTTTAAGACCAGCTCGAACATCTATTAGAATTTTTCATCTTTCGAAGTAGGCAAAATTCATAGCATCAACGAAGAAAGGTTTATAGGAAAAAAATAACCAAAGTCAATACTAATTGGCACAAAGAAATGCCTAAACAATGTTTATATAAAACTAATTATTCAATTATTATCACTTTAATAAAATAGCACTTATTGAAACTATCGATTCCTAATAGTTCCTAACAGGACAGGAATTGTAATTACTGAAAGAAAATTTTAAAAAAATTGTCCCGCATTCCATTGATTCCGCAACACAGATATCAACATCTAATTTGATGTAACGAAAATGGCTGCAATACATAATAACTGATGCAATTACATTCCGCTTCTGACGAAGATGAGAGTGCTGGGTGACATTGTGTTCTCTGACGGCTTTAAAGTACTTAATTCTTTATGCTCATATGTTTCCAACACTGATGTAATGATGTGGGCCGCTACAATGTAGATATAATTTCCAGTGGCTCTTTTAGCATGCCAGTGTCCGACTCCACACAGCTAGCATTACCAGAGTAGACTATTCTTCGAGGTCGTTGCCTTATTGGGCACGTTTCAAACATGTCTGGATGCTGACTTGCAACCATCCACAATTCCATTCAGCAACATCTTGCTCCCTAATCAATTCAATGCCAAATTTCCTTATGATTAATATTGAGGGAAACCACTAAATCTTCTTCGATTGAGCTACAAGTATTCAAAGGCTTTGCCACATTGCACATCCAAAAAGAACCAGCCATATCAATAAATGGTTCTTGTTTCCAAACAGTAGAGATTGTAAAATATGCTATAAAGAATATTTGAATTTTCAAGATCGACTTCTCTATTCAGAAGCGAAATATGAAAGTCAAGTTGGCTACACATTCAGCAAGGTTTGGAACATCTTCCAAACTACCAAGTATCACAGGGATTTCAAAAATTTTTAATAATAAAATCAAGAAATCTCGGAAGTTTATTTGGTTCAACTTAATCCTTATTTGTCTCAGCTTCAGCATTATCCAGTGTTCCAAATGTGTTAACGAATATTTATATGAAGATCCAGTTGGAACTTTTGATATGATTGAAGAGAATGAAGTTGTGTTAAATTCAGTAGTTTTTTGCCCAGAACAATTTCCCAATCGAAAGTATGTCATGAACATGATCAAACAACGCTACAACAATGTTTCTGCTAATGCTGATTTGATACCTTTGCTCAATTTGACTATGGACACCCTATGGTATGACTGGAAACTCCCTCCAGATAAACTAAAGATTAAAATTAAGGTAAGAATCTATTTTTTATACATAAATCATAAATGATTACAAAAAAGTTGAAATTCAATTGATTGCAAAATAAAGCGAAACGACGCTGATTGATAAGAAAGCAGCTGTTGACTACAGCAGTGACTTCTCATGATCCTACTTATGATTGATGGCGTTTAAATCAGCTGAAGCAACCACTTTATGAACGTTAGTCAAAAATTGATGTGATCTCATCTTAAAATAACGTTAAACTAACGCATCTGTATTTTTATGTTCCAATACTACCTGAGCAACTACTATAAAAAAAAATCGATATTGTGGTTAATGTTACCGGGCATCGGTTTTCATTAAGTTAAGATACCGGAAGGAAAAAATACAACCCTTAGTTCATATTAACTCAAAGTAATAACTTATACAAATATAATTAAAAAGTGGTTTACTAGATATTTGAAGAAGTGCATTTATTTAAATCCAAAGTATATTCACTTTTTCCATAAATGAAATTCAGTTACTGTCTCTTCGATATTTCTTCAAGTTAATGTTTCTAATGTAACCTACACTGAAAATAATAGAGATGTTTCACGGGAACTTCTCAATCAAGAAACCTAAAACTTCTTTCAGAGTTCCAATAAAACCGAAGGTTATTGATATTTTATATTTGAATTCTTTTAAATACAACGGGTGAAAATGCAAAAGTAATTCATATGCTGAATACACCACACTCAACTTCCACGAGAAGAAGATTTCTGAAAATTACGACATTTCAGTCACATTGAAGAATTATCACAGCAATCATTTATAACATCATTAGATTGTATTCAGTTTTCTAATTCTCTTCTTGGAGCTTCTTAAATTATATTGAGCTTCCATTAGATGTTTTTCAAAAGATTTTCTTTCCATATTTCCAAATAGTCTAATTTTTTTGCAAGCACACAAGCCGTTGTAATTGTCACTTTTATCTTTAAAACTGTAAGGAATGATATGCATAGCAATCGTTAGCTGAAATAAGATTCTACTTGGACATTAGAACTTGCAGAATAAAAATGTTTTCTTAATCTGCAATTTGATTAGAAATTTCTTTCTACTAAAATTTATAAATAAGAATGTTGTTACCCGAATTTCACATGTATCTTATTTTCTAAGATTTAAATAATCATTATAACCATCGAAGATATTAGGTCTCTTTTACTCCAATATTGTGTGATTGGTTCCCTAATTTATCTTGTTATTTGACTAGGTTCGGTACTGTAAACACATTAAAAAAAGCAAACGTGAAACAGGCATCGACTCAGATAATTCAAGTGTAATAATTGCCATACAAAGTCAATTAACAATACTAACTATACTAACTGTATTATACTGGCTTTTGAAATTTCGTTTTAGATTATCTGAAAATGCTATAACCTTAAGGATGACTCTGATCTAACTCTGTACTGGGTTTATTCACTACAAATTATTTTCTTAACAGACAAATTAAAAACAAAAGATACTATTAATTCTTACTAATATTTCCACAATTTAGTTTTTTGTAAGCCATCGCTGGCATAGGTCAACGGTGTTGCGTGCCTCTTTGTATATAGGGTAGTTATTGGTTAAAATTCGGCTGGGATACATAGTTTCCATACATAGGATCTTTTTTCTATCTTTTCAATCATTTATATATTTATAAGTTTTGTAGAATATTTACTGTTCTATTTCATTTCATTTTCCTTTTTCCTGTTTTAATAGATATAAATTTAGTGACAAATAAATCAGAGTCAGACAACCCCAAAATCATTGCGTTTGTGTGTACTCTGCACGTAACAACTGGTGGATGCGCCGGGATGACAAATTGCGAAGAAAAAAATTGGTTTTCGCTTTCCTTTCGCCACCACTTCATTCGTCATTTAACTACTGTCCTCCGAGGATGGCAAAATAGAACATGCAATTTTGACGTCAACTGTGAGATTACCATAGTCTCTGGCACGATCATCGAGTCAACGTCCGACATTTATAACGACATCATCAAGGAATACCGTTCATCCATTCCAGCAAAGAGACATCGAGATTTTGAGTGACCACCTAGAGGAGTGCCTGAAGAAATATGAAATATGTCTGCTACAACCAATGGGACGACCTAATAATGATGACCTAAATTATTCTTCCTGCATGTCCATGCAAATGTTAAGTTACGTAGACGAGTTGTCATATTGGAATACTTTCAAGGCCAAAGTGTTCGCCTTTTCGCAGAAGAAGAGAGTAGCTAAAATGCTAATCAGTCGTCGATTCCAGCGCCTGGACGAGCCAGTGCATTATTTCCACGAAAACGTGATAGCCTCACAGATGTCCGAGGCTAAGAAGTTGGAGTATCTAATGAGGGACGTGGCTAATGATTATTTCACAGCTCAAGTTACGACATTTCCTGCGACCACTCTAGGCTTCCTGGAGGTATGCGGCAACATTGTGCGGACAACAGAAATCCGAGTATCACGTCAGGCATCCGCTACTTCTTGTGTGCCGATCGCCGCCGTCACGTCGGTTGATGATCTCCGCAGGGTCATCAGGAGGTCATCCGAGAGGAATTTGTCCTGGTTAGCCAACCGTTTCTGCCAATCCCACCCCCCGCTGCCGGCAGTCCTGAACTCGTAATGCGATCATTCATTCAAGAGGAGATTAGGGCTGTTGTGGCTCCAATCCAAACTGTTTCCTGCCAACAACCAAGACGACATCAACATCAGCAACATCAACCAGCTACAACCTCGCCTCCAACCAGCACAGCCACAGAGGAGGACTGATCAGTGGGTCTCCAGACAAGAGACCTGTCTGATTCTACTGTGGGAGACTCGCCACGACAGGCGATATTCCTGGCATAGCCAGCCAACGACAAACTCTCCTACAACATTATCTGCAGAGACATACCGACCGCAGCAGCCAAGACCAGTGTATGGCCATTAGTAAGCTCCGTCAATAATACCAACAGCCTCCTATTCAGACGAATTTCCGCCAGTAGCAGTACTGCACATTGTTGCTAATGGAACTGGAGCGACGCCCTTTGACAGTGCACTGCTCGAGTAACTTTGAGTGACACCACTATCTGCTAGAGATTTTGTGTTCTAACTACAGGGTGGCCAGAAAGTTCCCGTATCATTTGTTATGTAGTAATAAATGTAAATATTTAGTATGTAAATCTTTAGCATTTCCATTGTTGACACTAGAATGCAGGGGCACTAGAAGGCAGAAAGACCAAAAAGTCAGACTGTTTCGCCCGACGTTCGTTAACGATTTACCGGATGCAGATCAGGATCAGTTCGAAACAGCACGCCGTACGTTGTTAGCACAATGCACTAATGCAGTGCCTCGTGCAAAGTTTCTGTTTCAGTTGAATGTGCGATCTATTGTAGTTCATGCAACAGAAATGTCGTCTTTTGGGTGAAAGAGAACCCTGATTACATACTGGAGTTGGAGAGGAATCCACCTCACGTAATGAAATGGGTTGCGATGATATTACGTCATTTGTTTGGACCATATTGTTTTGATGGTCATGTTTTTAATGGCTATGTTATTTACAAAAATTACAAACATGGTTAATCCCAGAACTTGAATACACGGTTATCATGAAACGCGTATGGTTACAGCAGAACGGGCACCTGCTGACTTCGCTCTTACTATGCGCTGGTTTTGTCATGAACATTGTCCAAAACGCTGAATGAATTGATCGCGGTACTCCAGCACCGCCAGTTTGATTGAAATGGACCACAAAGTCCTGACCTCACGTCGACTGACAACTCATTGTAGGGAATCATCAAGATCTAGTTGTCTGAACGTCGTTAAGCTACAAATGAAGAATTGCGCGATGCATTTCGAACCATCACACTGGTCATGCTCCAAAATATGTCAAGTAGGAAATGGCGGAGTATGATTTTATGTGTACAGCATGATGTAAATATTTTCTTAAAATACGACTACCAATTGAAAGGCACGGGAACTTTTCGGCTACCCTGTATATGCCCTCACCCTGTCATCTTCGGATAAGACTTTATTATCGTCTGCAGGCGATATGATAAACTGTACATACACTGTGCTTGATCTCGCCCCTACTATGGACACTTTTCCTGAACCTGATAGACCCGATCCAGAAGTGCACATATTGCTACATTGAGTGAAGACGTCCGTATCCCGCCAAGATCTACGACGACAGCCTCTTTGGATATTGCGTCCCCAACTTATAACGCCATCTTGGAGCCGATACTAATTTTCTTACTGCCGAAGCGATTGTTCATTCAATGAACATTTGTATCACAAGTGTCAAAAGGGTTCATGGATGGAGGGTGCATGACACAAGTGCTTCCAACCGGAATGACGATCGCCAATGTCGAGCAAATGGAAAGTGAATCTGACTAAGCTGTGTGACTCACCCACCAATTCAGCTAAAAAGTCATCGGTGATGACGACCTCTGTGCAATACTGGATAAATAGCTGTACATTAGTGAACAGCAAGAGCTGTGAACTTATTGCGTCTTCGTTGCAAATGTTGGTCGGACAACGTTTGTTAAACATAACAGTGATAATCGACCAGTAAAACATACGTTGTACCATGTGTCCTTCAAGGAGCAGCAAGACATTCAATCGGAGTATGGGAGTTTCTTGATGACCACGTGATCTAGCCATCTTCCAATCCTTGGGCATCTTCTATGGTTCTTGTGAGGAAAAAGTACTATAAAGTAAAGTCAATGCAATCACTAAGAACGTTTATTCCCTTTCTCGAATTAATGACGCCATTGACAGACTCCAGGTTTTCAGCTGCTTCTCCAGCATCGATTTATCTTCCAGTTATTCATTCCAACGAAGGATGGTTCTTGAGTCTCGTATATCTAGACAACATCGTCATCTTCTCAAGCATCTTCTCTGAATATCTATCCCCTAGATTTCCTCGACCAAAAAAGTGTTGAAGAGGTTCGCAGCTTTATTGAACTGTGTTGCTACTATAGAAGATTCGCGAAGAACTTTGCATAGATTGTGAAGTTGCTCACTGAACAAACTAAGACCAGCGTCATATTCTTTTGGAATGACATTCAAGAACTACTTTCCAGAAGCTGAAGAACACACTTATATGTCGCCCCGTATTGGGTCGCTGTAGTGAGTCGGTGTAAACAAGATTCCATAGGGATGCCAGTGGCTCTGGTCTTAGAGCTATCTTGGTCCAAGAAGACGGACGTGAATGGGTCATATCCTACACCAGCAAAACCCTCACGAAAGCAGAGGCTAACTACTCAACAGCTTAGAGGGAACGTCTGGCAGTTACCTGGACAATCACGAAGTGTCGTCCCTATCAATTTGGTCGCTATTCAAGATCATTACAGACCAAGCTCTATGCTGAGTGTCGAATCTTCGTGACCCAAGTGGACGTTTGGCACGTTCGGCCCTTCTACTGCTATAGTACAATGCCTCCATCGCATACAACTCTGGCAAGCGATATCGCCTTGCCTTCAGTCTTTCAGAGCCCCCCCCCCCTTCTGACTGCCTTTCTGATAAAGACGCTGATTTTTTCCCTGCAGCCACTTCTGAGACCATTCGGGACAGCCAGATCGAGATGTTCAAGCCGTAGATCTTTTTATTTAGTATGCCATCTTTGGTGAGGAAGTCGGTTTCAGGATACCTTCAGAAGGTATCCTGAAACCGACTTCCTCACCAAAGATGGCATACTAAATAAAAAGATCTTTCATCCAGATGGAGAACTCTGGCTAGCTATATTTCCTAGATATATTCAACTCGATTTTTTTTCTGTTTTTACGACGAACCAACGGCTGGCCACCTTGATTTTCAGAGGACTTTTGTTAGAATTCGCTGCCGTTTCTTTTGATCTAAACTGATATCAGCAAAGATACATCGTATCCTGCGGAGGCTGTCAACGGCGTAAACGACCATCTCTGAGTCCCGTAGCAGAATACCCATTCCAGCAAGTAGGCATCGACTTCTTGATCGGTTCCCAAAGTTAGACAAGGGAAATCATCGTTTGCATCGGCTATCTGATGGTGTATATCGAGACCGAAGAGAACTCCAATGGGTTCTGCAGAAGAAATCGCCCATTTCCTCCTCGAATCTGTCGTCTCACGACATAGGGCTGTAAGAGAATTCGTTAGCGACCGCGGCGCGGTGTTTCTTTCACAGTTCGTCATAGCAGTTTATGTCATATCTGTCAATCATATGATGAGAGAAACTGATATCAACTATAAGATGGAGTCGACCAGCGAATTCCCAACGAAGACACTGATATAGTGAAGTGATTATGTTCTCCCTTATGAAACCATATGTTCAGCGACAAGACATCTTCGACGAAATTCTTAGTGATGACAAAATCTTCCTACAGGACATAGACACTCCATCACCTGATGTGACCATAACCCTGGAAGTGACTTCAAGATCCTATCAACTACTATTCCTCTTGTTAGGACTATCAAATCTATGCGTGATCCATAATCTTCTTCGTTCCCAAGGAAGAACCCCAGTGCTTTATTAACTGTTGAACAGATCAACTTCTTAAGGAGAAGAAAATGTCACAATTTAGTTTCTTTTATGTGGTGTGAGGCGCCTCGTTGTATATAGTTATAAGTTCAAATCCCTGCCGGGATACATGGTATCATTTGTTGTTGTGTTTTTTTTTCTTTTCATTTATTTAATGTATTTAAAAGTTTTCGAGAATCTTCTACTGTTTTGTCATTTCCGCTTCCTTTTTCCTGTTTTAATACATACGAGAATAAACAGAGTTGCAAATAAAACAGTCAGTCCATACACAGCTTATATCATTTCTTCAAAATATTGTAATGGTGTTTGTGGGAGAGATTTTTATGAGCGAAGAAACAAGCAGTCAAGTTTAGAACTGAACTGAATTAATTTATTAAACTTAAAATATAGATTTTTATAGATTTTACAAAGTTGGATTTCATTGGAAGATAAATTAAAAATATACATAGTGAAGAAACATAACGAACTTAAATTAATTAAGTAATTAAACGGTTGTAATTCAATTGTAATTGAATTAATTGAATTTAAAAATAAACAGAACAGGAATTATTAGGAAATAGAAAACGAATGTTTTAAAATAAACAACGGTAAAGATAAAAATGAATAAAATACAGATAACTACATATAAATGATTTCTAAAAATATTTACATATAAACTTTTAGAATACATTACGTTTCATTTTCAATTTTTTTAATATTCTGTATTTCAGTGCTCCGTAAGCAAGAAAGATGAAACCTGCGGAGGTGACTTCGAAGTTGTCCAAACAAAAGCAGTTATTGGATACTGTACAGCTGTAAAATTTAGTAAGTAAACATCATCTACTTTAACTATAAGAAATATATTAAAAGAATTAGGATCAAGTTACACAAAATTAGATTCTGTTTTGATTTTATTGATTTAAATATTTTGTTAACTTTTCTTTTTTTAGTGGAATAATAATAATTATACACATTAAAAGGTGGACCTAGTGTTTATTAGTGC
This sequence comes from Thereuonema tuberculata, assembly GCA_023159025.1. Lineage (NCBI taxonomy): Eukaryota > Metazoa > Arthropoda > Chilopoda > Scutigeromorpha > Scutigeridae > Thereuonema > Thereuonema tuberculata. Next base: position 20,432,073 of record JAFIDM010000002.1, read on the forward strand.
AGTAGTCAATTCTTTTATTTTTATTGTCTATTTCTTGTTTTTTATTTTATACTTGGAGGTCCCAATCTTTTCCCTTTTTATTATAATAATAATTATATTTTCAGAAATGACAATAACAGTTTCTTTATGCAGATTTTTACTTCAATTCCAATAAAATATTCCAATTTCAATGCAGGTTAAAGTGATAAAGATTTTCTAATTTAGTAATCAAAAATTGATATTTGGATAGTGGCAAAACAATAATCAAGAATTCTGATATATCTGATTTATCTAGAGATAACATCTCATCCCGGAGTGAGGAAATCCCTCAAAAAAAAGGACCTCTACAGTAACAATAATGTAATATTGAAAAATGATATTCAAACTTTCTGTAAAAACAAATAACAATGTATTCGTTTTTAAGAACATAAAAAAAAAACGCATTCAATGTTTAATACCATTGAAGTCGAACAGACAAAATTGAAATAAAATGAAACAAAACAATAAAATGACATGCAATAAGAATTCAAATCTATTATCATGCACATTCATTATTTAAACAAATTTTCAAATATTGACTTTTAATTGCTTTATTCTTTTTATTTGGACTAATCTCACCTACTAAATACCTTTTCTCTGTAACTTCTATTCAAACATTTTTTTGATATTAGTGAAAAAAGAATCAAATTAACCTTTTCTCTCTTTTTTTTCTGTTTCTCGAATCTTAAATATTAAAGGTTTGTAAAATTGCTATATTTATCAATTTAGTATTTTATGATAGCTTTCTGAATTAGAAACTTTGAATTACATTTGAGAACCATGTTAATGATAAATTCTATGGATGTGATTTTGTTAGAAAAATAGATTTTTTTTTTTTAACTAATCAAAGTTTAATGATAAATAGAATAAGAAACTGCAGAACTGTAAAAAAAGAATGCTTTCCTATTTCAGTATAATACTACTTAGTAAAAACGAAGCTACACAGGAATTAACCTCAAAAAGATATGCATTTATTGTAAACCACCTCAAATCTCAATAATAACATATCAGCAATATATAAACAAATAGAACAGATTAAATAATTAAAACAATTAATAGTTTTTAAAAAAATTATTATTTTTGTTGTCAAAGTGATAACGAATTTTAAGTTTATTTCTTTCTTTTCATCAATTGAATTCCAGAATTCTGATATAGTATTTTACTTTTCGCAGACTCTTTAAATGTTCTTGGACCCACTACTTCAATACTGATTCATCTCGATTTAAAAGATACCAATGTAAAAATAGGAGACTCTTTTTTGAAAGTATAGAATATTTTCTAATTTTGGATTTGAATTAAATAAAATAATTTAATGAAATTTAATCACTTAATTTTACTATTTTCTTTTTAGTTTTAAAAATTCTTGTGATAAAAATTTTTTCTTGCAGAAAGCTAAGCACTTATTACATGTTCATTTTTCCTTTGCTTATGAATATTTTTTTATTATTTATAATTATTTAAAGCAGAGTTAGAAAAAAACAGCAGTCATAGGTCAGTAACAAAAGAAGATTATTATCCTGAAATGATAAAGGTTTGGTTTCTTCAAAAAAAAGGTCTTTTTAGATGGTTTTTAAAGAATATTTTTCATTTTATTCAATTAAAAAAATTTAGATTTCTGTTTTAAAGGATTTTTGCGGGATCTCAGTGTGAGCTAAATTTGCTGCAGTTAGATTAGCAATTAGATTTGCTACAATTTGATTATTTCTAGATTTTTATCTATTGTAAAATAGAAATACAATAGTCTTATCAGGATTATATGCTGCCATAATATCGTGGATATTTTTATAATCGTTCCTTATCTCGAATTGCATTAACCTAAAAATTGTAAAATAACAGCTAATGATAATTTGCTGTTTATAAAACTACTATTTTTAAATTATTAAAAGTTACAGGTTTTTTTATTAAATTTGTTAATATTATTTTAACATTAACAAATTAAATAAAAAAACCTGTCAGATGTATGTCTCTAAGGATTATAGTCTACTACTTCTCTAGAGCCTCCCTCAACTGCTAATTTTGTAATTATTTATTTAGAACTAGTAGAACCCGACATGCGTTGCAATGCCACTCAAAGAAAGGGCAGGCCCGGTGTCGGTCGGGGTAGGATACTTGGTCCTTATATCGCCAAGTGTGGTGTCCCTGCCCCCCATATGAGAGCGAATTTTTTAATTTTTGCATTAGACTTGGAGGGGGGGGGCAGATAAGGTGCCCTAAATATAAGGGTCGGTCTATGGTGGGACACTTAGGCCCTTACGTCGCCTTCCCCCCACCCAAGTGTGGTGTCCCTGCCCCCCCCTCCATAAAAGAGCGAATTTTTCACTTTTTGCAATAGATTTGGGGGTCCCGAGAAGGGGCCCTAAATATAAGGTCCCGGTGTCGGTCGGTGGTGGGACACTTAGGTAGCCGTGTCGCCTTCCATCTACCCAAGTGTAGTGTCTCTGCCCCCCATGGGAGAACGAATTTTTCCCTTTTTGCAATGACTTGGGGGCCCCGAGAAGGGGCCCTAAATATAAGGTCCCGGTGTCGGTCGGGTGTTGGACACTTAGACGCTTGTGTCGCCTTCCCCCCACCCAAGTGTGGTGTCCCTGTTCCCCATAGAAGAGCGAATTTTCCCCTTTCTGCAATTGACTTGCGGGGCCCGAGAAGGGGCCCTAAATATAAGGTCCCGGTGTCGATCGGGGGTGGGACACTTAGGTTCTTGTGCCGCCCTCCCCCTACCCAAGTGTGGTGTCCCTGCCCCCCATAGGAGAGCGAATTTTACACTTTTCTACCCCTTGGGTGGGGGGGGCCAGGTTCTAAGGTAGCCTATCTTTTACGCAGGGTCTTAAAGAGTAATTCTGCAAAGTTTGGTCCAGATAGGTCAAAGGGCCTAGGAGTGTATAAAGGACAAAGAAAGAAAGAAAGAAAGAAAGAAAGAAAGATACATTCATTTTTATATATATAGATAGATTACGTTTCTTTCCAAATAATCAGACTATATGTAGACATTTTGCGATAATTTGCTGTGTTTTTGCTTACAAGTTAAACTCTTAGTTAATATCCCAGTCATTATTCTTCTGGCATCATATTAAAAAGTTCAGTTCTTGAAGATATTTTATTTTGGCTTATTTTAGATTTATCATCTGGATGTAAACAACAGATTAAAATATTTTAATCCTTTGAAAGGCACTAGAATCCATGCAGGAATTGAAATGAAATTATTAGTTGGACGTTTGAAGGTAACTGAGAATTTTTAATTTCTTGGACCAAACCGCGTATCTATTTTTAATAATCTTGGCTTCTGTTGATATTTTGAAATTTCTCATTTTTTTTTCTTTTGTAGTATTAACTTTTCAAATAGAACTTATGACGCATGGAATTATAAAGGAGTTTATAGTTAAATTTATGAAACTAATCTTTCAGATTCACCGACTAAATCTTCGACATCGTCCTTGTATCAGTTCACTCCATTACACCGAATGTGAAGAAAAATGCTTTAAAATGCACATCATTAAACATTTAACATGCAGGTAAAAATTCATTCCTATGATTTTTTTTAATGTTTTGTAGAAACACTATGTACATCTCGGGATATTCTCTTTTATTAAAGATTAACGTGTAATTAGAGTATTGCTATCAGGGGTTCTGTTCTGAGATGCTGCAGTTGTGTGTATTAATCCCACCGTTAAGGATGAAATGTGCATTATTGGAACACAGAATATTCCAAGCCCACTGATCGTCGAGGTGACAACATGCATGAAATTCCAATGCAAACGTTTGACGGTTACCATAATCTGTGGGTAAAAGTTGCTGTGTGCTGCTTCCCTTTCACTATTATAATTTGTTATCAATTTTTCAGTTCTATCCTTTCTAATTTCATCTTCATTTTTTTGAAACGTTTACTGTTGATATCCTTCTAAGCTTTCTTCACATTGGTTCATTATGATTCCTTGTTTTTGAATCTTTTCTATCCCGTATATTTCATTTACCCTCCCCTTTTCATCTGATTTAGCTTATCTCATCCATTCTTCGTACGACCATAGCTTTACCTTTACCTTTAGCTTATTAAAAATAATTTTTTGTTTCCTTTTCTCCTTTCTTGTAACATGATTTCTCTTAACTTTTTTCTTATTGCTCTAGACTCTGCTGAAAGTCTTCATCGAAATAAACCTTGGTTCCTTCATGGTTAAATCTTTTTTTTATATATGTTTTTCTTTCCAATCATAGAACCTTACATTAAATCGGACGTACCTAAAAGTGTCCTTTGTATTTCTTTTTCCTATTCGATGTTCTCTTTCGATGGATTGAACATCCACTCCTAGTGGCTTTCTACATATTTATTTTATTTTTTCTTTCTTTTGTTCACATGTTTCGTCATTTTCTTCCTTTACTCCCTAGAACACTATGTTGTTTCTTCTTTCGGTATTTTCCATTTCTATCATCTTTTCTTTTTAAATCTTTAATTTCTCTTTCCAGCTTATCTTCTATTGCCTTCGTCGTTTCATTCTCCTTAAGGAATTTTATCTGTTGTTGCAGATATATCATTTTATTTCTAAAAAGTTCATTTTCTTTTATTATTTTAATTAACTTTGTTTCTTCTTTGACTACTTTTATGTCTTTCTTCCATTTAAAAAAAAAAAACTTTTAATATATTTTCTTGAAAATTAATGCTCAGCTTATTTTCTTCAAGTTGCTAAAATATCCGTCTGACTTCTTATACTTTCATTGCAGTCTTTAACCCTAGTTTTAGAGAGATTTAAACTGTCCACATTACCTGCACGAGGTCTTCTACTAAAGAACTCTTCTATCTTTATTTAAAACCCTTAAGACGGTGTTAATATTTTCAATTATTTAACCAAATAAATTCACAAGTTCGGTTCAGTTCAATTATTATTGTTTCCAGTTTGTATCCTTATTTATATATAATATAATTAATGAACTTACACACCAAACAATCTGTTCCATCTCTAATCGAAACTTCCACTTGGACTGAGCCTCATATGATTTTATTTGCCCAATTATCATATAAGTAATTTTTTCTTTACTTATTCCTTACGTCTTACTAACTTTCCTCAGACATTTGTGCAAATTAATTCTCAAACTTTGAGCACATAACATCTATTCATAGTACACAGTATTCCAACGCGTTTAAGCCGATATTCAGCTCCAAACACAGTTCCCTGGTCTCCGATTCGCGCAGAGCTGATCGAGATGCTCTTCCTTGTTTGGTGTGACAGCTGTGCTTGGTCGCCCGGAACGTGGTTTGTTCACTGGGTTCACTGGGTCGCGGTCGCCCTTATGCTACTGAGCCTCACTTTGGAATCGACATGGAACTATATATTATTTGTGTTGTGTTGTTTCACAAAGAAAATCTTTATTTCAAAGTAAATGTAATCAAAACTGAAGTGAAAGCATTGGGAGGCTTGTTCCAGAAGCTAAAACAAACAGAAAATAATGATAATTTTTTTAATTATTTATTTTGTCTTTGTAATGGTTGTATTACGAAAATAAAATCATCTGCTCCACTTAAATACGAGGGTCGCTCCGAAAGCAATGCCTCCTATTTTTTTATGTTTGCCCATGACGTCAGAAGCAAATGTTGGTAGTATGGCAGTTCATTTAAACGTTCCCGCCAATATCTGTTTAATTTTAATGACGTGCGCCAGGTGGCAGCAGAGAGATAGCCTAATAAAATGGCGTCTGACGAAGATGTGCATATGAAGCAAAGGTGTATAATTGAGCTCTTTAAAAAGGAAAAAGTTTCACCCATTGACATTCACAAACGCTTGGTGAATGTTTACAAAGACCAAACAGTTGATGTAAGCACAGTGAGACTGTGGGTGGTGCGTTTCAACAATGGCGATAGCGACGTGGATAACAAACCACGTTCCGGGCGACCAAGCACAGCTGTCGCACCGAACAATGAAGAGCGTCTCGATCAGCTCATCCGCGCGAATCGGAGGATTACGACCAGGGAACTGTGTATGGAGCCGAATGTCGGCTTTAACGCGTTGGAAGTAATGTTGGAAATGTTAGGATACCACAAAGTTTGAGCCAGTTAGGTTCCACGAATGCTCCCGCAGGAACAAAAAGAAGACCGAATGCATGTTTGTCAGGACTTGCTCGACGTGGCTGAGGGTGATGGTTTTCTCGATCGCATCGTTACCGATGACGAGACATGGCGTCACCACTACGAGCCGGAATCGAAGCGCCAGTGAATGGAATGGCGACAAGCGAATTCTCTACGAAGACAATAAAGATGGATTTTGAAAGAAATGTGGATTTTCCTTTGGCCAAAAATAAACGTTCAGATCTTTTGAGCTTCGATAGATAGCACATTCATCACAAAATAAAACACTTAGCTGATCTTCTCGTGTTGGAAAATTTTACAGAACCTGGTTCCATGCTTCTTCGTGCGTTAAATCCACATCTGATAGCTCATTCACTGAAAACGGGTGAAAAGCTTTCACTGTCAAATCCTTTCGCTTGTGGTCTCTCATATTTGACCGAGAAAAATACATTTCGTCAACAATCTTGCGAGTCAACTTCACGGGAAATCGCATTGTGGATTCTTTCAAGGCAGTACATGTTTCCAGCACATGGATTTTTGACTCAAACCGCTTCTTGTGTTTGTGTGAAAGATAATAGTGACTTACCTTTTAAGTTATTTTAACATTATACATTTCACGCTGTAGGCCTAAATAAAAATTCCTGAAAGTTTGTTCTCAATATGGCAGCGGCCAGCTGCCTGTTTAAGTGACAAAGACTCTCACATCTCGCGAGTGATTGTTAACAGTGTTAATTGTGCGATCAGACGTATTGTTACGTAATTAACAAGAACGTGCAGAGTGCAAATCCGAGCAGAAAGATGTGCTTTTTCAGTTAGTTGTTAGTTGGGATTTGAGCCATCATGATGTGTTCGTGATTGCTGTGTTTCTGAACTCCGATTCATTGTGAAAGCAAAAAGCTTCTATGATTTTGTGCTTCGTTATTGAGAAGAATCCAGATTGATCTTTCTCGATAAAACCTGTGAAATACATGTGCCAGAAAATATATTTCGGATGGTAAGCTGTTCAACGAAATTACTGTTCCATTTTAGAACGTGAGTCGCCATATTGGAATTTATGTGACATGCCCAACTACGAAATGGATTTCCTAGGAAGACATCGTTCGTTCAGATCAACGGAATGCTGCAACATTACTATGTGAGTATGGTTTCACTTTCCCAGAGCTTCGCAGTTTCTTCGTCGTGCTCAGAAGTTTGGAACTTAGTCATTTTGAGCGATGCAGTTAAGGCTTACTTTGACCTGTCGAAGAAAGAACATTCATTTAACTTATTGAATAGTTTTGATTTTGAACTGTAAGACAATTAACGTTAAAGAAATTGCCATAGCTACATTTAGTGTGCTAATCGCTTAGTTAGAACTGATGTTAACGTAGTTTGATTACTTGTTGGAATTTTCTAAATAATTACAGGAATTCCATTTCTGTTTGTGAGATTGTATTATGCTTTAAAAGGAAAATATTTTATTAAATATTTTTGTTACACTTTTGCATTAGTTTCTTTATTTCCTTATTAGGCTTTTTTAATTCGGAATTTTCTAGCTTACCAGTTGATGTAATTCTCTGCCGAGGAAAAGTAATTAGGATTATTTTACACTCGATATATTTATAACTGTTATTTTTCGACACACATTTCTTCTTTCTGATGCATATATTCAGAAGCTATAAATGTACAGAGTAGGCAAAAAGTCTGTATACCCCTTCAGTAAAATGGATTTGAAATGAATTGTTGCGCCTATTATGCATCCAAAACATCTCTATGCACTCCTTCTTGGTCTCTGCACAGAAGGATGCGTCTTCTGATCCGTATGCTCATTTTCCGTAGCATTTGTGGCGTCACAACTCAGCGTTGGAAACCTACCGATGCTGTAAGGTTAAGTATGCAATATATAATAGTCTCAAAAGAAATTCGGCATTGTTCGACTACTTCACTATCGAACAATCATAAAGACATCAGTTCATTGAGCACATTAATAACTTCTAGTAGTTCCGCAATCTTCGTTTCATTACCCGTATTCACAGCTATGAAATCCTCTTCTTTGGAACTCATTTAATTTCAGAGATTCACTAGGAATTTTTAAATTCAACATAGGAGTTTCTTATCACTCAATGAAAGATTAACAAAACAAAAAATGAATCACAAGCACATTTTGTGCGAAATTTGATTTTATGATTAAAACTTTTTAAAGATTTTAGCGGTCCCATGTTTCAGTTAACATAAGGAACCGCTATTGCTTTTGTGTTGTCTGTCTGATACACTGTATGTAACACTCTGTAGCGGCCAAACGGTTAGAGATATTAGAATGAAACCTTCACCATTGTGTTCAGCATCAAAAAATAGGTGACAATGTAAAAAAAGTCAGACCTGTAGGACCACTCCCTGACCCCCCAAATTAACGTTTTCCATAGCAGTGTTAGTTATAAAGATAACAATTAACACAGTAATAATACTGATGTTTCATACATAACAATACTAACAATTGCCAACAGGACGTCATTGTTAATATTTACAAACGTATTGCTTCATAAATTCCTTAACATATCCAAATGATGCACAAAGCATTGTATTAGCGGCCCCTAGACTACGGCTTGCCTGTAAAACATAAAGGAACGGTCTTGCATTTATATGCTCTTGCTTTTAATTATTTTGTTGATATAATTGTGCATATTATGGGAGCGCTTTGCTTTTGACACTGTCTAAAAGCATTAATTACCTTGTTATTATTTTTAATAGTTTGTGTATCTGGCCTTTTGGAAACTATTCTAATAACTTTACACACCCTAAAATTCTACTCGTCTTATTTTGTAATGTTCACTGATAATATTCAGTTTCACTTATATTATTTTGCATTTACTGTTCTTTTCTTTTAATCTTGTTTCCACTACTTATAAGTTAGTCACTAAAAAATATACTTTTTTAGAAAAAGAAAGTAAATTATTTAATTGTTTGCTGTCATAGGTTACCATTCATTGATGAAGGAACTCTTTCAGACTGCAGAAATGAAAATGAATTTTTTGAAAATATTTTAAAGCTTGAAAAGACAATACAACTCAATATGAATTGTTCTTGTCCAGAAAAATGCAACGAACTCCAGATCCTCTTCCATCCGAATGCTCAGTTCAAACACCAAAAAGAAGTATTTTTGGAACTAACTTTCGATGCAAATAAATTTCTTTTTATTGATGAATATCTTCAATATTCCTTATTACTTTTGATTATTGATATTGGAGGAAGTTTAGGTTGTTTTATTGGATTTAGTCTTCTAACACTTCATGAATTCATTGAATTTTCTTTGTTAGCAACAATTCAATGGGTGAGTGTTGTCAGAATATTTATTTCACTCCGGACAAAAAAAAAAAAATTAAACGAGTGCTATATTACACACAATAATTTTTAAATTCATAGAACATTTAAATCTCTGATAAACGAAATCAATGTATTAAACAAATATACTTAATATTAGTAAACTTACACTCACCTCCTCAACTCAAAAAGAAATAAATACGATATTCATACAGATATGGCGAATTTTCGGAATTTATTTCTTTAATTCCTTTTACTAGCCTAATGACTCAAAAACTGTGGAAACAAAGGATGTGCATGAATACAAAACAAAGTAAAGGAACAAATGTAAGATATAGATTGAAATAATAAATACAAAGCCAATACATCAAAAGAAGACATTATCGTTTGAACAATATACATGACTAAATACTAAAAATTGTTGATAACAAATGATAAGTAAGAATATAAAAACAAAGGAAATAAATTTACAAGTAAATAAATCACATGGTAATAATGAAAAAATCAACATAAAGCCAATTCATCAAACGAAGCATAATTATCTGAACAATCAAAATTTGATAAATACCCAATTAAAGAAATAAATCTTTTATCTAATTTTGCTCCATCACTGCAGTTAAGATTCCTCCCTCTAGTGTTTCGAATGATAATGCTTTCAACAATTTTCCGGGTTTTGGATTCCTTTTCTGTGTGCAGAATATTCACTATTGAGCTAATCCGGTGGCCGAACTTTATAGAATGTTCCGCTAATTCTTAAATGTCAGTTTTTTTTGTTTCTGATGTAACCGAGCGTGTTCTCGAACACGTTCATGGATTGTTCTTTTTGTCTCTCCCACATAAAAATTGGGGCAAGAACCACAATTTATTCTATATACTAAATCCATTTGATTTTCCTTGACAATCTGATTAAACTTTTCACATAATATGTTCTTCAATTTGTTATTATAAGAAAAACCTAATTCAATACCATATTTATTACAGATTCTTTTTAACTCTATACTGTTGCTGTTTGAATATGGTATCATGATCCTATTGGACTTATGTTCACATACCTCTCTTATATTAAATTTATTGTTATTCCTTATCGAACTGTCAATAAAGGAATCACTGTAACCGTTCTTCCTCAAAACATTTCTCATGTCAGTCATGCTATTATCAAAATCTTCCTGAGAATTCGTTGTCACATCAATTCTCCTAATGTAATTTTCAATAATATTCCTTTTAATTTGTTTACTATGGCCCGAATTGAAATTTAACACATAATCACTTCTGAAATTCTTCTTATAATGTTTTAATCGAAGATTATTCCATATTCAAACAGCAACAGTATAGAGTTAAAAAGAATCTGTAATAAATATGGTATTGAATTAGGTTTTTCTTATAATAACAAATTGAAGAACATATTATGTGAAAAGTTTAATCAGATTGAAAAGTCTTCAAATCTTCAAAATAAAAACAAAATAAACGTATAAAACCATACATTTATTGAAATAAATATTTCTTAATTTTCGAAAAGACATGACTTCTTTTCTTTTTCAAAGCCTAAAAACAACAACAATACGTTACAAACAAGTAGAGGAAAACGATACAGATATGAGACAATCATGAAATTGTATTGTTACAACAATACTTACAAATGCTATTCTCCTAATTCTTTAATTTTCACCTTATTTTTACAATTTGAAATACATATATTGTTAAACTCTTTGGCCATTTCCACAATATTACATTAACACCTTCATTAAAATGTATGGTTTTATACGTTTATTTTGTTTTTATTTTGAAGATTTGAAGACTTTTCAATAGATAGAATGTCTAGAAGAGGGAGAATTAAGAAGACTTATGGTAAATACACGTTTAATCAGATTGTCAAGGAAAATCAAATGGGTTTAGTATATAGAATAAATTGTGGTTCTTGCCCCAATTTTTATGTGGGAGAGACAAAAAGAACAATCCATGAACGTGTTCGAGAACACGCGGGTTACATCAGAAACAAAAAAAACTGACATTTCAGAATTAGCGGAACATTCTATAAAGTTCGGCCACCGGATTAGCTCAATAGAAAAGCACACAGAAAAGGAATCCAAAACCCGGAAAATTGTTGAAAGCATTATCATTCGAAACACTAGAGGGAGGAATCTTAACCGCAGTGATGGAGCAAAATTAGATAATAGATTTATTTCTTTAATTGGGTATTTATCAAATTTTGATTGTTCAGACAATTATGCTTCGTTTGATGAATTGGCTTTATGTTGATTTTTTCATTATTACCATGTGATTTATTTAGGGATCGTCTATTAATCACGTGAGGTTCGAAAGGGGGGGGGGTTCGTAAAAAAATCACGAAGTTTCACAAGGGGGGAGCGGGGGTGTAGCGAGATATCACGTGTATTTATTTGACATGTTTAGAGGTTTTTTTTTTTTTGATTGAATAGATAGGTTGGGAGGGTTTTTTTTTATCAAAAAAATACACGTCATTTTGGATAGGGGGGGGTAGTCTAAAATCTCACCACGTATCACCAGGGGGGAGGGGGGGGGTTAAAAAGTTCCTAAAAAAACCTCACATGATTAATGGACGACCCCTTACTTGTAAATTTATTTCCTTTGTTTTTATATTCTTACTTATCATTTGTTATCAACAATTTTTAGTATTTAGTCATGTATATTGTTCAAACGATAATGTCTTCTTTTGATGTATTGGCTTTGTATTTATTATTTCAATCTATATCATACATTTGTTCCTTTACTTTGTTTTGTATTCATGCACATCCTTTGTTTCCACAGTTTTTGATTCATTAGGCTAGTAAAAGGAATTAACGAAATAAATTCCGAAAATTCGCCATATCTGTATGAATATCGTATTTATTTCTTTTGAGTTGAGGAGGTGAGTGTAAGTTTACTAATTATGTACACAAGAAAGAGAATTAGAGAGATTTATGGAATACTTAATATTATTGCTTTTGTATTTAATTATTTCAATAGATAAAGCAAAAAAGATGCCGAAAGCAGATGAGAAAATGTGATGTCAAGAACATTCAGAAGAAAGGACAACCATCTAATTTAATTATGGAAGAATATAACATTGGTGCAACTGGGTTTGATCGTTTGTTTTCCCAGAACTCAAGCAAGCAACAGAAAATATGTTGGTCTGTCATTATAGCTTTAGCATTTGCTATATCTACTTATCAAATCACCTGTATTGTGATAGATTACTCTGAAGGTGTACCTGCTACTAGAAATGCAGTTCAGATAAAATCTACAATTAGATTTCCTTTGATAACACTGTGTCCTTATCAACCGTTTTCTGATGTTTCTGATTGGGCAGATAATTTAAATACGACAACAGAAAAAATTCAGAAATCTTCTGTGTTCGATCTGATGCATCAGTCTGATTTTAACATTTCTTATTTATGGGAAGAAGTTCGAATTCTTAAAAGAATAGTTAAAGTTTATGATGTAAGTGTTAAAGAGGTTTTATGCAATTTAGCAGTTTAAGTATAAAAAATCTCATGAAATAGAATGAGCTCATACGTTTCTATGTCAAGAAAGATATTCAATTCTTACTTATTTATTTATTTAAAAAGAAATGTCTAGAATGATACGATAAGCAATATTCTATTTAATAGTGTTTAGTACTACGAGAACTTTGAAAAAGAAGACAGAGAATCCAATTTCAATTGTGCTTACACAATTAGAGTAATTTTTAAAATAAAAGGCTTTAGTAGTAAAAAGTTAGTAGCAAAACGAAATGAAATGAAAATATTGGATTTAAAATAGAACTCAAACATTATAATTTTGATATAAAGAAAGCAATACCATAAAAACATAGAATCTTACCATAAAAAATAATAATATGATTTAATGCTGTGTATCAAGACATGATTAAAATAGTAAATTTTATTCCTATAATATTCTGTTTCAGTGTATCTTTTTCATTCATTAGCACTAAAATTTGTAATGCTTTAGGTATTATGCATAACAATCTTTATTTTACAGTGCTTTCATAATACTATTGAAAGGACTGACTCTAAAGAGATTCCTTACCTATACGGTTCTTGCTTTTCTATCACTAAAGGTAATCATCTTTAATTCCATTTTTAAACACCACTGCATTTGATGGGAACTTAAGAAATAATGACATATTACCGAAATGATGCTGTTAATATGGCCCATTTGACAACTGTGATGAATGCATTTCAAAATCACTAATCAAGTTGTCAATTAAAAAAAAAAAAACATAGCTGCATTTTCATAGCCCTTGCGTTTGCTGCACAGTTCATAGTATTCCTCCATGTTACTAATCATTTTACAGAATAATGGATGTTGCATGTTTGTATCATCTCAATTGTTTTCTTTTTCGGAACAGTGAATGGATGGTTTTTACAAAAAAGCCCATTCCTTCGTCATCCCGCACACTTATGAAACCGGTGACGTTATATCAGGAGAGTAGGAAGGGTGAGAAAAATTGTTGAAACATGAAAAAGCATATTACTTTCGAACAATGTGACGTTTGGCATTTCGTCCTAATCTGTAGAACTGGTCACAAAAGGAAGGTTTCGTGCCCTATAAAACTTTGTAAGATCAGCAGTGTATAGTGTGAGAACTTAGTTGTTATAAATCTTAACGTTCTTGGTTAACTGTAAGGCCTAATAACTCTGCATATACGGAATTAGATACGGACCCATCGAACCACGGAATCGGCGCTGTATCGGTCCAAATACAACACGGTCTTGAGCGGTGATAGTCTACGCCAGCAGGACACTCAGCAAACCCAAGCAGAACTACGCGACCACCCAAAGTAATGCTTTACATTAATTTGGGCTGCCACAAAACTTCGTCGTACTTCCTCGGCCGGCCTTTCATAATTAGTCACCTACCATCACGTATTTTTGTAGCTCGCAAACCTCAAGGATCCCTCAGGAAGGCTAGCAAGATGGGTCCTTCACCTTCAGAATACGACATCACCATAGTATACATAGAAACATCACCATAGTAAATCTGGGAAGAAATATCTCGACGCTGATGTTTATTCAGCTATTCTGTTACCCAGAATGAAGCCAGACGAACGATTGCAGACATCACCAATGAAATAGACTCGCCGCCGAACAACGTAAGGATACCACCCTTCTCAAGATGATCACTGATCTAAGGAAGACCAAACAGCCTGATTTTCGAGGATTCGAACTACACGCCGACATTCTGTATAAAAGAGGATACGAGCCCACTTCAAGGTTCCTTTTACTTGTGATCCCGTCGCACCTGCGGAGAGTTAATAGACAGCTTCCATACTGACCCGACATCCTCTCACCTAGAAGTAGTGAAGATGTACACCCGTGTTCGACAGCGATACTTCTGATAACCATTCGGAGATTTGTTATCCGTTGTTTACTCTGCCAGCGCTGCAAAACAGCAACGCAGCCACCAGCCGGGAACCTGTAATCATTGTCGATCGTCAATGAATCATTTCACGTGTGGGGATTTACTTGCTAGGCCGATTTCCAACGTCAATTGCCGGAAATAGATGGATTGTAGTCGCTGTGGATCATTTCCAAAGTTCGGCTCTACCAAACGTAACGGCTTCCAAAGAGGCAAAATTTTTCACGGAAGATAATTTTGCTCAAGCACTGCGCTCCTCGCATCCTATCCGACAGTGGGTCCCAATTCATTTCCGCTACAGTACAAGAGACACTACGGCTGTTTCACACGATTTATCACATCCCCATTTATCACAAGACATCCCCATATCACCTCGAAACGAAAGGATTGACGAAAATCTCTGGCCGCAATGATATCAATGATTTCAATGTACCTTGACCAAGAGCATAGGAATTGGGACGTTATCCTATCATTCATCACTTTCGATTGCAACACATCTGTCCAGAAAAGTACTAGATATACTCCATATTATCTACTCACTGACGCCTGCCCTCAATTTGTTTGGATTCATTACTCCCAAACGCCATTGAACCCACAACAGATTATCCGGACCTGCTAAAATCAACCATCGAGGAGGCCAGCTAGTTAGCCAACATAAACATCAAGTCAGCACAGGAAACCAACCTGAAAATTCTATAACGTCCGCCACCGATTAGTCAGCTATATGCATGGCCAACAAGTATGGGTTCACAACCCTATCCGGAAGGTTAGACTGTTCTAGTATGGTCCGTTCATCATTTTACGCCAAAATTCGCCAAATTCACATACGAAGTTGTTTCAGCTCCTGGATATTCCATCAATCGAGCGCACCCAAAAATAGTTCACATCACCCGCATTTTAGCCTTATCTTATGGACAAACCATCTATACCTGTTCCACTTATCTTCGCGACACCCGACGTAAACAATGAACCCACAACTGCCCTGAAACCTCAACTATCCATCCAAATTAACAAAGGAAATTTGAGCGGAAACCTTACGTTATATTCCGGTCGCAGAATTCGCAGCCTGTAAAATGTGCTCCGAAAGTGTTATTATTGAAAAGTGAACTTAGTACTTCCCAGGATATCGACAGTCCGTTTTCGTTTCATTCAGTGCCAAACGATTCATATTTGGAAATCCAGTGAACTATTCATCCGACGCAGTTCATGTCTAGCCCTAAATTTACACAAGTTATTAGATGTTTCGTCTTTACCATAATTCAATAGCCTCGTAATAACTAGTCAATGGTATTTTTTTCTGTTCGTTTTTCTGCCTGTTGTCTGTGCTGGCAACCGGTTTTTTCTTGTTTTTAATGTAATTTGCCCTTCACAGTAAATAAGATTATTCTAAACTTAAGTGTATTGTATATGTATACATTTCTGTGTTTATATTTAACTTTTTAAATTTTTTCTCTATTTCTTTCTTATGATTATATTTTTTGTGAGGAATTATTAATACTTTTTTTTTTGAGGACAGAAAATCTTAACGGTGAAAAAGTTATAACAGTTTATATATAAATATTTTTAAAAATTATTTATTAATCTGTATTTCTGTAGATATTTTAAGATATTTATCTGTGTTTATCTGTATTCATTTTTATCGTTAATTCTTTATTTAGTACTTTTCTATTTCAATAATTAGCTGTTCTGCTTATTTTTAAATTCTTTTTTGGTTGTATCCGTTAAATCAGGTAATTAATTTAAATTCATTACATTCTTGTCCAAACATTATGTATATTTTTAATTACTTAACCAATCAAACCAATCAGTATGTTTAATCATACTTAACCAATCATACTTAATCAATCATATCAATCAGTTAGTTTATATTATAAAAATCAATGTTTTTCACTCAATAAATTAATTCAGTTCAATTCCAGAACTTGACTCGTTGTCTTTAGCTCCCAAAGAGTCTCCCACAAATAACTTTACAATATTATTATCTTTATAGTTTTTCCTTCTCATCAGATTTTTGTTTATATATTTCTTATGTACTTTTACTTTACAAAAATATTTCTATAACAAGTTTAACGTCTTGAATTATTCTTCCGCAGCTCGTCTAATCAAAGTAGTTTGACAGTTCGTTTAAAAATTTTCAAATAAGAAAATTGGTCCGGACAAAAATGGCGGCTTTCAAAGTTATGGATGAAAGAATCTAACATTTGATGTCCGAATACTATTTGATGCAGATGGAAGGAATCCTTCAAATCAAAATTTGGAAAGCGGTGATTGTCCAGAAAGAGAACATTTCGAGAATGTTAACGATTATGAAGAAGCTTGCATCGAATAGGAAGATAGAGAATCGGATGCATAGTCATTAATACTAAGAATTTATCTTGAGGTGAACTGGACATTTAACACGCAGAAATCCAAGACTACTGTGAGAACGAATAAGAAATGACAAGATATGCTGAAATAAGAAAGAGTTGATGTTAGTCGCAAATTGACGTCATTAAAAAGATGAGATCATCACGCAATACTTCGTATTAGGATGTACCCTATTCTTCTTGAAGCTGTTTTGTGTGAAAATCAATCGAAGAATCTGAGACAATTCTTTTTATTATACGAAACCTACCGGGAAAGTATGCTGATACACTTATTGCATTTGAAGATGTTGCATTTGAAGTGGATAACGAATGTTTCACAGCTACGATAACTTTAATACTTCATCACCTTCAGATTGTGCTCAGGATAATGCGATAAAGACTTCTGCCGGTGATCATAAACGATACTTACCGGATAAAAAATATGAATGCTTTCTGTTATGCGGTAACCTTAATCATAAATCATCATCCTATCCATTCCGCAAGAAGAAACCTAAAGGGAAGGACTCAATATCAAAGTTCAGCACAATCTATCAAAAAAGCGAAAACTAATAACAATTCCACAATCTGGAATGTGGATTCTGGAGCTATCTCTCATCCTGGGGCTGGTTGTGAACAATTTCACGAATAATATTATCTTCTGATAATAGAATGGTGACAACTGCTTTGATACATGCAGAAACAAAGATCACCGCATATGGAACCATTATAGGTACTGTCGCCGGCATTTCCATTGTCACATTGCGAAGTAGAGCTTTCCTGCATTGCTTTCTTTAAACCAGTCTAAGAAGGGAAAGGTTAGGTTTGTCAGATCGAAATATCAGTTGAAATTTTTATCATTTATTCAGGATCTTAAGGAGTTGACGTTTATCAAATTTTAGCTCCTTTTTTGCACTGAAAGGGGGTTTAAAAAAAATTGTAAGAGCTGAGAGCTTGTTGCACTGCGGGGAAGCATCGGGCAGCTAATGTGACATTGGAAATGCCACCGACAGTACCTTATATACAGGAGACGAAAAGACAACAGACATTGTGCTGGAAAATATCCTCTTTCTAACAAAACTCGAAGAAAATCTATTATCAGTTGCGAAGCTGGAAAATCAAACGATTTTCGACAACGGAACTCTTTTGTAAAGAAAACGCCAGGCCTTATATTTCTAGGAAGAAGAATTGGTGATGCCTACTATGTTACTATCAAGAAAATATCTTTTTTTGAAGAATGAAGTAAGTTGTCATGAACGAACAACACCATATGCACCGGAAAGTTATGGAACATCTCAACGTGCATATGCACCGGAAAGTTTTGGAACATCTCAACGTGCAAACCGTATGCTCGTGAATATCGCGATTGTTTATTAACAGATGCAAAATTGTAGAACATCTATTGGGCGGAAGCCATATTAACAGCAGGTTATCTATACAGAATGATTACAAATGTTTTGAACGATTTCAAAAATTTCCTGTAAAAGCGCTATTGCAAATATGATTCGACGAACGGTACAGTTGGATAGAGCACATGTTCAAGTTTTTTTTGTATACCTCAGAGCTATGACCTACATTAATCACACGGCAACTGGTAACCCGAAGTACGCAGTCCTGGCAAACGCGACAGCAGTGGATCATTGGCTGTCGCGTTGTATAACAAAAGTTGCCTCTGCCGCTCGCCATGTGGTGTTGTTGACAACTGGGCGTTCACAGATAAGGAAAACGCATACTATGTTTTAAAATATCACGCAACCAGGTCGGTGACGGTGGTGCAGCATGGTTTTTGCACCAAATTTCAGAAAGACCATCTGCCAAGAATTTCATTCATAAAGGGTACGATCAATTTAAGCGATCTGGTTGCGTTATATTCTAAAACTCAGTATGCGTTTTCCTCACCTGTGAGCACCCAGTTGTCAACAACACCACCTGGCGAGCGGCAGAGGCAATCGTTTGTTATACGACGCAACAGCCAATGACGCACTGCTGTCGCGTTAGCCAGGACTGCGTACTTCGGGTTTCCAGTTGCCATGTGATTAATATAGGTCATAGTTCACAGTTCTGAGAGATACAAAAAAAACTATAACTTGTGCTCTATCCAACTGTATCATTCAACGCATCATAACTGCAATAGCGCATTTACAGGAAATTTTTGAAATCGTTCAAAATATTTGTAATCACCCTGTATACCCTTTTGCCAAAGAAAAATAAAAAGACCTCTCAATTGCTGTGGTCCGGAAGGAAAACATCAGTTCGTCATCTTCGAACGTTTGGATATCTGTTTTTAGAAATATCCTCGTCCCAAGAACAAGTTAATGACTAGATCAATTCCTGCAATAACGGTTGGTTATTCCTGTTCTTCAGCTGCTTATCGACTGTGGGATTTGGTAAAGAAAGAGATCAAGAGAAGATATCAAGAGATATGCACTTCATAGAAAATAAGGCTGGTTAAACACGACGTTCCAAATTAGGATTATTTATATGACTACGATGTCGTAGTTATTCCAAAAGATGGGGATCATGAAATAAAGAAAAGAGAGTAAGTTCCTTCTAATCGAAAGATTCAAAACAGAATCGACCCTATACAGTCCTACTGTAATAAAGATTTATAAAATCTTTAAAAAATTATAAAAGAAAGAAAGGGAGACCAAAAGAATATCCGAGGGGAGTTGAAGTAGAATCACAAGAAAAACCGAAAGGAGTTAACATAAAATTACAGGAAAAATCCTCAAGGCGTTAACTTAGAATTACCAGTAAAACAGTAAGAAGACAAGGAAATTGAAATAATTTTTCAAGGACTCCACCGATCATAACCAATTAAAAATAAAAATAACTCTTCGGATAGAAAGGGCGGAGATCAGGAAGAGAACCATACAAAGAATGATAAAAACGTTATCGTACTACTGATAAATTCTGAACCACAATCGTACCTAGATATTTATCTTCACCGAATAAGAAACAATGGATATAGACTATGCAGAAGTATGTGGCTTAAAATATTTTATCAGAATTTCGTATTAAATTAGACCAACTAACCTCTCTTGAAAAGTCTTTCTATGATAACCAATTTAGAATTTCAAGGATCGAAAATAATACAATCTGTAAGAGATCAAAACATTTCTGTAGAAAGAATATTTCGTGAACAGTTTAATATGAACAATTTTGACACTGAATACACAAATACCAATCACATGAAGGCAGATTTCATGAACAAAGGTTTGACTCACAAAAACTAAAAGATATGATATTAAATATCATGAGCAATAGATTGTAATGGGGATTCTTGGGATAACGATCAACTTGTTATTACAGTCAAAAGCACGATGTGCTACTGTACGTGTTTGATCGATTGTTAATAATAGGAGAAGTAAAAAGTTTTGAGCGTTTGTCGCTGGATGGCGTTAGTGAGCCATAAGTCACGATGTAAACGTCGCATCTGGTCATTCTATACTGCGCCTTAAAGGTGACATAGCGCTTTACAAAAAGTTTTTTGACAGTTTTGTATTTGGTGAAGCCAGTTGTGTGTTAGAGCGTTCCAAAATGGAGGTAAAAAAAGAGAAAATTCGATACATTCTTTAGTTCCACTACGACCAAGCAGAAAAAGCAGAGTAGGCGGCCAAAAAAAATTTGTGCTGCTTATAGACCCAATACAGTATCGAATGCAACAGCAAAGCGGTGGTTCCAACGATTCCGACTGGTAATATGGACGTCGAAGATAAGGCACGTTCTTGTAAGCATATCGTCGAAAATGTCGATAAAAATCATGTAATTCGTAGAGTCGGACCAGCATGCGAGCACTTATTCCATTGTCCAGGAACAAGATGAGTCAGAAAACCGTTTGGAACCGTTTGCATAAGGCTGGTCTCACGTAGAAGCTCGATATATGGGTGCCACACGAATTGACGCAAAATAATCTTTTGGACCGAATTGATGCTTGTGATTCTTTGCTGAAGCGTAACGAATCGATCCATTTTTGAAGCGGATGGTGACTGGCGATGAAAAATGGGTCAAATACGAGAACAACAGGCGAAAACGATCGTGGTCGAAGCGCGGTGAGCCTGCCCAAACGATCGCCAAGCCCGGATTAACGGCCAAGAAGGTTTTACTGTGTGTTTGGTAGGAATCATCCACTATGAGCTGCTCCCTTCTGGCCAATCACTCAATTCGGACCTTTACTGTTAACAACTGACCAGATTAAAGCAGGCGATCGATGAGAAGCGGCCAGAATTGGCCAATAGGAAAAGTGTTGTGTTCCATCAAGACAATGCCAGGCCGCACACATCTTTAATGACGCGCCAGAAACTCCGAGAGCTTGGATGGGAGGTTATGTCGCACCGCCGCGCCGTATAGCCCAGACTTGGCTGCAAGCGATTATGACATTCTCAAGAATTTGCAAATTTTTCTTGATGATACAAAACTGACCTCAAAAGAGGCTTGGGAAACTGAGCTGGTCAAGTTTTTTACCAATAGGGACGAGGACTTCTTCAATCGCGGAATTATAAAATTGCCATCAAAATGGACGTACGTTATCGAACTTAATGGCGCATATTTGATCTAAATCCGATAATCCTAACTTGGTTAATTTCATCGTCGAAATAAGAGAAAAAACGCTCAGAACTTTTTACTTATCCCATTATTATTATTATCTTCTTTCGTTCTCATCAGATTCTGGTTCATACTCTTACGTATTTTACTTTGCAAATATATTTCTAGATGTTAAAATAGAAATATAATAGATGTTAAAAGTTTAACATCTTGAATTATTGTTTCGAAGCTCGTAAATAATCAAAATACTTTAACAGCACATATACCATTCCCCATCTTCAGACTGTGTGCCATACTGTACAAGGTATACAGCATCCTTCAGGAGGATATGGGCTTGATATTCTTCAGAATCGTATGGGCTGAACTGGTGGAGGAGTACTTTACCTATGAGAATATCCGAAAAATGGATTAGCCAGTTCCCCGAATCTGAATGTGATCGAAAATACGCTCGGGACGCTCTCGGTAAGATCACAGCGCAACGCCAGCCAAAAGAAAGCAGTAAACCGGCCAATTGTGCCCCAAGTGTTGCATTGCGGGATGACCACATAGCGTACTGAATAGTGTCTGCATCACCAGCGGACAGCCGGATGACACTGGTTCGTACACTGCACTTTCCCTCCAAAAGAATAAATCTTTGGAAATTCTTGAATTTCCGCAAAGAAACGAAACTAAATAGTTAAAATAGAACGTGTGGGGAATTTTATGTAGGGGAGACTAAAAGAACTATGGCAGAGCGCATGTCTGAGCACAGTACTGCCTTAAAAAATGCCAATAAGGACGTCTCAGATATTGCAGAACATTGTATCAAAAAAGGACATGTTATGAAGGACTATGTTAAAATTTTATACAAGGAAACAGATTAAAGTCTAAGAAAAATATTAGAAAGTTGTGTAATAAAATGTACAAAAGGAAGTAATTTTAATAGATATGAAGGGGCTAAAGTAGACCCTTCTACGATTATATTAGTAAAAGACTTAATTAAAAAAGATGTAAAAAAAGTGGTTAATATTGATGAATTTCATTATTAAAATGTTTTTGGATTATTGGATTGTTAGTTAAATTAAAGGATTCAAAATATCTAAGTTATCTTATTGTAAACAAGAATTGATTTGTCTAATGTGTTACTATGTTGTTAGTTCATTTGGATTATTTGTTAAATATTGGTTTTTCAAAAATTGTAAAGTAATGTATAAGCATATTTGCTATTTCATATTGTTAAAACAATTGTTAATTGTTTCAACGTTGTGTTCATGTTTATCACTAGTTTGTATTTTTAGTTATTCCAAAGAACTAATTTTATTGTTATATTTCGCTTGAAGAAGGGATGACGTATTATCATCCCGAAAATTCCGAAAAGTTTTAAATAAACTATATGTTATGGAGATTTGGTGTTTTTTTGTTTGATAAATAGTTAAAAGGTTTGCTGCACTAAATGTAAACATTAACGAACTAAATCTACATTCGAAATTATATTAGTGAATGCTGCTGCTAATAAAAGTAATCTGCGTAATCTCTCGTTGTTTCCTTTCTAAGTAAAACTTTTTTCTTAATACCTTTTCTTCAACGCTTGGACTAATTGGGAATATTCATCTACACTTATCTGAATCTGACGATTTGGGCCACAGGTTCAAAATGGTTTTGAAGATTCAGACGAGAAACGATGAAAAAAAAAATACTATCTTAAGAATTAAGGGGGTTATATACAACCTCCTCATTCTAATGTTTTTTTACAAGGCTCATCAAAATGACTTTTGAATAATATGTTTCACTCTTATAATAAAAAATTTACATTAAAATAATATAATCATTATTGTGTTTTTGTATTATATTGTCAGTTTTATTAGCAACTCATTCGGGAGGTATTGTGATAGCGACAAAATCGGTAGCAATTGCGTTTGTTCTTTCCGTCCGTCCTTTTGTGTCTGTTCCCTCTCCCACTAACAAGTCCATAACGGAAAGTCGGATCGAAAAACGGACTTCACCATCGTGTTCAGACGCACAAGCACTGTAAGAATTGGATATTTTAAGGTGCCAACTTTTCCCTTGTTCGAGATGTTTGGCATTATTGTCAGATCTAAGAGTGTTAGAGTAACGATTATTTATCATCTGACTTTTTATTAGTAATTGATATAAATTATTTATTATTACAAATTTATAATAGTCAAGATGTAGATTTGTTTTAAATATTTAGTTAAAAATAATACTTAATTAAGAGTAAAAAGTACAAAAGGCGTCTCTACATTGTTTTCTTTGTTTGTTTTTTTTTTTTGTTTTTGTTTTTTTTTTTTTTAGGGCAAAATTTTCGAAAACCAAAATTTGGAAGATGTATTAATTTTTTTTATTGTAGTGATATGAATACTGAAATATTCTTTTTTATTATTATTTTAGAATGCATAACAGTTTACCATGGAATTTCAACTCAATACTATATACTCTTTAAAGCTGATCTGAATAGGATGAAAGATTACTTATTACAGGTATTTTATTGCAACATATACAATTTCAGAAAACATTGTTTTATCAATTAAAACAAGGTAATCAATTAGTATAAAAAGCCAAGCGAATATTTTGAAAATTCATTATTATTGAATTAATTTAATATTGTGTATTATATTATGACTAGCTGAAATACCCGTACTTCGTGCAGATTAAGAAACAAACAAAAAAAGATGCACCGATGTGTATGAGAAACCAATTGAAATTGTGAGATCATTTCAAAATTTTCCGAGGTACTTATGAATTATCGAGATCCATTTTAGGCTTCTGAAAGACTGCCTTATATCCTAGGTTTGTCTGTTTGTGGACACATACCCCACAGTGCTTCGCAACGGCTTCTGTTAGTTCAGTTGTAAGTGGCCTGTCAGCTCAGTTGGTTAGAACATCGTGCGAAGGTCGTGGGTTCGATTCCCTCATCAAGTTTAGTTTTTTTTTCTTTTTAAATCATTATTAGGAATTCAGTGTATTAACAAGGTTTGAGTTAAGAATGACGATTATTCCGTATAAATAGAGGTCGGTAAGATAGCATGGGATCGCAAACAGACTCGCGCGAACATTTTCTAAACCATCCCGGAGCAGTTCATTCTAAAGTAAAGGTGACTCAGAAGCCATTGCGAAGCACTGTGATTTGTTTACTAATTATTATCCCTATCTTGTTTTTAATCGATTTCTGGTGTGTATTGTAAATCATAAATATCTCCAAATCTGTAATAAAACTAGATACATAGGTATTACCTGATATCGTTTGGAAATAAAAAAAAGGCATTTTCTTTTATTAATACTAGGTTAGATTAATTGGGGTGGGATCGTTTCCAGGATGTTTCGTATAGAAATACGATGGAAAAAAAATTACTTTCCATTTCGAAATGACCACCGGTATCAAAAATAACGATAACTACCAGTTGTTTCAAAAAAAAACCACAGAAAATAAATTAAAACAAAGCACCAGAAATCGATTATAAAAAAAGAGTTCCGATAGTACCCTTTCCCAGTTGGTAAAAGATAACAAATAATTCATATTTTGTAACTCGAGAGCCCCGATATGACGTTAATATCGAGATCGGAGAATATAATACTTTCTTACCTCTATGTGCTCTTCTCCACACTTCTATCACTTCAAATCTTTCCCAGTTGGTAAAAAAAAATCATATGATTATTACAAATTAATGTTATACTCTTATTTTGCAACCACGTAGAAGCATCCTTCAACAAAGTTTGCCCATCGCCTCACTGCCACCTTTACACCCCTTAGGGCTTGATATCGAAAATTCGATCATATAGGATCTTTCTATTTCGACGAAGAGCACTCATATCGAATTTTGTGTTTACACCTCAATCGGAGGTACGCATACACTTCAGGATAGTGTTGTCCCCCCTTTTTACACCTCTTAGGTGTAAAAGAATATCGAAAATTCGATCAAATAGCATCTTTTCGTTTATGACAAGAATAGTCTTGTGAAATTTCATGTTTCCAACTAAAGCAGTTTATCAGTTATTATCATCACAATGTGTTCCAACAGACTCAAAGAGTTTTTCAGAGCGGTGTCTCAGCGTCTGTATTACAATCCGAATCTTGTGAGAAGTACGACATTTCTACTATAAATTGCAGACTTTCAATTGTAGTTTCTGCCAATCCGTCTACTTCCCACATGTAATTTTCTTCTTTAATTACAAGTCAACATAGTTTTTCCACTGCTCTGATGTTACCCGGCGAATTCCTTCCTTTGCGAGCATCTCTACTTCTGGTGCTTTGTAAGTGCGGTTTTCTCAAATCCTTTTATTTGACTCCAAATCATTTCGATTGGATTTAAGGTGCAATGATACGGAGGAAGACGAAGAACTTGACCATATTGGGCTGCAATGGTGTCGATCCGGTAGGCATCATATCTGCTGCCGCTGGAAGTTACGAGAGAGAGAGAAGTTCTGTTTTCAACATATCCTCTCTCCACGGTATGTGTTTTTCAGTTAGCCAGTCTTGAATGTCAGCCTTCCTCGTTGTTTGATTTGGAATTACTTCCATACGGACACTGTGATACGGTGCATTATCTAAAACAATCACGCTGTTTGGCTGAATACGTGGAATAATAAATAAATTTCTCATAATAAATAACGTTCGTTTCTCCGTGATAATCCCCATGATTTCTTTGAGTTCTAAATATATCACATGCTCCAACGACAAATCCTTTTGTATTTCCTGCATGAATAATTATTAGCCGAGAACCTTCCTTAAAATATTTTGATAATTTCTAGTAATTGACATTTATTTCTGACAGTATCATCCTTTAATGTACGGACTACTATTTATAGCGGAGGTATACATCCTGTAACTATTCCTGTGTTATCAGGCCAGATGTGCCCCGACTGTAGGTACATCACACTATTGCAGAAGTTATTTACATTTAGTTGTGCGGTGTTGAAGATGTTTCATAATTTAATCTGTATAATAAAAATAGCGGCCTTAAGAACGATAATGACGGAGGTTTCGCAAATAATGACAACGCCATTGTTGAATGTCATCTCGCTCAATTAGCATACACGAAGAATCAACTTTACAATATCGGAATCCCAAATCCTTCATTAAATTTCGAACAGTTCACACACAAATATTGGGTAATTCTTTATCTTCGTGAATAGCTTCCATCACTTTTGATGCTGTCGGGATTTCATTTCTAAAAAAAGAAACTATGAACTTTACTCCGTAGTCATGCCTGTGTGAAGTCATCGTAAATTCCTAACCTTGTTTGCGTATTAACTTTCAAAGGTCGCTTCTTCCCGGGAGTTGAAACAAGCTAACTTTCTTTGACTTCGCTCTTCATACGGTTAATACTTGCTGTTGACACCTGTTAATTCAGCAACCACAGCTTTTATTGCATTCTCCGACTGATCTCGGTGCTTCTCTCTTAATTTGCACAAACCATTGAAAATATTGATCTTAGCAGCCCTTTTTAAGTGTTTTCCTGGTTTATGTGGTTGAAAAACAATGAAGTTGGAAGATGCCATCTTAACTCGACTGTGAAGGCTCACGTGATTAGTTAATTAACTAATGACTTTTAAACTAATAAATATCTGAAATGTGGTCTTTCTCTCCTTAAAATATTTATCTTTAGAAATTACGAAATATTTAAATGATAATTTCTGTTAATTGGCATTTATTTTTGACAGTATCATCATTTAATGTACGGACTAATTTTCATAGCGAAGTTATACATTCAGTAACTGTTCCTGTGTTATCAGGTCAGATGTGCCCCGACTGTAGGTACTCACACTCTATCGCAGCTTTTAAGTATCGCATTTTTTTCTCACATACTACTTGATAGCTTTGTCATTTGTGATGGATACCACTTCTTTCATTGACTTTGATCTGGCGACACAGATTTACTTTGACTTGGAATTACCTCGGCTGTTCGAAATTAGGATAAACGTTCCCTTGTTTCCTTTCATTTTTCAATAATCAGAAATAATTTTCTATGCAGCTGTAAATAATGATAAAATAGTGCATAGGTGTGACTTATAATACTAACCACAAGGTGAGAGACGAAATATATTAGCAATGCAATTACCCAAAGATGGGACGGGGATGTAGAATGCCTCGTAACTGAACTATTCCATAACCACCTCCCAGTTATATTAAAACTTTGCATTTCGGTTATCTGCACATTTTAAATTAATAATTGAATTTAATTTCGTCAGCAATATTATATTCAATTATAATTTGGAAGTCTTATTTAATAACTTCAAGATGCGCTAGAGTTACAAAATTAATATCCAACATACTTATAAGAAATTAGTTATAAAAACTTTATGCTTCCTGTGATAAAGAATTTCAGCTGCTACCACATCTGAATCAACTCTAACAAACTTTTGCCATATTATTACGTCAAAGGAGACTGTAACGAATTGATAGTAGCCTCCAGAATGCAGTGCATATAAGAGAAAATATTGTAGGAGTCCGTAACGCCCTACCTATCCCATAACCACCTCATTTCCTCTATGTATAGATAGTTTATTTATTAAGATTCTTTTGTAATACGCTTATAAATTATGTACATAAAATTTACCTGAAATTTTTTAATATTATTGATATTACAGTTTTGCTGTATATGAGAAAAGCAGAAGGATTTCTTATAACAGTTTTGGGAAAATAGAAACACATAAATAATTTTGTAATTTTAGTGAATAAAGTAAAGTGATGCGTTAAAGGATGATAAACGTAATCTTGACATAAAACATTATGATAAATGAAATTTTCATTCTTTTGTATTTTTATATAGTTTCAAACTATTTTAGTTCTTAAATACATTAACTCTGTTTTTCCTAGGTGTTTTTTAATGACCATGAAAACGAGATAACATATTTAAATCCAAATATGGGATTTGCTCTTCCTATATCAACTATTCCTATAATTGATATTGGATTAAATATAGTAAGTTTTTCCATTGATGATTTAAAATTTTGAAATGTTGAATAATTTGCAAAATTACAATTTTGAAAAAAGAGAAATGGTAACCATTGGTTGCTGATACTTTTCATTCTAGTTTAAATTCCTTTCAAATATGTAATAAAACGTAAGACACTACACCTTCTGTGCTTCCATTAGAGAAAACAGCTAACTAACTATCTCCCTTTGTATGTTTGACATTACCTAAATGGCTATTTTTTGAACAGATGATATATAAAAGACAGATAGATAGGAGTTAAATCAATAAATTGTCCGTTATTTCTTTGAAGTCGTTATAGTAAGTTTATTAAAATTCAAAATCAAAATTATTTTATGTCCACTTTAATTATATTTCCACTTTAAATTAATACGGTGGAAAATGAAAAATGAGTAACCTGAAGCCAATGGTTCCAGGCGAATGAAATTTTATTCACAACCTCTATACGTCGTGCAAAGTACATGATCATGCGCACGGGGTAATAGATCTATGTATAGAGGCTACAGTTTGTATCAAAAGACCATGTCAGTATCCTATGAACCCTCCTCCATCAGAAATTCAGGCCTGCACTCTCGTGTGGGGACGATCATAGAGGTGCCGAATGTCATCCTGGGGAATGGAGGTCCACGCATACGGTGGCGCAATTGGTGAAGGTTTGTCACCAGACTCCAACACAAGCCAGACTCCGTTCAATCGAGTCCCACACATGTTCAATAGGGAACAGGTCTGGTGACGAATGCCTCAAAGAGCTCGTTGAGTTGCACGATCGGTGTGTGGGCGACATTCTCCTGTTGAAAGAGCACATCTCTCTGATGTTGCTAAATTACCAACAAAACTGGTTGGATGATGGTCTGGATGTACGGTGTGCTGCTCAGTGTTTGCTCTAGGAGAACCAGAGGCGAACAGTCATGGTAGGCCATGGCTCCCCTACCCTGATGCCAGGCGTTGTTCCTGTGTTTTGCTGCAGCATACACTGTGACAGATATCGCTCACCTGGTCGACGCCGCGCAAAAGACCATCACTAGCACTGAGACATCACTAAACCTGCTCTCATCACTAAACACAGCGCTGCGCCATTCAGGTGCTTCTTTCGCGATGCCACTTGAAGCGGCCTGCACGGTGGTGAGGCGTGAGGGAAAGTATGGCGAGCGGCACTCGTGATCGTAGGCCAACTTCAGCAAACGTTTGTATTTGGTCCTAGCTGATAGTCCGGATGTGACATTTGTCCTAATCTGTGCTGCGGTAGCCGAGCGATAGCCGCTGTTATGATACTGTGGTTCTGGCCAGCAACCGTGTGCCACTGCCTTCCGGAACCATGCTGACGAGCGTCTTCCCAGACCACCGGCGCCAATACTGATGCATCGGATACTACGTCTACCGTGTTGAGCGATTCTGAAGTATGACCACCCGGCCTCCTGCAGACCCAGAATACGAAAAAACTCGCTCAAACTCTCTTAACTGCGCAACCTGTGCTCGGCTACGCCGTCCTGGCATATGTTCACCACTACTTTGGAGTGGAGTAGAAAAGAGTCGACCACTCTTGTGGCAGGTCAGCAACTGCTGATAGGGGCTCGGATTGTCCACGGCCAGTACTAGCTTCCTAATTCTTCCACAGCGCTGCGCTTTTGATCATTGCATTTACTGCCCTCTACCAGTACACATGCAAATATAGTGCTTCCCATTTGCTTTCTGGGGGGTGTTCATTTTTCATTTTGTGCCAGTGTATTTGATTTTAAGTTTTGAAACATTTTCATAGACCTAAATTCATTTTTGCTTTACTTATCGTCACTTCCATTTAATTCAATTCATTTATTGAATTTATTTCAGTAACAATAGCTTCGGGAAGAGGAATTACCTTATTTCCGAATTTAGTAATAAGCTTTTAGTGTGCTGTTTGTAAAATAAGTTATGATAATTTAAGCTTAGAATGTAAATAAATTAGTTTAATACTAAGTGTATTACACGACTTCTCCCGAGTTCATATTAGAGAGCAAATATAAAGCGTGTTCTATTTATAAGAAATGATGTTACATTTCGAACTTTTACATTTTTAAACAATTTTCAAAAAGAATAAATTTACAAATTTTACATGTACCTGCATACGAATTTATTAAGTGACAATAGGGACCGTGCATTAGGCGGCCGATTTCGACTATAGCACCATTTGCGGCTGTAACAGCCCCAACTGTAAGGTGCATGGCAACCATATTTCCTTTTCGAACATATAGCTTGTTGTTACCCAGCGACTTCTACAAACTTTTTAAAAGTAATTTAAAGCCGTATCGAATCTCAAGAATGGACGCAATAATTAGGCATGATTTCCAGCGTGTTATACATCCTGGACTAAGTTCTTATTTTGTAATCCTTGTGAAATGTAGAGGTAAGAAAATTAGTTTCTTATCTCTGGTACCACCAGAAGTAGTTCTTGGCTGAGAAGGACGAAATATTATGGAATAAAAGAGTTTCATAATATTAATAGGATTTCCAGGGGTAATTATTTTACAAGATATATGAAAGATGCTTATAAAAAGGGAAATTTGTTTGTGAAAGCGAGCATGTCTTCAACATAGAAGAATATAAAATTTCGTTGGCTCCCAGATGGCCTACAAAACAATTTGAAAGAGATATAATTATATAAAATTTTGTTTCTATAAAGATATGATTACACAAAAGTTAGATTATTATCAGATAATAAAAATAAAAAGTTTTACTGTAAAAATAGGTTGTTCAGATTACTACATTAAGATGTAGCAAAATTTTTACTAATAAATTTTGCATTATTGGAAGAATTAAGAAAATAGTTTAGTTACTTAAAAAAATAAAAGATGCTGTTAATTTAACATTAATCAGGCAAAAATATTTTTCTTTTTCTCATCAGTATAAAGACTAATTGGAGCACACATTTAGAGGCTACCTTTCTATCATCCTGCAAAAAATATACTAAACTACA
>JAFIDM010000002.1:20474515-20485347 GCA_023159025.1 Thereuonema tuberculata
TTCTTGTTATTTTCTGATGACTGTATACACTCATTGTTATATATATAGTGAGTATTGATTAATAGTTAATTATTTTATTGTTGGCTTTAAGAATCATAAGTTTGCTTTTTTTGGTTATTAACTTACATTTTATTTTTGTAAGTTCAGGAAATCAAATTGTCTCAGTCTTTTTGCATTTGTATAGTAGGTAGTTCTAAGTTTTGATGTGAGATTAAGAGAATTAAATCGTCTGCATACGCAAGAGCTGTTGAAAATTTTGAGATGGGAAATAATGGGAATGTGGTATAAAATGAAGAACAAACTAGTGTAGATCCTTGTGATACTCCTTTTTCGATATTGTAAAGTTTAATAAACTTATTTTCAATTTTAATTCTAAGTTTTCGATTTGATAAATAATTACTAATTAATTTGATAAAGTTACCTCTAATCTCTAAATTGTAAAGATTTTTAAGTAGGATGAATGATTAATACTATTAAACGCTTTTTTGAAATCAATACATATTATTAAATTAAATTGCTATTGAGATTTTTATTTAATATATTATCCATGTTATCTAAAAGTTTATTGGTACTATTGAGTTTTTTATAAGCGTATTGTTGCTTATTTAAAATATTGTATTTGTTCACGTAAATGGTTCAGTTTTTTCCGAATTTATTTTTAGAATTTAAATAATTCTAAAAATAAATTCGGAAAACTCTTGAGCATTTTAAACTTAACGCAAGCTAAACAAAACATAATCAGCCTGTAGCTAACAGGCTATATTGATGTTAGTTTATACATGGTTAGATTTCTTAAATTAACATAACTTGTAGTTTACAACTTACATCAAAGATTCATCTGTATATTTTATTATACTTTTTAGATATATTTAATATATTAGTTTAAGAAATATTAATAATTTGAAGATAGTATTTATTGTTATTGTCTGATGACTGTATGTACGTTTTGTTTTATTGATAAATAATAAGTATTGGTTCATAGTTACTAATTATAACAAGCTTTGTATAGCTTAAAGATGGAGCTATATAAATACTCCGTCTTTAAACAACTATATTACATACTCATTTGTTTATATACATACTTCTCTTTAACCTTATCTCCCTTTGACTACGGTAACTTGTAAGCATTTGTGAAATTGATTATCTTAGGAAGAAAATTCGTTAAAATATTAGATAAAACATTCAGTTGATAAAATTGCATTAAATTATTTTTTTGAAAAATGAAAATATAAGAATTCCACAAATTCAAAAAGATCTAGAAAGCAAAATCCCAAATACAAACAGACATTTCCACATATCCCAGCAAACATTGTATAAGCATTTAGTTGATAGTATTCTTCGATTATTACAAAGATATTTGTTGAGTAATATAATGTTATCCATAAATCAGGAATTTGAATTGGCGTTTTGATGACAGGAAATTTAGTACTATAATAATTCTCTGTGCATTTACGAGGACATTTACAATGAGTGTCATTTGTTTCTGTAAGGATCTTCTCTGTAGCTAGAAATGTCTTTTTATAAGATTCAGGTGTATCACAAGGTTTTAGATCCAAATCCATGAAGTGCGGTAAGCTAAGAAGAAAAGTGAAATACTGATATTGTAAAGAAATTGATACATTGAATGTGTTCTCAACAAATATAAAATATTTAATAAGATATGACGTGAAGAAACGTCATTAACTTTGTATTTCGGAAGAGCTTAGGTAAACAAATGCTTGAGATTTTTTTAATTGCAACTCAAGAATACGATTTACAAAATTTCCAGTTACCGTATATTTCGGCAGATAAGACGATAGTTGAATCATTAAAAAAGGCCCCTAAAATCCGGGGTTGTCTTATAGGACAGATACAAAAAAAATAAGATTGAAATTTATGTAAATTAAAATCATTGTAAAATAAAACAAAATACTCACTTCAAATCAATGTATTTAAAATTGAAAAGAATAGCCGGGCGCTGCGATGATTGGCTTGAGCCAATCCTAGAGCCATCTATCGTGGGATCTTCGAAACCATCATTTTGCTCTCGTCGTTGGAGGTGAAAGATGGTCTAAATGGTGGAACGGCGCGGTCGGAAGCTTCATGTTTGTATGAAAGAAAGCGTTGTGAACAGTAACGGTCATTACCCGGATGCCCGAATCAGTGTGAATGTTTGCAATAATCGCAAACAGTGGTACCAGATGCAATAAAATAAAATTTGTTTATTCGAAAAATTACGACTGGGACATAATTCTGCATACGCTATACAGTATTATTATCAAAATGATGATCGCTGATTTAAACTGAATTCATAGGCCGTTGATAGTTTGGGGGTCGTCTTTTAGGGCAGATAAATGCTTAAACTATAAAAATTTGACGAAAATTTACACCTCGTCTTATCTGAAGGTCGTCTTATCTGCGGAAATATACGGTAATAAATACTTATATTGTACCCAACGGACATACTTTGAATATAGAGAACATTAAATTTAAAATTGGTGCTTTAAGAATGATTTAGGATAAAAATGTATGGTGTTCAGATCAAACTTAATACGTTTGGTGTAGTCATATAGCAAATATGATATATGTAATAAGATAGGTTCATTTTTTGTAATTATTTACAACATTATTTCAATATAGTCTGACTGAGTGTTTCTAAATAGTTTAGGATGAGTAAAAATACATTTTTATACGCAGGAATATTTATTATTCCTGTAAAAATTAAATTGGTCTGTGAACGCAAATAGGAAATGTAAACTGGTAAACAGTTATGAATTCCAAATGGCATAATTTAGAATGACAAACCACAGGTTTGAATATTAATGAAAAAAATAGGTAGAAAGAGCTACGCTTTTTGATAAAATTTTATGAAGATGTTCAAAGAGCATTTATGGTAATATTATATTGACTGCTGAAAAGCATTGTTGATGGAAGTTACATTCCAATCTGCTTCAATTAATCAGAACGTTTTGTGCATCTGATTGAATGTTCTGATGAGTATCTACAGCATTACATCCCTATCTACATATTGCGGTGATTCGCTTAGATTATTTGTTAGTTTTGAAGAGGAATGCTGATGTTATGACTTTGTTTTGGCTATATCAGATATACAGGGTGTTTCGGAAATCAAAGAAAGCTCAGTTCTGGCCATTTTCATCATTTTCTTTAATTATCTTAGCCATAGCTACTTTCAATCCGGACATTTGTTATCCAGATTGCTTTTTGTAATAAACCTTTACCTTATTTACTTACACTTTTCTAATGTAAACTCAACTTTCTTTGATTAGGGCCCATTCCCAAATCATTCATTTCCTAACTAAAACTACGGCCATACAACAAAATATAGAACATTTTCAATTCAAAATGACTTTTGGAACCCGTATTTCTTCGGTTTGTCTACCATTTCTGAAGCAACCTGTATATAAATTTTACTCTTCGTATTATGCTACAGAGCTTCACAGATCTTTTAGGCTCAGCTTGGCTTCGTATAAAGCTACATTACCTCCCAACAAGTAATTGGACACCCCTGCAAACGACGATATCGGCGGTTCTGAGACACGTCACGGCAGCTGCCGTTAAATATCGTGTGGGAAACAATAACGACAACAGACGCATGCAGTTCGGAGCTCTCCGATTTCGAAAAAGGGGTAATTGTCGGGTATCACAGAAATGGTCGATCCATACGTGGAATATCCAGCGAGTTGACGTACCCAAAATCGACAGTGGCCTACGTGTTTTGTTAGTGAAAGGAGAGGGGTGACT
Organism: Thereuonema tuberculata; assembly: GCA_023159025.1. Classification (NCBI taxonomy): domain Eukaryota; kingdom Metazoa; phylum Arthropoda; class Chilopoda; order Scutigeromorpha; family Scutigeridae; genus Thereuonema; species Thereuonema tuberculata. The sequence goes on from JAFIDM010000002.1 coordinate 20,478,257, forward strand.
GTCGGAATATGCCCCGACCCAGCAGACCCACAAAACTGGGAGTTGGAGACCGACGGGTGCTGTCCATAGAACTTCGGAAGACCCGCCCCAAATCGATGGGCTGAATCCGCGAGGAATTCCAACAGGCAACTGGGACTGTTGTGTCGATGAATACCATCCGTAAGGAAGCCCATCTGCTCGGTTATCATGGACGTGCTGCCGCCCACAAGCCTTTGATTACCAAGTCCAATCGCGCTGCTCGGCTAACGTGTTTTTCCTGGTATGGCACGGGACTCTTGGTCGCAATTCCTGGTAGACTCAACGCCGAGACCTACAGCACCATTTTGGATGACATGCGCTTCCTACGTTGTGGCAGTTTTACGGGGTGGACGCATGTTACTTCCAGGATGACAACGCCACCTGTCATGTTGCGAGGTCCACCATAGCTGGGTATAGTGACAATGGGGTTAATCGACTGGACTGGCCTGCGCAGAGCCCGGACCTTAACCCTATCGAGCATCTCTGGGACGAGTTGGAGCGTCGACTTAAGGGGTGCCCCCTCCGTCCAAAATCGGTGAAGGAACTGACCTCGTTTCTCCAAGCCGAATAGAAGAAAATACCGCTCGCCGTCGTACAACGACTGGTTGAGAGTATGCCCCGGAGGGTCGCAGCTGTAATCACCGCTCGTAAAAGGCACCACCAAGTATTGACGGTGAATAAAATTCGTTTTCCTTGTCTATCACAGGTGTCCAATTACTTGTTGGGAGGTAGTGTATATCAAGAATAGGAATCTGGTGCGGGAATCTAGGTCTCTTACATTTATACGTTTTTTTGAGTTTTTTCTTAGATATATTAGCGCAAGTTAAACTTTATTATTTACTTTTAGAATTATTTCAGGTTTTGTTTAAATAAATGCAAGAACTATTGTGGACTCTTCATATTATTCTCCATTGACAATAAAGTAAATAATATTCGAGAACAAATCAAAGAAAGATATTCAATCTTTAATTTTTGACTAAAGTTAAATTAAGCAGCATATGGAACTAGAACTCTCTTATTTACTTTTATTTTTGTATTGATTTTTATGTTCAGCTCCCGTGTTAATGTTATTTTCAAAAAAAGGAAACGTAAAAGCTATTTTACCTGCAATCCAGATTTTTCAGTTTCTGTTCTATACAATCGGTCATACATTTTCCAAATTCCGCAGCAGTTACACACGGATATCTCCGAGAATTGAAATTTTGTCTCTGAAAATTTTAATAACAATTATTAATTATTATATCTTAATTTCTAAGGCAGTGAAGTTTATAAGCCAATCAATCTCACTGTGAGTGTGCGGGTGTTTGCTTATTTATATAGGGTGGACGGAAAGTTTCTCCCTCGAGTTTTTTTAGAGTATTTTTATTACACGCATTTTTTTTTTACGAAAGCTCATTTCTACATTTGGATGATTGATTTGGACAGTCATCTGTCCAAATTGGCATTAAGAGGTTACAGAAAAGTATAATGAAAAGGGGTTTCCAAGGCGTTGGCAATTTTTTTTGATTTTTTTGAGTGTATGGAGGTTGAAGTCTTGACAAAAAAGTATTAGTTTACAACAATAAAATATGTTTCTTTAAATTTTTTTATCATTTCTGATACTTACAGAAATAAACTTTTTTATTTAAGAAATATACTTTTTTCGTCTTTTAATGTTTATTAGTCCGTATTTTTATATGTTAATTTCTGAGGCATTGATTCTGGTGCCTTAACTGACTGTTTTTGTAACCATTGATATTCCTTTGCAATATATTTATTTATCCTACACTATTTGCTATTATACTATACAGGATTTTTTACTAAGTTTTCACTACTGTTTATTTACATTAATCAGGGAAAAATAGTTTGGTAATAATTAAAACAAATAGAACTCTCTGCTTGCCTTCACCAGCAAGCAAATGTAAATAATTAAGTAAATAAATAAAAAAAGAAAGGTATATATATATCCCTGTCATCTGTCTTATGGCGTTACTGAACAGATCTTACTTGTTAGCAGAATAATTGAACCATCGCTCATTTTATGTTCTTCTATGTTGAAGACAACCTTTCTTTTATAAACAAGTTTCCCTTTTTATAAGCATCTTTCATATATCTTGTAAAATAATTACTTCTGGAAATTCTATTATTGTAATATGACTCTTTTATTCCACAATATTTCGTCCTTCTAAGCGAAATACTTCTTCTGGTGGTACCAGAGATAAGAAACTAATTTTCTTTACTCAACCTTTCACAAGGATTACAGAATAAGAAGTTAGTTCAGGATGTATTACACGCTGGAAACTATGCCTGATTACTATGTCCATTCTTGAGAATCGATAGGGCTTTAAATTACTTTCAAAAAGATTGTAGAAGTCGCAAGGTAACAACGAGCAATATGTTCGAAAAAGAAATACGGCTGCCGTGCTCCTTACAGATTTGCAAATGGCATGAACACGGGAGAAGTCATATTTAATACTTAGTATTAAACTAATTCATTTCCTTTCTTAGCATAAATTATCATTACTAATTTTATAAAGAGCACACTATAAGCTTATTAGTAAATTCGGAAAGAAGGTAATTTCTCTTCCCGACGCTATTGTTACTGAAATAAATTCAATAAATGAATTGAATTAAATGGAAGTGACGATATGTAAAGCAAAAATGAATTTAGGTCTACGGAAATGTTTCAAAACTTGAAATCAAATACAATGGCGCAAAATGAAAAATGAGACCGCTAAGTAAGTAAATGGGAAGCACCGTATTTGCATCTGGTACTGTTAGAGAGCAGTAAATGCAGTGATCAAAAGTGCAGCGCTGTGAAAGAACTAGGAAGCTAGTACTGGCCGTTGACAATCCGAGCCCCTATCAGCAGTTGCTGACCTGCCACAAGAATGGTCGGCTCTTTTCGACAGTGCGCCAAAATAGTGATGAACACTGTAGACATGCCAGGACAGCGTAGGCAAGCACAGATTGTGGAGTTAAGAGAGTTTGAACGAGGTCGTATTCTGGGCCTGCGGGAGGCCGGGTGGTCGTACCGGAGAATCGCTCAACACGGTGGACGTAAAGTGTCCGCTGTGCATCAGTGTTGGCGCCGGTGGTCCAGGAAGACGCTCGTCAGCCTGGTTCAGGACGCAGTGGCATACGGTGCACGCCAGGACAACAGAGCGGTATATCATAAGAGCGGAGTATCATAAGAGCGGCCATCGCTCGGCTACAACTGCACGGATTAGGACCAATGTATCACCCGGAGTATCAGCTAGGACCAACTACAAAAGTTTGCTGAAGCTAGGATCACATGTGCCGCTCGCCAGACTTTCCCTCACGCCTCTCCACCGTGCAGGCCGCATCAAGTGGTATCGTGAAAGAAGCACCTGGAGGAATGAATGGCGCGGCACTGTGTTTAGTGATGTCTTAGCGCTAGTGATGGTCTTTTGCGCGATGTCGACCAGATAAGCGGTATCTGTCGTAGTGTATACGGCATCAAAACACAGGAACAACGCCTGGCTTTAGGGTATGGGAGGCCTTGACCTACAATGAGCGTTCGCCTCTGGTTCTCCTACAGGAAACACTGAGGAGTACGCCATACATCCAGACCATCATCCAACCAGTTCTGTTGGTATTGCAGTAATATCATAGAATGCTCTTTCAACAGGACTACGCCGCCCACACACCGGTCGTGGAACCCAACGAGCTCTTTGAGGCATTCGTCACCAAACCTGTTCCCCATTGAACATGTGTGGGACTCGATTGAACGGAGTCTGATCTGTGTTGGAGTCTGGCGACAAACCTTCACCAATTGCACCACCATATGCGTGGACCTCCATTCCCGAGAATAATATTCGGCACCTCTACGATGGACCTCATGCGAGAGTGCAGGCCTGAATTTCTGCTGGAGGAGGGTTGACAGGGTAGTGACATGGTCTTTTAATACAAACTATAGCCTCTATATTTAGACCTATTTATTACCCCGTGCGAATGAACGACCTATAGAGGTTGTGAATAAAATATCATTCGTCTGGGACCAAGGCTTCAGGTTGTTCATTTTTCATTTTCCACTGTATTAATTTAAAGTGGAAATACAACTTACGGACATAAAATAATTTTGATTTTGAATTTTAATAAACTTACTGTAACGACTTCAAAAGAGATAATAACATAGAATCTATTGATATAACTCCTGTCAATCTGTCTTTTATATGTGGTCTGTTCGAAAAATATACATTTAGGTAATGTCAACATACAAAAGGGAGATAGTTAGGTAGCTGTTTTCTCTAATAGAAGCACAGGAAGTGCAGTGTCTTACCTTTTACTAGTCATCAAGACTAAATATACCAGAAAGGAATTTAATAAATTACAATGTATCAGCAACCAAAATATCAACAACCAATGGGTTACCATTTCTCTTTTTTCAAAATTGTAATTTTGCTTAATAATTATTCAACATTTTAAAATTTTATATTAGTAAATGGAGAAACTTACTATATTTAATCCAATATCAATTATAGGAATAGTTGATATAGGAAGAGCAAATCCCATATTTGGATTTAAATATGTTATCTCGTTTTCATGGTCATTAAAAAACACCTAGGAGAAACAGAGTTAATGTATTTAAGAACTAAAATACTTTGAAACTATATAAAAATATAAAAAAATGAAAATTTAATTTATCATAATGTTTTATGTCAAGATTACGTTTATCACCCTTTAACGCATCACTGTTTTTATTTTCCAAAACTGTTATAAGAAATCCATCTGTATTTCTCATGTATATCAAAAATATAATACCAATAATATTACAAAATTTCAGGTAAATTTTTAGGTACAAAATAATATTTATAAGCATGTTACAAAAGAATCTTGCCGTGTTGGCGTGGCCATGCGGTCTCGGCGGCGGCCAGCCGTGGCGATCAATACGCCAGTATCTGGGTTCGAATCCCGGCAGTGGCATGGATGTTTCAATTTCCTTTCCTGTGTTGTCCAGCCTCTTCTTCACTTTCTCTTTGGTCTGACGTCATTCCTTAATTGCGTCCTGGGGAAGGCCACGGGAAACCACCCCAGTACCTTTCCCTTGAAATTCTAGGGAGTCTTCTAGGGGTTCGCCATCTTGGGAACACTAGCGCTCCCTGGAACACGGATGCTTCGGATGCGAAGCTCGCACTTCGGTGCGTGCCGACGTCACGACGACAAAAGAATCTTAATAAATAAACTTTGTATACATAGAGGAAAGGAGGTGGTTATGGAATAGGTAGGGCGCTACGGACTCCTACAATATTTTCTCTTATATGCACTGCATTCTGGGGCTACTTTCAATTCTTTACAGTCTCCTATGACGTAATAACATGACAAAAGTTTGTTAGAGTTGGTTCAGTTGTTGTAGGAGCTGAAATTCTTTATCACAGTAAGCATAAAGTTTTCATAACTAATTTCTTGTAAGTATGTTGGATATTAATCTTGTAACTCTAGCGCAAATTGAATTAAATAAGGCTTTCAAATTGTAATTGAATATAATATAGCGAGCCATCATTGGCGTTTAACACTAACCGATGTTACACTCACTGATGTTACACTCACCGATGTTACACTCACCAATGATGGCTCGCTAACGAGCGGAAACTAGTCTGACTTTTTTAATTAGTTAATTGTTTAAATGTAAATAATTTCCTTTTAATACAAATAATTTTTAACTCAGTGTGTAGGCTGTATCCAGAACTTTGTAAAAATATATTTTTTTTTACCAACCGGGAAAGGTTTGAAGTGATAGAAGTGTGGAGAAGAGCAGAAAGAGGTAAGAAAGTTTTATATTCTCCGATCTCGATATTAACGTCATATCTTGGGCTCTCGAGTTACAAAATATGATTTATTGTTATTTTTTACCAACTGGGAAAGGGTACTATCAGAACATTTTTTTTATAATCGATTTCTAGTGCTTTGTTTTCATTTATTTTCTGTGATTTTTTTTAAAAAACAACTTGTAGTTGTCGTTATTTGTGATACCGCTGGTCATTTCGAAATGGAAAGTATTTTTTTTTCCATCGTATTTCCATACAAAACATCCTGGAAACGATCCCTCCCCAATTAACCTAATCTAGTATTAATAAAAGAAAATGCCTTTTTTCAGGTAATATCAGGTAATACCTAAGTATCTATTTTTATTACTGATTTGGAGATATTAAAATGATTTATAATACACACCAGAAATCGATGATAAATAAGATAGGGATAGTGATTAGTAAACCAATCACAGTGCTTTGCAACGGCTTCTGAGTCACCTTTACTTTAGAATAGACTGCACCGACTGTAATGTAGAAAATGCTCGCGCGAGTCTGTTTGCGACCCCATGCTATCTTACTCATCCCTAATTATATGGAATAATCGCCATTCTTAACTCAAACCTTATTAATACATTGAATTCCTAATAATGATTTAAAAAAAACAAAAAAAACTGAAGTTGATGAGGGAATCGAACCCACAACCTTCGCACGACGCTCTAACCAACTGAGCTAACAGGCCACCTACAACATTCAACATTCAGGCCACCTACAACTGAGCTAACAGAAGTCGTTGCAAAATTGTGGGATATGTGTCCACAGACAGACAAACCGGGAATATAAGGCGTCTTTCAGAAGCCTAAAATGATCTCGATAATTCGCAAGTACCTGAAAAATTTTGAAAAGATCTCACAATTTCAATTTGTTTCTCATACACATCAGAGCATCTTTTTTTTTTAACCTGCAAAACCTAGGGGTAATTCAACTAGTTATATAATAATAAACACTATTTAATTAATTTAATAATAATAAATTTTCAAAATATTGGTTTGTATTAATTGATTACCTTGTTTTAATTGTAAGAAAATATTTTCTGAAATTATATATGTTGCAATAAAATACCTGTAATAAGTAATGTTTCATCCTATTCAGATCAGCTTTAAAGAGTATGTAGTATTGAGTTGAAATTCCATGGTAAACTGTTATGCATTCTAAAATAATAATAAAAAAGAATATTTCAGTATTCATATCACTACAATAAAAGGAAATTAATACATCTTCCAAATTTTGGTTTTTAAAAAATTTACACTCAAAAAAAAAAAAAAA